>QJSC01023736.1:0-10123 GCA_003697955.1 Calidris pygmaea | reverse complement strand
TTTTTTTTGCAGTCCCACCTACTCGCTTTAGCGGCTTTTTCTTACCATTTGTTGACATCACTCTTTCAAGGAAGGACTAGCACGGAAGGCAGATTTCAAACCGCTCCCTTAGAGCACCCAGCAAACATACTTCTGCTCCTCAGGAACAAGAGAACGTTCAAACTTGGGAAACACCTGAGCCTGACTCGACAAAATTTTTACCTTCTTCCACCAGAAAGACACGAGAAACACATCTCTTCTGTAGGAAGCAGGACACGACTGAGCTGCAACAGGCTCGTTCCCCACCTCCTTAGGGTCAGAGGGAGAGGTTATCACTTCTCAATTCCAGGGTTTCACCAAATGGCTCGTAGTCCAGGAGCCACCTCATCTGGTTCAGGAGTGACTTGAATTGCTCAAATTCTGCTCCTGTGCCGTCTTAAGATGCAATAGGTACATTTGGATAAGCTTGGACTACTTCTTAAAAGGAAGATTTGGGACTCTGGTGGTGGAGGGGAGTGTTGGGGAGAGGGTGAGTAATGGGTGCTAACGAACACAGCTGCAGCGTGTGCCTTGGACCAGTTACTGCTGTACAGGGATGTATTTGCCAGGACAAAGAAAAATCTTGGGCATCTACCAGGGCATGAAATTCAGCTCGATGGAGCTGGTGGGGGCAAGTGCTGTTCTAACGCAGCACTAAAAGAAAATGTAGCTCTGCCCTCTAGGTAAATCTTCAGGAAGAAGCCCTGAGACCCCAAGTATAGTCAAAGGGGAGGAAAGATGGGATGACGGATTCCAGTGAGAGACACCAAAGTTAGTTTTATCTGCAGTTTATCGGAGACAGGAGATACAGAACATAGACGGATGCAAATAACTCCAATAACATTCTCATCTAGAAATCCAGAGGTTAAATTGCATGATCTCACCACAAATTATTCTGCGAGCCTGCTTTCTTCTTTAAAGGTTAACGTACTCCGTGTCTCCTACTTCACTAGAGTCTTCCCTCGGGTTATTACTCTCCCCAACTTCCCACCTCTCTGGAGCAGGACATAAAGGGGGTCGAGCTGTTTTGACTTGAGCCGTCTCAGTGTGAGCTCTGCAGGGTCATCGAAGGTGTTGGGAGGGAAAAAAAAAAAAAAGCTGCGACGTGGAGAGTGATTGATGGGGGAGGGGGGGGCCACAGCTCACTCTTTCGATGGTGATGGGAAGTCGTGCGTTACACTGTGCTGCTAACGTCCTTCTCTGTTGAAGTCTTGCTTCTGTCGAGGGAGCAAGGGATGGAACGCGTTGGTTCCTCAGTAAAGGCACCTTCCAAGATTCCTTGCAGGGATTGCCGGGCCTTTGCCCTGAAGTCCCGTCCCACAAAAACGTAGAGCAGAGGGTTGATGCAGCTGTTGGCGTAGGCGAAGGCTATAGAGAGGTGATCCCAGAGGCTCAATGACTCCCTCAGCCTCGGTACGAGGAACAGAATCCCAACCACGTGGTAGGGAGCCCAGCAGATGAAGAACGCGGCTACCACCAGCGTAATTGTTTGCAGCATCCTGTTGCGGGGCTTGTGGAACCGATCCGCGCGCATTCTGAGAGCAATCAGGGCATAGCAAAATGCCATTATGCCGAAGGGGAGCACAAAGCCAAGGGCAGCCCTGGTGATATTTATTACCGTTACGGCAAAGGGGACAGAATAATCACTTTCATAAAAATTTACCCACGAGTCATTACCATCGTAGGCTAATAAGTCGTTTACAGAATCATTCAGATAATCTAGCACTTCCCCGTCTCCAAAATTGTACCCGCACGCGGTTTTGCCATCGTGAGCGCTAGTCTCACGGTAGCGAAGGACAGGGCAGCAGAAAATGAAGGCCAGGATCCAAATGCAGCCGCAGAGTAGCGACACGAATTTCACCGTCCGATGGTTTTGGCACCAGACAGGTTTCATCACCAGGAGGCACCGGTCAATGCTGATGGCCACGAGGATGAAGACGCTGGCAAACATGGTGAAGATTATGACCGATGGAATGACTTTGCAGAGGAACCAACCGTATGGCCAATGTTCATGGAGGGCCAGGTGAACAACGGACAACGGCAAGGACAAGCAGCACATGAAGTCGGCCACAGCAAGGTTTAGGATCCAGATAATGTTCACAGACCTTTTCATTTTCAGACCAGCGACCCAGATCACCAACCCATTGCCTGGGACACCTATCATGAAAACTACGATGAAGACAACAATGGAGACAATGGATCCTGTTGCATAGGGTACAGCAGCCTCTTCATGGGAACTGCTGTTGCCCAGGAGTTGAGGCATTCTGTAGCTATAAAACAGAGAGAAAATTATTAGGCAATTCACTCCCCAAATTCCTCTCTGTACTGAAGCCTCTCCGAGTCAGGGGACAGTACAGAGCTGTCAGGCTACAAAGATGGGTCTGTACAAGTTTGTGCTAAAAGCTTACTACTGATCTGTCCATTATACACCTTCATCGTTCTCATGGTGGCTAAGCTACAGCAGCCCCACGATTCAAACGGGGTTGCTCTACGCTCAAATTCTCCTGGCTCTGTCATCCCCTTCAATTTCAGTCTGGTTCCTTTTCGTCTCCACTCCAAAGGAAGCTCTGTGTTCACACTGTCACCAGGTGTCTTTCTTGAAAGACTTCCAGCTTCAAATACACTTCTTCAGACAGGTAAGTCAACATTTTCATTCCTTTTCCCTTTAAAAATGAATGCTTTCTTCTGGGATAAGCAGTGAAATAGGTTTAGGTTGAGGAAGCAATGCTTGTCTTGGATGAAGTAATCCTGCTCCACTTTCTGGACATTGTAACTAGAACAGACAGGACAGCAACTCTGCTGAGGGCTATTTCTAGGGAAGCATTAGTAAGCGCTTCCTTCTTGCTTTTGTTCTGAGCTCTCCACTGGCTCCTCAGAAAGTAACATCTTGATGAGCAGAAAAGAAAGGAATGAATGGTTTAAGAAGAGCAGACAGAGATTTAGTTGTAGAAAGACAAAGTAAAACAGAGCGATAGCAGTAACGTTCTTGAGCCATTTTAGATATAAGAAAAGACGCCTTATTGCAAGACAACGAAGCTGAGCCACAGCATACTTAAGGGACGTTTTAAAACTATGAGAATAGGAATGGAAAAACTTTAATTCCTCAATTATTCTTGGTCTTAGACATTAGTAAATTTAAAACGGAAAGGAAAGGCAATCTAGCAAAGTAAAGACAGAACTAAGAAAGAGAGCCTGATCTTAATTCTTCAGGCATTAATAGAATTGTTTATAAAATCCCTGTTAACTAAAGCCTTGCTGAATCAATGAAGACAGTTGTGTTGCTGAAAGGTCCCTAAAAGCTTTGCCAGAACGCAAGGAGACTGCACAGGTAAGAGCTGAACACAGTATGCAGAAACAACTGAGAAGACATGTGTAAGATAACCCAGACTGATTTTATTTAAACCTCTATTACGCCAGTACTTAAATGCCATTCAGCTGCTGTTCTGTGCAGGACTAAACGTTAATATTATTTTTGAAAAAATAATCCAAATCCTCAATCTCTTTTTTTTTTTTTTTTTGCACAATATATAGCCTAAATGTGGAGCGGTGCATTAGTGGTAGAAACGCTTCACAAGGAAGAAACTGAGTCATTTGCCACTTTTTCGTAACAATTGCTAAGAGGCTTTTATGTGAGGGTGACCTGCAAGGAAAGCTAGGAAAGAAGTCACTGGAAGGTGACTTTTAACTTATATTCTAACAAGTTTGCGGTCTTGCTGATATATGCAGAAGTGATTTTTACAGGGACAACTCGAGAACAGTGCTGCAAGAGCTGAACCTCGCTGCCTCCCCATACAGCTACAGAAGATGCTACGAAGAGCACCGGGAATCAAGGAACGGTGAAGATAGATAGTAATACAAATCCTACTCCGAAGCAAACCGAGGGGTGAATCAATAGGAAGATACTGCCCACGCTATGTTTTCGAGAGCGCTCAAAGGGCTGCTACGCGATTACGAAGATGGAAGTGGGAACGGGAGGGGAGAGAGAGGTTTTCAGGAGTGAATAAGAAAATTGCAAGTTGAAGAAGAAAGCAGAATTCTGCAGCTTATTATACCTACCCAAGCGAAGCAGATATTTCAGTGTGTCGGGGGACAAGCACCATCAGTCCTGTCTCTGGAGCGACTGAAAAAAGAAACTCACGTGATATTTTAGGAACTGCTTTTTTTCCTCTATGTGCATGTGTGTGCTGAGTGCGTTCTTTCACCCTGACAGAAAGGCTTAGAATGGCTCATGTTTGAGGTCTCAGATAAGACCTGCTGATAAAATAAACAAACAGTCAAACTAAAAGAGGTTGTCTCAACCCCGTCAAAATAAAATAGTCCCCTGAGTCAAAGAATAATAGAAATCAAAAGAATGGTAGGCACAGATATATATATTTTAATATAGTTTCTATCAGACAACTCAATCAGATGACTTGCCTGTTGGCATAATGCTGACCTTTCCTTGATGTAATTCATAATTCCAAACTCTGCCATCAGGTGTCTGAGCTGTTGTCTTGTAGCCACTTCCATGTTTTGTTAGATCTGCACATTCATCTACCTAATCCCATTTCTGAGATTCTTACCGATCCAGATCAGCTCCTGTCCCAGCTTGAGACAGCTTAGTTCACCAAATACAGAACATTGTACTCAGAAAAACATAATTGGTCATGTCAAAGGCATTTTAATCTAATTTTTGACCTTTCAGGGCATTTAAAGTCTTGTTGGTTTGGGGGTTGTTTTTTTTTTTTTGTCTTTTTTTGTTTTTTTTTAAAAAAGAAGGAACTTGACTGATGAAAAGTTAGAAGTGGTTAACAGAAATGCTGATAACAAAAAATGTGGCAAGACTATAAAAAGAAAAGACATCTAGGGCAACGCGTTTCAAATGTGCAACAATAGGGTTCCCCCCTCAACCCCTCCCAGTTTGGGAAATCAAGACCAGTAGCAGAAACGACAAAGCCCAGACATACAAGAACCAGCCTCAGTATTTTGGTTTCGGTTTGGAAAACGAACCAGGATGGAGCAGAGTTCTGCTCCTGAGCCTGTCTCTGCGAAACACAGGAATGCTGCCACCACCACAAACCCCGTGAAACCAGAGACAGGAATGGAGGCCAGGCCAGGGCTGTACCACCAGAGATGGACAGGCTGTCAGCAGCAGGCCAGGAACATTCCTCTAACTGCATCTTATTCTCACCTGCCATCTTTCCTGGGGGGCTCCTCAGACCCAGACAGAAAGTGTCTCCTGTTGGCCAAGGGACGCGCAGCCTTTTCACCACGTTACGACTTGCTAGCTCTGGTCAAAACTCTCCTTGGCAAGAAGGTCCTTCTCCACCACTTGGCCAGCTCTGATCCTCCTAGTTAAAACCTCTCCCCTGCAGCAAACCTTGACACTTTCAGTCCGGCCAGCTCACCCTGGACAGAGATGTGGTACCTCTCTCCATAGGCTTCCAGCAGCTTGACTGGGGAAGCGTTTTGCACCAGAGCGTAAAGTGCCTAATGATGTAGCGACTCAAAGGAGATGGTGCAAGGAGGGAAAAAAGACACTCCGTTACTTTCATAAAATGGTTCCTTAGATCAGACCAGACCTTTAACTGGCTGCTTGAATGGTAATCCCAAATCACCACACTGCATTCTTTTCTTCTCTCCTGGATCCCTCCCTTTCCCTCACGATAAACAGACTAAATTAGCTTAGAAAAGCTCTAATTCACAGAATCCCTGAATAGTTGAAGTTGGAAGACTGGAGACTGTCTAGTCCAACTCCAGTTGCTCAAAGCAGGGTCAGCTAGATAATATTGCCCAGGATGGTCTCCAGTCAGGTTTGAGTATCTCCTTGAGTAAAGAAGGAGACTCTAGAAACTCTCCAGGCAATTCAACCACCCTCACAGTAAAAAACTATTTTATTGTGTCCAGATGGAACTTCTTGGGTTTCAATTTGTGCCCACTGCCTCTTGTTCTGTCACCAGGCACCACCAAGAAGTATCTGGCTCCATCTTCACTAAACAATCTCATCAGCGAGATGATAAGATGCCTTATCATCCAGCTGCCAGCGCACATTGCCAGCTCGTGTTGAGCTTCTCATCCACCAACGCCCCCAAGTCCTTCTCCTCAGGGCTGCTCTCCAGCCATTCTCTGCCCAGTTTGTATTTGTGCTCGGGACTGCCCCAAGCCATGTGCAGGACCTTGCGCTTGACCTTCATGAGGTTCACATGGGCCCACCTCTCCAGCCTGTCCAGGTCCCTCTGGATGGCATCCCTTCCCTCCGGCGTGTCGACCGCTCCACACAGCTTGGTGTTGTCATCAAACTTGCTGAGGGTACACTCTATCCCACTGTTCATGTCACCAACAAGGGTGTCAAACAGCACCAGTCCCAATACTGACCCCTGAGGAACATCACTCATCACTGGTTTCCATTTGGTCAATGAGCTGTTGACTGCAACCCTTTGAGTGCAGCCATTTAGCCAATTTCTTACCCACCGAGTGGCCTGTCTGTCAAATCCACATCTCTCCAATTTAGAGATCAGGATGTCCTGCAGAACAGTATCCGTGTGAGCCGATGCAGGCAGGATGCGGGAACAACCACAAAACCACGGATGAAAGCCAAAAACCAAATTTCACCTCAATACCTCAAGGATTGGGTAATCTCTGAAGCAGCAGCCGGGGAGAGGCACACAGGCACCGCGGAACGAGCGAGAGTCCTTGTTAGCAGGAGAGTGAGACATGGAGAGCACCCACTTGCTGTTTGGGCCTGTATTTCAAGGATTCTGGCCGGCAGAGTTTTTTGCTGGGCTTTGATCTTCTTCAACAGCAGGGCAAGCATCTCAGGCGTGTTCAATAAGGTGCCCCTGAGTCCATCGCAGGCCTATGTTATCTGAGTGCAGATGTTCTTCTTGTTGAGCACATAAGAATAAACATCAGTTAGAGGGATATACGTGTTTTCCAGCACCCCACGTGCGAGTCACTTGAGTGTGTTCACAGTCCTCCTCGCTGATCTCCCGTTACATTCCCAGAGCGTCAAATGCTTTGCGCAAGTCCAGGTAAACTTCATATGGAAGTTTATCTTGATGTAGAGACTCAACTGGCCAACACAAGTTGGCCAAAAACCGTAACGCAACTTACCATTTATATTGTTTTGTTATTACACAACTGCATCAGTCTCAGTTACTAAATGGTTAGACCCATCCACAATTCTAAAAAGATGATCAGTACATTTACAGAAACCTCCTTCCTGCAAGAGTATGTAGGTTCTCTCCAGAACACTTCGGCAGGAACGGAGAATTCCACTTGTATTTTCTATTTCTGCTACTTGCTCCGCTGTTCTACAAAGCTTTTGCAGCCCTTCTCAGCTCTCCTATTTGTTTTTCTGCAGGTGGAGTGACTAGATAGCTAGGATTTTTCACAGACTCTCAATGTTTCTTGCGTATACTTGCCTTCCTTAAAAAAAAAAAAAAAAAAGAACTGTCCAAAGGTTTGGACAACAAGAAGGGAACAAAGCTTGGCAAAACTGGTACAAACATAGATCGTAATTAAAAAAAAGCTCTTCGTAATAACAGGTTCTCAGTACTGGGTGAGTATTTGGGTCAGATGTTTTGCCAGGGCATTTTCGGTGAAGGAAGCACCATTTGAAATAGTATTTGGACTCTTTTGTAAAAATGCTCATCTTGGGATTAACCTTTAAGTTATCGAATGGTCATTTTACGGGACTGGTTTCCCCTGTACCTTCTGTGCAGAGAAGACCCATCTATTAAGTACATTTTCGAACAATGCCCTATTCTTTTTTTTTTTTTTTCTTAAATAAGCAAAGCAAAAAGCAAAGCCAAAGCCCAAATAATTCTTCTGCATGGGTAATTATCAGGCATGAACAAATTTTACCCTACTTGTATAGGCCTTTTTATTTGCACACCTCCTATGACTGAACATCGTGGAGTTACATCCAAGATTTCTGCTATTCCTTTGGTTTCATCCATTGAAGATTTCTATGTGGGAATAACATGGATCCTCCATTGCTTTCGTAGTCTAGTTTTAATATTTCAACCTCACTGCTTAATCCTTTAAAAAAAAATAAATTAAAATGTTAGCTATTATTGGCAGTGATTTGTATTTTCCTGGTCCCGAGTTGCTTGTTTGAAAAAGACAGAAGAATGTCATGTTCTCTGCTGGTTCAGTCTCAACAGAATTGGATGGGAGATGTATTGCTGGTGTCCTGGTGCTGCTTGTGCATCTTTCCTCACATGCCTTATAAAAGTTGGCCCTTTGCCGCTCTCGTCTTAGATGCTCTCCTTCTAGAAGAACTGCAGGAGGATTGTGGCACACTGAACGACAGCACAAGGAGGCAGGTGACATTTAATATTGCTAACTGTGACTTACTGAATTTGGAAAAGCAACCATAACTACACAGAGAGTGATATACTCTAAATTAAAGTTATTACCATTCAAACAAAAAGCTTAGCAGTCACTGCAGAAAGTTCTAAGAAAAATCAAGTCAACACACAATGCTATCGTAAAGGTAAATATCATGGGAAGTATTCAGCTGCTTCTTGACCACTGAATGCTGTGGTGGTCCTTGATCTTAAAAACAATTATAGAATCAGAAATTATACAGAAAGTGATGACTAGACAGCCATGGCTCAGAATGGCTTCTTTTGGTGGACAAGCTAAATAGATGAGAATGCTTCACACCGGGAAAAAGACATCTAAGTGCCAGCATAAGAGACACATGGAGAAGGTGACGTGAATTTTTATAGCACAAGAACTAGGAGGTATCAAATGAAATTATCAGGTAGAAGTTTGTAAACAAAAAATTCCAATTTTTCATATTGCACAATTAGATCAATGACTCCAGGGATGATACGGGTAACCAAATGCATAAATAATTTCAAAAAAAGCAATTAGATGAATCCATACAAGGGAAGAGCTGGGACTCTTTAGCCTGGAGAAGAGAAGGCTGAGGGGAGACCTTATTAATGCTTATAAGTATCTAAAGGGCCGTTTGAGGGAGGACGGAGCCGGACTCTTTTCAGTGGTTCCCAGTGACAGGACGAGGGGCAACGGGCACAAGCTGGAACATGTGAAGTTCCACTCAAATCTGAGGAAGAACTTCTTTCCAGTGAGGGTGCCAGAGCCCTGGAAGAGGCTGCCCAAGGAGGGTGTGGAGTCCCCTTCTCTGGAGATCTTCAAGACCCGCCTGGATGCAGCCCTGAGTGATGTGCTCTGAGCAGCCCTGCTTTGGCAGGGGAGTTGGACTAGATGGTCTCTAGAAGGTCCCTTCCAACTCTGACAATTCCGTGAAAGTCTATAAAATGTACTAAGTGTAACACAAACACACTAAACCCCTGCCCCACAAAGCCCCTACACTACAGGTTGCCAGGCCGGTGTACCAGAAAGTGTAATTCATAGAATCACAGAATCATAGAATCGTCTAGGTTGGAAGGGGCCTTTAAGATCATCTAGTACAACCATCAACCTAACTCTGATAAAAAAAAAAATAAACTCAAAAAAACCCAGACAAAAAAAACCTCATCACTAGACCACGTCTCTAAGCACTATGTCAACCTGTCTTTTGAAAACCTCCAGGGATGGTGCCTCAACTACTTCCCTGGGCAGCCCGTTCCAAGGCTTAATAACCCTTTCAGTGTAAAAATTTTTCCTAATATCCAACCTGAACCTCCTCTGATGCAACTTGAGGCCATTTCCTCTTGTCCTGTCGCCTGTGACTCAGGAGAAGAGACCGACCCCCCCTGGCTACACCCTCCTTTCAGGGAGTTGGAGAGAGCGATAGGTCTCCCCTCAGCCTCCTCTTCTCCAGGCTGAACACCCCCAGCTCCCTCAGCCTCTCCTCATAAGACTTGTGCTCCAGACCCCTCACCAGCTCCACTGCCCTTCTCTGGAGCTGCTCCAGCACCTCGATGTCTTTTTTGTGGGAAGGGACCCAAAACTGGACACAGCCCTTGAGGTGGGGCCTCACCAGTGCCCAGTACAGGGGGACGATCAGCTCTTGAGTCCTACTCACCACGCTGTTCCTCATACAGGCCAGGATGCTGGTGGCCTTCTTGGCCACCTGGGCACACTGCTGGCTCATGTTCAGCCAAAAGGCGACCAACACCCCCAGGTCCTTTTCTGCCAGGCAGCTCCA
>QJSC01023731.1:201727-231617 GCA_003697955.1 Calidris pygmaea | reverse complement strand
ACCCCATCCCTCCTACGAAAAAACAACAAACCAACCCAACCAACCCACAACTCATTCCTTCCCCTTCCCGCCTCTCGCGTGCGCAAAAATAAAAAAAAAAAAAATAAAAATTCCCCATCTGTCAATTTAATTCTTTGATCGATGGGAAAGAGCAGAAAAAAGCGGCCCGGCACAGCTGGCTTCCCAAGTTAGCCCTGGCAGGGTACCGCCAGCCCCGCTGGTGACGGCTGAGTGCAATGTTTGCGAAGCGCAGAGAACACAAGTCAATAGTAATTTAGCTGGATTGGGAGCAAGTACCTTCCCCGCACGGACTGCGGGCTCCCGGGAGAGAGGGAGGGAGGGAGGGAGGGGGCACACACACACACACACACACACGCAGGGAGGGCTGGCCAGGATGGAGCAACCGTCAGCCCACGGCAAGCTAGCCAGGAAAGAAAAAGAGGGTTCACAGAACCTTTGGGGTGGTGCAGTGATGTGATGGAGGGGATGGGGGAGACGTGTAGGTCCGCACCGGGGGCTCTGGATGCCACCCCGGAGCGTCCCCCTCCCGCAAAGGGCACGGATCCAGGTCCACACCTCACCCCGGGGCTGGGAAATTCAGCCGCAGGGCATCGGGATCCATTTCGTGGTGGTTTTAGCACAGCCAAAATAGCCCCCCCCCGCTGGTTTCAAAGACGCCAATGATCCTTGTTTTCCAAAAGGGGGGGATCCCCCTTCCCCAAATGAGGGCCAAGATGCTGCTGGTGGCAGGGTCCGTGCATCCCTCACCGCCCTTCTCCACGTTATTGTTTATTGTTTTATCTCCATCACCAGTGGTTGGACTCCACGATCTGAAAGGTCTCCTCCGAGGTAAACAATTCTATGATTATGGGCTGGATTAGAGGCCCCAAGGCCAACCGTTGGCCAACCTTTCTGTGGCTTCTCCTTACCGTGTTACACTAGGTGAGACTCTTTTTATCCACAGCAGCATCAAATCCTCCCCTGTAGCTGGCCAAGCTCTGGTCCCACTGATTAATAATCCATGGTGGGGTGCAATTAAAACTCAAAGAAAGTGATTTGTGGGTTTTTTTTTTTTTTCCTAAGGTAAGGCCCTCGGGATGGAGAGAAGGTACGCTCAGGAATGAGCCACAAAGACTTAAACCTCGTACAGCCTGTGCTGGGAGGCAGGAGAGCGAGCACAGGGTGCAGTGCTGGAGTCCCAGCCGTCAGGGCTGGGCACTGGCTTCCCTCCTGCCAGCACTTCTGAAACCATCTCTGGCAGTCGGGCACCGCTTCTGGGGTCCTCACTTTCTCCTGGAACATTACAAAGACTCCGAACGAGCCATAAAGGATGACCCGAAAACGACGCGAAATGGGAAGAAAGGCGATTCCATTTTATTCCACCTATATTAGACCTATTGAAAAGATGGCTCAGAAGTGGCTCGATTGCCACGACAAAACGCCCGCACGGAGAAAAGATTTAGGAGGCCAGACCTCTCTTTAACCTAACAAATCACAGCAGAGTGAGACCCGGGAACTGGAAGCCAAATCTCTATAAACGGTGTGTAGAAATGAACTGCATAATTGTAGCAGAGAGAGAAGGTGGAGGCAGGATGTGTCTCTTGCAGCCCAGGTTTAGACTTTACGAAGTATTTCTTTGCTAAGACAAAACTGATGGGGCTGACACTGGAGCTGCTGGGTGAGGGGATTTGGCCGCTGCTCCCCAAGACACCAGCCCGAAAGATCAAGGTGGGTCTATCAAAGCTGGAGATGCAGAAATCGTTGAGACAGAGCAGGATGAACTCATCGCTCAAGTCAAACTTGCCATAAGACCCAGGGGAGTGCAAGTCACCGCATTGTCCCACTGGACCTGGGTGATAACAACCCCTCCCAGGCCTCAGGGCAACCTTCTCACCCTCTGTTAGGACTCTACAGCCTCTCCTCCACACAGATCCACCACGGGCTAACTGTGGAAACACCGTACATCACTGTTGTGGCCACAGCAAACCAAACACTGCATAGAAAAGACGAAACGGAAGAAGGAAAAGAAGGAGCTTTTCAAAACACTTAAATTCCGATTGCACAAAACTTGGGAGAAATGAGTCTGAAAGCATCATGAGATGGGCAGTCTCAGTCCTTTGTCCTGCTTTCTCCAAACAGCACGGGGGGCTTGTGGTAGTGGAGCTCTCCAGATCCAAAAGGATCACAGAAGACTTTCAGAGAAAGGAAAAAAAACCAAGATTCTCCCATGGGATGGCAATGCTGAACTCCGCAAAGAAACTTAGGGCAGAAAACAAGGAATAAGCTGAGTTGGATGGTGGGATAAGACCCACCTCAACTACCACACCATCCCTTTTGAAGGCATCTGCCTCCACATCCTGCTTCTCAGCTGCTGCTGGCTGGGCTTGGCTTGGGGAGCAATGTGAAGACAGCAGCAGTAGTGGCTTTTGGTGGCAAAGAGCAGCTGAAGACATCAAGGACCTTTGTCTTGACTCTATTTCCTGAGCCTTGATGACTCAAAATTATCATTTCTCTCCCATCCCCAGATCAGTTCCTTCCTACTTGGAGATAAGGAACCAGAGGGGCCTGATGGCTGCAGCCTGGAAAGCTGTGGGAAGACCCTCACAAGTCCCCCACGCCGAGGTGGGAGAGGAAAACTCACAGGGACATCCATGAAAAGCGCGGGGAAGTCCGAGCTGCTCCTGCGCCTCGTGGGGAGAAGAGGAAAGCGGGAGAAAATGGGTATCGGTAGGAAAAAGTGGGTTTAGTTTCTGGTTAAGAGACTCCAGTCTGCATCACCAGTGAAATGAGATGTGTGGGCTCAGCCCCGCTGCTTCGGGGAGGACTCAAGGCAAGGCAGGGATGCTGTGTGAGCTCCGTGTCCTCTCCACCCCGGCTCCACGCAGGAAAATCAGCCTCCCCCTACACCGAGGTGGGGGGAAACGTGAAGGAGCATCTCCACGGGGGCTGAAGGCAGAGTGGGAGGCGGAGATTTTCCCTCTTTATCACTGTCACTATCACGTTCTGCACACCCACAGCAAAAGGGACAGTGCCTGGCTCCCTCCTCTCCTCCTCCACTGGGCCACTGGGCATCGTTGACAGAAGCCCCACAGCAAGCCCACCCTGAAATCAGGAAGGCACTTCCTGAAGAAATCACATACCACCCGTGATGCTCCAGCCACCGAGAGGCCGAGACCCGGTCCCAGGCAGCTCCCAGTCCCACCAGTGTGCCCCGGATGGGCTTTGTCATGGAGATCCACTTCTGGCAGACCCCTCTCTGCCGCAAGGTTAGCCCCCAGCCATTTCACCTGTGCATCAGGCAGGGGTTGAAGTCACTGGATGCTATTTCTCTCCCCTCGAGACGGGCTGGAGCAGTGATGATTGTCACCTCCCATCACATTTTCGGTCCCTAAAGATGGGGAGGGATAACCTTCCTCCTGTTTTTCAGCCGAGCCCCTGGAGACACCACAGCTCCGAGGCTGCATCACCCCTGGGACGTGAAAACACTCTTCTGCCACTCTCCCAGAGTGAGGAAGACCCTGGAGAAGGGGGGTTGGAGGAAGAGCAGACACAAATTGGGAAGCAAGCTGGGGCTGGGGGCAAAAGGGAAGCGAGAGAGCTCGCAGGCAGCAGCAAGTCTGCAGCCACCGTAAAGCCAAGGCTGGTTTTTTCCCCCTGGACTGAGCAAAAAGGGAGAAAGGAATATAAAACGGGGTTTTATATAAAACGGGGTGCATGAAACATCACACCCGCTGCCTCCTCCGCCTGGGTGGAGATTTGCATTAACACCACGTGTCCCCCCACTCCAGCGCTGGGTTCTGGGTGGGCACATCCACCCCCCTCCCCCCCCAAGCAGCCGCACGTCCTCCTCCCCCGTGTCCCCATCGGCACAGCCCAGCCCCACACCCTGGCTACGACACACACCTTGACACCACCGGGCTCCTTTCGGTCTCCCTTTTTTTGGGCACCATGTTGGGAGATCCCAGCCCTTGGATCCCAGCGCATCCCACTCGGCTCCATATTCCCCCCCCCCACCCCGGGTAGTACCCACCCTCAGCCTTTCCACCACCAAACTGCAGCTTCCCCAGCCCCTATTAATCAGCGCACGCAACTCCACCAACACGGGGATGGGTCCTGCTGGAGTCAGGCTCGTTAAATAAGCGAGGTTTGCTGCTTTTTCCATCACTGGGAGACTGCGACGTGCAGCCCCAGAACTGTTTATGCCAACCCCCCCCCCCTCCCAGGGTGATGGGCACGTGCGTGATGGAGAAGGGAGGCTGGGAAGGGGTGCAGGGGGAAGAGCATTGATCTCCAGCTTAGCCCACCAGCCCAGGGGAGCCCTTCCTACATAAATATTTGCCAAGCAATGCATTTGTGCCTGTCGATGGCTGTCAATAGGAGCCTGCAGCGCTGTTATCTGCCGAGCTGTCACTCCCGGGAAGCTCATCCAAACAGCCCTCTCCCCATCCCAACCGAGGGCCAAACTGTCTGTCCCTTTTTCATCAGGCGTACGCAGAGCCCATCCCCAACTGCAGAGCACCCTGAGGTGCAGGAGAAGGGAGCAAAAGCCTTGGCAGGTGGCATCATGGTGCCCTGGCGGTGCCGGCAGAGGGAGAGTTAACCAGCTGATGTGCAGACAGAGAGCTGTCAGACAAAGCCACGGCCTGGATGCTTCCTCCTTCCCCCTGCATCCTCAGCATCCTCCAGCATCTACCTGCCAGCCCCGGGGAGGAAAGGGCTGGCGTGGACCGGCAGCGTGTGCCAAGATGGGACGGTGCCAGCCGGGGCTGCATCCCAGGGGCCAGGAGGATGCTGCTACGTTACCGTGGAAATGATCCGCCGTTTTCCGTCGCAGGGCCTCCACCGTCTCCTCCGTGTCTGCCCACTCCAAGACCAGCCTCCGGCCGTACAAGTGGGTGCTGTGGCACAGGGCGTTGAAGGCTTTCTGCGGAATTAAGAGGGGCAAAAAAAAAAAAAAAAAAAAAAGAAATTGAAGGGAGAAAATAAAACCAGACGAAGATGTCCCTCCCTCTGCCCTGTGAATCTAAAAGGCCACCGGAGAACATCCGACTCAGAGCACTTTGCTCTGGTGGGGCAGGATTCATCTCCATCAGTGGCTTTGACTTGGTCATTTATCTTCTACATCCTCGCAGCAGAGCAAAAAGCCGTTGCCACTCCTGCAGGCTGCTGCTCGCTAGGGAGCAGGCAAAGATCCAGCAGAGAGAGTGGCTCCAGGGTGGCTACAGCCTGGCATCACCCCGGGACCACACCTGAGCCGGCAAAGCTGAAGGCTGGAAAAGCTGTGGAGCTTTGGGGCAGCACAAGGTGGGTCAAACCAGAACCCCCATGGGCAGGGTGGCACCTGCAGAGCCACCTCGGGACTCACAGTAGCTCAGATGGCTTTCTCTATCCATAAGCAGCCAATGGAGGCGTTCAGGACACAGTGACCCGACACGGGGAAGGTTGACTTTGTCCTTATTTCCCACAGATTTTCAAGGAAATTCAGGACCGAGCAAGGCTGGGTCCAAAATGCAAATAAACAAACACGCCGGTCAAGTGTGTTCATGCCCAGAGGCACCCAAAGTGCTGCACAGCAATGTGAGACATGGCTGGGCACAGGGGTAGAGAAAAGGAGCCCAAAATGCTCTTTAAAAAACCCCAGCTAAGGTTGAGATTAAGTAGGGTTATCAGCTCTCAGACTCACGTGCCTGGAACAAATACGGCAGCTGTAGGACCACAGAAACCCAACCCACTGTCCTAGAGGGACATGTCCTCCCGTCTGGAGGCCACCAAAGCAGCACCAAAGTTACCCTGGAGAAGCCCAGACTTCTCCTCTGAGCCATTTGTCAAACAGCAATTTTGATCCACCATGGTTGTCCCCGAATGTCCCATCTCTGGGCAAGAGTGGCTCTTCCTGCAAGAGGCTTTGGTTGCCCAGGGCTGCTCCTCAGTAGCCAGGACCCTGCCTGAGCCCCTGGGTTATGAAACTCAAAAAAAAAATCCCCCATTTCCAGTGACCAGCACTCAGTACCCTGCGTTTTCCCTTCCTTCCGACTCCCTTTCACTCCTATAATTCTCATCCAATATAAGAAGGAGAAAGCAGGAGCACCAGCTCCACCTCCTCCATGGCACCGCTGAGATTCCCCACCTTCCCCAGCTCCCGGCGCCCACCCCGGCGGGGGCATGGTGTCTCCTTTTCGGGGGACACGCTCCCCTCGGAAGGGCTGGCTGGTGCTTTTGCAGCTACAGCTGTTTTTATTTGCCGCCGCTGTTGTTTTTAAAGGCCTATTTTCCCTCGGAATGGTATCCAATTAGCAGAGCAATGTGTTGGCTTAAATAAACACTCAGGGGGAGGCGGCAGTAGGGAGTTGAGATGGCTGTTTACGTTGGCACAAAGAGCCATTTCCAAACGCCTGGCAAACGACTGCAGCTCTAAACCGCCGGGTCTCATTTGTTAATTTATACTTTTCTTTTTTTTTTTTTCATTTCTCACTTCCCCCCGGCACAAGGAAGAGGAAGGTCGGAAGATGGACCACGGAGGAGGGCAGACCACCATCGTGGTGGGCTTTGGTGGGCTCTCGTCCTCGTAAACGGCTTGCTCGGCCACGTCCTCCTCATTGCAGGGATTAATTCCACGCCCTGGCAGGCACACGCAGCCCAGTCTGGGACGAAGCATCCTCTAGATTTGCGGGGAGCACCGGGAAAGGCCACGGAGCAAAAGGGAAGGCAGATGCTGCCATCAAGTTGCATCGCATGAAAGAAACCCGCTGGGAGAGGCACATCTGCCAGCAGCCTGGTGATATCGGCCCTTCCCAGCTGAAGACGCTCCCAAAATGAGCTGGTTTGCACCCAGGGTGAAGCCAAGCTGGCGACGATGGGGTGAGATCCCAGGGATGCCTCCATTCCAGGTAGGAAAGGGTGGGCTGGGACCTCTGCTGCCCACGGTCCCCTCCCAGAGCTGGGGCAGCCGCCCATTTCAGGGGAAAAACAAGAATGTCACTTCCTTTGGAAAAAAAAAAAAAAAACAAACGACAAACTAAAAATAAAACTTAGCTCTTCATTGCTCCAAGAAGAATTAAGACTTTTTCAAGGGACAAAAAAAAAAAAAAAGGAAAACCGCCGATGACTTACAAGACAAAGGGAAGAAGGGGAGCATTACCAGCCCCACACATCCGCCTGGCTGGAGATCTTCCAGCCAGAGGAGGAAATTTGTCACCGCAGCTATTCCCAACGAAAAGATAGGTAGGGAAAAAATACACATTCATTGCCTGAGAAATATGAAATGAGGACACGCGGGCTGGCTTTCAAGGAAAGTGGGGCTGGAGGCAGGAGCTATTCTCGGGGTGCAGCTCTGCCCCCTGAGAAGGACCTGCAAAAGGACCTTCCCAGGACCCTTCCCTGGAGACCAAAGCATCAACCGGCCAGAGGTTGGTTTAGTTGTATCCGAACCAGGGATAAAGAGGGGTCTGGCTCATCCGAGAGACACACTCACTGGAAAAGACCTCTAATTACGACGGCTTCGTGTCATCCTACACCTTGTAAGAAAAGGGGAGCTTCCACCACAACAGGGCTCCGTAAATACTGAAAAAGGATTTTATTCAAGCTCCTGCAATTCGGTAACACCCCCACTGCCATGTAACACCTGGCAAACCTCCTCACAGGTCTCTTCTGCTCTCCAAACGCTTCAGGCGTCGCACAAAAACCCTATGGCCTTCTCCCCACGAGAAAACAGGATGAGAGCATCCTTAAAAATGTCATTCCTGAACCCTCCGGAGTATGATTTCCCAGAGTTTGGTTGGAGCTTAACGTCGGGGGGGGATTTTCCTCGCTAGCTCCGAGGACAGCGGATGGGGAGGCGAAGAGAGCAGGGAAAAGCCGAGAGATGAAGGGGAGAGGTTGGAAGAGCAGCCGTTTGCGGGGTTCAAAAAGGGAATTTGGAAATTAAAGGGTGGCCCATAAACCCACCCGAAAGCCAGGCTGGTGGGACAAGGCAGAGCCTGCTGTGCCGGGGCGTTGGAAAGGTGGAGATCAAGGGACAGGACCATTGCGTCCGTCACCCCCCAGTGCTACAGCTCCATCCCTAAACGCCGTATTAATTCGGAGGAGAGCGCTGCTCTGCCTATAGATTCCCCCCTTGCCCTATTAAATACTCAAGCCGAAGAGCCTCCGGGCTGGAGTCATTAGAGGGACAAAGGGTCAACAACATTAGGAGATTGATAAATTTCCCTTCCTCGCAAGAACCAGTCCCAGCTGAGGATGCTCTTGGCGATGCCAGCTGCACACAAGGATTTTTTCCTTCCGTGTGCTTGCATTTTTAAAGGGTTGACTGTCTTTCCCGAATGGGCAATTTCTATTTGGAGACCAGATGTATTTTTATACCGGCAGGGGAGAGAAGTGGAAACTCGGCTTCCAGTTAATAGTTCAAAAAATGAAAACAATCCCACAACAATTCCGCACAGGGAACGTCGGGAAACGCGTCAAACGGTTAATGCCTCCTTAACGGGAGTTAATTTGTTATTGCCAGCGGATCAAAGTTGTCCCTCTCATCCCCCAGCTTCCACGGACTCCCAGCTTGACCAGTGGGTATGCAAACCCCCAGTGAATATTACTTTATCCCTCCCGTTTGCTGTCTTTGATGTAGGTTCCTCCCCGTTTCCCATGGGCGCGCTGTGATGTGTTAAATGCAAGCGACGCAGAAGAGAGGGGGCTGCTAATTCCATCTGATGGCGGTGTAACACTCCCAGTCCAGCTCCATCCATCACCCCGGGAGCCGTCAAACGACCCAAGAGACAGCCCTGCCTCGGATGTCACCGTGGGAAAGGCAGGCGTGAGACTGGGGCTCGGAAGGATGAGCATCTCCACCTCTGAAGGAGAAGATGCCACCACCAGCAGTGTCCCCCGCCCTGCCTGGATGTCACCTCCCCTAATGAGTGAGGCTTGGACCCTCATCCCTCCCACAACAGCACCTTTCGGCAGGGCTGGCTCTCCCCGAGCGGGCAGCAGAGCATCTGGGGTGGCCAAGGGGATGAAACTCGGGCTGGTGAGCCAATCCTGCCAGGCACGGCACCGGGGAGTTGGGAAGGGGAGCCCCACAGCTCTGGAAAAACCTCCATCTGCACTCCCACAGCAGCCGTGATTGCTCCAAGAAAAAAGACAAACACGGGAGGTCACAGGCTTCAAATGCCCAACAAAGCCACCTTAACTATTCGACTACAAAACCATCGTGTTTTATAAGGTGCTTAGAAGCGATTTCCAGATTACCACTCCGAGGAAGAACGTCATCGATAGTCACAGCTATTCAGCTCAGAGGTCTCCAGGCCCACTCCCCTCCTCTCTCATTTCACTCAGCGATAAACTCCAAGCCAATTATGTCCGTGTTTACAATATTCAGGGTCCTATTCATCAATACACAGCACATCCTTCTCCAGACGGCCAATGGAGTGTACTTGATGTGCCACTTGTGAGACAATTAAATCCCTCAAAGAGACGAGGGCAAAAAAAGAAGGAGGAGGAGGAGGAAGAAGAGCTGCTTTCCTGGAAAAGAAGACCCCCTCTCCTGGTTCCTGAGGGATATTCCCTGGGGCATCTTGCTCCCTGTGAGCTTTGGGAACAATATAAGCACCCCACTGGGCTCTCTCCCCTCCGGCTGCTCCAGCGAGAGATGGGCTTCCTACCGTTGACATCTCTATTTGTCCGAACCAGCCACCATGTCCCCACGGGGCCGAAGAGCGACTGGACGCAGACTTGGGCCTTGTTTCCCCCAAAACCAAGCAGAAAAGTGGGCGCTGTCTCGTTCACCCCCAAAACGGCAGCGGTAAAGAGGTCCCTGTATGCACCTTTCCTTCCAACGCTTGAATTTTCGCTAGGAAAAGATTCATTCGAAAATCAGGAACAAAGCCTGAACGACTCTGGAGCGAAGCAGAGGTTAAAGCAAAGCTGCCCGGAGCTGGGGTTTGAGCAGAAACACTCCTGGGGGGGGGTTCAGTGCACCCCACGCTGCCCAGCGAGCCAGCACCCCAAGGGGAGGACAAACGCTGGGCGGAAGGAAGTTTGAATTAGGATCAATAGAGGACTAACAAAGGAACTCCACGTACTGTGTTATACGGGAGGTCAGGCGGGAAGGGGGGATCTAATAGTCCCTCGTGAGCCCCGATCAATGAATCCTGTCTAAAAACATAAACACGGGCTACGCTTGCTCCCCCCCTCCCCTCTCCTGCATCTCTGCCCGCGGTCTGGAAAATCGGGATTTTCAGGGAGCCAGCGAAGCCGGGTGGACCCTTCCCTTTAAAAACAGCATCCCTTGGCTCGTGCCCACAACCGTTCCTCTTCCAGACACTCTGCAAATCGCCAGTGGATCCAGCAGCGGGGACGGAATCCCCACTGCTCCAGTGCTGGGAGAACCCACGCAGCACCTTACAAAGGGCTGAGGACCTTCTCCTGCCCACAGCAGGAGACCCCCACGCCTGGTCCTGCCTGCTCCTGGACCTCCGGCAAAGGGTAAGGGCAGAATACTATCAGACAGGTTATAATCTCCTTGTTTCTTCTCCAAGTATGGAACTTAGACATATAGGAAAGCTTTACAAAAAATAAAATTAACTAAGCCATTTGAACAGCAATCCGTCCCGGCTTAAAATGCTACGGAGTATTTTGCAGCATGAATATTTTGCATACGGATTGCAGAAGTATCATGATATCACAACGACGGGTTTTGCATCTTTTGGCTAAAGCAAAATGTGTTTTCAACCTGCAGGACTCAGGAGCTCAGTTCTTGGTGCTGAGAAAGGCGTTTCCCAGGCACCGCTGCCGACACTTTCCATATTGCTGTCAAATAACCAGTGCAAACTGCCCCGAAAAAGCATCCTTGGCCACCCCAGCACAGCTACGTCCCCTCTTTGGACCAAGTCTATGACCCAGTTATGGAATTTGATCTTTGTTCTTGCGTTCAGCAAGGCAAAGCACAGACCTTTCCCTCCGCTCTCCCGTCTTTTTCACCAATTCACAACCACTGCCCCTCTGTTACGGTCGTTATTTGAACAACACCAGGGTAAGAAGGTTCTCAAAAGACACAGAGGAACTGATGAAGATGGGCCTTGTGCAGTTTACAAAGCAGTAAACACCCACAAAATGTAAAACTCCCCTTTAACCCAAGGCAGTTGGGGAAGTGGGACACGTACTCAGGTTTCTTCATGTGTTATATTGGGTCAAAACCATCTCTTTCAGCTTCTCACCTTACTTCTGATAACCCCCTATCCTTCTACTGATTTTTATCCATTGTACCAGTTGTGCCAAACCTCTGTCCATCACAGCTCATGTAACATCTGGTGGTTGCCCACCAGCCTCAGGGCAGCTTTGCTGGTGAACGGTCACAGCCTGTCCCGAATCTGGGCTAAGCCTTGGTGGGACAGAGCCTCCAGGCTCCCTCCCTCCCTCCCTCCCCTTCTGCCCCAAGCCCTGGGAGGATGCCCAAGGAGGAGGACTATATCTCACCTTGGCATCCTGCTTGGTGAGGAAATCCACAAAACCAAAGCCCCGATGGGATCCCGTTCCTGCCATCTTCTTGGGCAGCCGGACGGTCTTCAGCTCTCCAAAGGTGCTGTGAATTAGAGAGGGAAAAGCAAAGACACTGTGAGATCAAGGGAAGAACCATCATTTTATCACAAGCCATGGCACCGCCAGTTACAAACCCACGCTGTTGAGGGCTTGGTGAGTGGTGTCTTCACTTCTCTGTAAGCCCCAAGTCCAAAGGAGTTAGGAACACCTGAAAACTCAGCTTGGATTTCAGGGCTCATCCTTTCCAGCTGCAAATCTTAAGCAAAAATCTTCTTTATTATAAATGCTATGCTTCTCCTCCCTTTAGGAGACCTGCAGTGCCATGTCCTGTTCAGGGTGGGCAAAGAGCATCTCCAGGTTACCAGGGCTGCTCCTGACCACCATCCAAACAGATGTATTTGCACCTCTGAAAAAAGGCACAGGATCATAGAATGGTTCAGGTTGCAAGAGACAATAAAGACCATCCAGTGCGACCCCCTGCCCTGGGCAGGGACACCTCCCACCAGACCAGGTTGCTCCAAGCCCCCTCACACATGCCCTTGAACCCCTCCAGGGATGGGGCAGCCACAGCTTCTCTGGGCAACCTGGGCCAGGCTCTCACCACCCTCACACCAAACAAGTTCTTCCCCACATCTCATCTCAGTCTTCCCTCTTTCAGTTTAAAACCCTTCCCCCTCGTCCTATGGTTCCTCTCCCTGATCAGGAGTCCCTCCCCATCTCTCCTGGAGCCCCTTGAGGGACTGGAAGGGGCTCCAAGGTCTCCCCGGAGCCTTCTGTTCTCCAGGCTGACCCCCCCAACTCTCTCAGCCTGTCCTCCCAGCAGAGGGGCTCCAGCCCTTCCAGCATCTTCCGCTGGACCAGGTTCAACAGGTCCATGTCCTCCTTGTGCTGAGGACCTCAGAGCTGGACACAGTACTCTAGGTGGAGTCTCACCAGAGCGGAGCAGAGGGGCAGAATCCCCCCCCCTCACCCTGGTGGCCCAAGCCCAGAGGTGGAACAAGCCAGAGCACAGCCCCATGGGGACCTATTCTCATTCCAGAGCAGCTCCTCCATCCCCAGAACCTGTTGTAGGCACCACCTTCACAAAGGTGCCAATCCCTCTGCTCCGTGGATGCTGGGGATCATTTTTAAGACTGGATTTCCTCGCTTTAACACTGCACCCGGGTACCTGCATTTCCCATCCCGCACCCACCCACCAGCCTCTTTCACGAGCTAGAATAAACTGGTTTTATTTAAGCTGGCTGGATGTGTAATGGGAAAGAGGTGAATTCAGCAGACCCAAGTCCTCCGCAACACCTCCCAGACCCAGCAGCATTTCCGACGGAGTTTCCGAGAGCCAACGGGACAGAAAGCCGGGAAGAGGGAAAGGAAAAGGGGTTCACATTTAACCGGAGGGTGTGGGATAGGGCTGGGAGCATCCACGCTCGGGACGTGGACCAGCACAAACCTGGCCACGGGGGGAATTTGTCACTTGAGCACCAAAGCACCCGGCCACCTTCACGGACCTTCTCCAAAAAGCCTGAAAACAGACCCGAAGGCGGCGCTGGCCGGCCACACTGCCGTCCCCTGGAGAGATTCCAGGACAAAGCCGGTGCTTTCCTCTGCATCCCAGCTCCCGCTTTCCCCTTCTCCCCCTCCCCTCCCCTCCCGCCCATTTATCAACCACATATGCACAAACCGCGGGCAATAAATATTTAATGTGGACCGGGGTCTGAAGAGATGTGTTATTTTATTTGAAAATCTACACCCGGGCACGCGCGCGCACACACACACAGAAGGAGCCTGGGAGGCGGCGGTGCCAAAGAGCACCTGGGAATAAACACGGTAAAGGCCATAAACGCTCTCGTGAAATGATATAAGCTAAATCCTGGGAGTTAACCCGGTCGCAGCGGCAGCATGACCAGGCATTCATCTCCCCAATTTCCTTAGCCAACGCGGCGTGTAAATGTACCATGATGAAGCCTCAAAATGAATCCGCACGTCTCCTCCTCGGCGCTTTTCCCCTTTTCCCTCGCTCCCTCCTGCCCCCTCCGAGCTTGGCGCCAGGCAAACAAACAAACAAACCAACCACCCAACCAAACAACCACCCAACCAACCAACCCACCCGAGGGGAGGCGATGGAGAAGCCTCGGGGCCGGCGGGGATGCTCAGCACCGGGAGCAGCGGGAACGACCTCTTGCAAGGGGGTGGGGGCGATGGGGGGGCTCCAGGAGCTCTGCAGGCGGGTCTTCTGGCTTGCAGCATCCCTGTAGGACCTCGAATGGCCCCGTTGGGGTAAGGGAGAGGTAATGAGAGAGCTCCTGGTGCAAGGAGCCGACTAGGAAAGGCAGTGGTGGGTGGTATGGGTAAGGGGGGGGAGTGTCGTTCTGTGGAAAACATCCCCTGGGGGGGGGAGCAGAATATTTGCTAAAAGGGAGAAGAAGGTCTCGGACAACAACTGCTTTGTGCACTAAAACACCATGTGTTTCCCCCTTTGACACAGGATGGGCGAGGAGGTGCCCAGGAGGAGCAAGACGACCATGGGGTTGGGGTACCAAGGGGAAGCCGTGGTGACCCACATCAGCCCAGGCAGAGAGAGAAGAAGCCGTCTCTTCCCTCCCCAGCTCAGAGTGGCCCGAGCCACCCACATTGGGAGGCAGTGGGGACACAATCAGGAGCGGGGCGGGCCATAGACATCTCCCCAGGGACAAGGTTGGGGGGAAGCAGGACAGTTGTACCCACCAGAGAGACGGGTCCACAGGAGGAAGCTGCAGCCCAGCTCCCACCGGGGAGCAGGCAAAGCGGGGGGGCCAGGAAAGCCCAGGGGCTGGCAGAGACAGGGTTGACCCCACTGGGGGCTGCAGAGTAAAACACTCTCTCCCCCCCTCCCTCCCCTCCCCCCCCCCACTGCGGCGCTAATTAGAAACCACAACACAGCAATTACCATCCCGGGAGCTGCGAATGAAGTGGAGAGCTCGGGCCTTTAATGTTCTCCTCTCCAGCGCCAGGCAGAGACTCACACCTCTCTTTTCCAATTATTTCCTCTGGATTTTGGGGGGGGGGGATAAGAGGCAGAGGCGGAGGGAACCCAATTACCCCCCGCGGTGCCGGTACCTGCTGCATCCACGCCGCAGCCTTCCAGCTCACGGATCGCCCCATGGGGATGCTGGAAAGGAAGGGGATGCAGCTCAATCACCTGGGCAAAATCTGAGCCCGGATGACACGGGGGAGGGAAGAAAGCAGCTTTTATCCAGGCTGCTAAACTGCATCTCGCCTCACATCCCACCCAGCTGCTTCAAAACACGTGCTTTCCCCAGGGGTGGGGATGGCTGGGGAGGTCTGGAGGCTTCACGAGCGGCTTCCCCCTTCCAGCACACGGCTCCGATGGGCGCAAACGGTGTGAAACAGCAGCACCCCAGGGGTGGGGGTTCCTCCCGGAGCTGACGTCTCTCTCCTCTCTCCGTGGCAAACTGGACGGAGACCAGAAAGCGCTGGCACCAGCCGCCGCTGCCGGCAGGGAGCACAGCAGCGTGCCAGGCTCCTCGCCCTGGGCAGGAAGGGTTTACAGGGAAGTCCCTGGAGTCAGTGTGAGTGAGAAACCTCAGCGGGTTTTGTGTTGGTACCCACCGGCATCCAAGATCCACATCTTTTCCAGGTGCTCCTGACCCGCAGTGCTCAGCCCCAGAGGTCCCTTCCAACCACGGCGATTGATTCTGTGATTCTGTGACTCGGCAGACGTGGGAGCAAAGCCCTTTCCTTCTTGAGACACCACCATTCTGGTTTGCAGTCAGCCCAGCTTAACTGTGCAGGAGACTGTAACCTCCTTGTAACCTCCTTTTTGGCCAGTCCTGATGCCACCAGACCCACGTGTCGGGTCCGTTTCTGAGCCCCACAGTTGTCGGCGGCACCGTACCGGGCTGAGATTTCATCCGTAACCAGCGCAGCCAAGGTCTGCAGCAAAACCAAATGTCCCCACGGAGCTGCTCACAATTAAAACAGGCAGTTTGGGAGTGAAAGCAAAGAGCGAGAACTTTGCCCACGGGGGCGGCAGGTTTGCAGAGCCCCCAGCAACCTCCATGCACACAGTTGTTCTCTCACCTCCCAGTTTCCTTCTCCATGTTTTCACGAAAACCAGCGTCTGAACAACAGCCCTTTAAAATCCTGAGTGGGTTCGGAGCCTGGTGGGTCTGGAGGACGTTTCTTTCCCGGCTTCCCTCTGCCCGTGCCGCAGGCAGCTTGCCAGCCAGGCTGGCAACATCCATCCTCACGCCTGCGCCCGCTCCCCCAGGCTTGGCAAGTTTTCACACCGTTGGCTGGAAGGGATGACAGCCCCAAACAAACGCTGCCACGAAGATATTTCCCAAATGAGAACGGGGTTTTTTTGGGGTTTTTTTTTGGCGCCGATCCAGATTTACAAAGGCAGAGGGGAAACCAGTCAAAGCCCATATTGGCCCTGGCTGAGCAACCATCCACACAGATGCAGAATACAGACATCCACAACCTTTTCCTCCACAAGACACCAGCCCCAAGCTCAGGAGAAACACAGGATGTTCCCAGAGATGCCAGAAGGGACATCCTCTCCCTCCCACCCACGAGGGATCCCACACTTTTACATGGCTTTGCCGGGTACCAGCCACTCTCCCAAAGCTTTGGCAGCTCTTCCAGTGGTGCTCCAGCCATCCCCGCGCTTCCCTGGCTGAACAGAGGGAAGAGAAGCAGATTTCTGCTCCACGCTGCAGGTCAGAGGAACATCACTCCTTGGGATTGTAATTATATCCTTCTGGCACAGGCCAGCCGGGAGGCAAGTCCTTTGCCTGCTAATTATAGGACATTTTATTGCTATTAAAGAGAGCACACTCGAGTTGGTAGACACCACACTGCTCACTTGGCTTTGGCTGTTTGTCACTGGTGCATCCTTCGTCAACACGGCCAAGAAGAGGAGGACGGGGATACAGGTGGTCTCCAGAAACCCTTCCCTTCTCCACCAGCACGACATGCTAAGTTCCCACCCTGCAGCTCCTTCTTCCCCTTCCATCACCCTGCTGTGGGCACAGCCCCAAATCCTCTGAGCTTCCACCCCAGTATCGCCAGGCACATGAGTGCCAGCATCATCTCCTGCCCCTGACTCTGCCACCTCTTTTCACAGCTCTTCTTTTCCCATCGGGTTCTG
This sequence comes from Calidris pygmaea, assembly GCA_003697955.1. Taxonomy (NCBI): domain Eukaryota; kingdom Metazoa; phylum Chordata; class Aves; order Charadriiformes; family Scolopacidae; genus Calidris; species Calidris pygmaea. Next base: position 214,939 of record QJSC01023731.1, on the reverse strand, counting down.
TCTGAATTCCTGCCCTGTGCTTCCAAGTCTCTCCCCAACCTCCCTCAGCTCCTGATGTACAAGTCTGGCCCCACCGTCACCCCAAGCAGTTGTGATGGCCATTCATACACCCTCGTTCATGGGACAGGTACCTACAGATGAGGCTGAAGAGCACTCCAGCTGGGAAATGTCCCCTCCATCTCAAATAGGAGCATTTAAACTGCTTCTCAGGACAGGCCAAGACCTACCTGTCCAGCCCTGACCATTATTTTTAAGACCCAAACACAAAGATGTGTTCCTCATGCTTCATCTTGGTGTGACCTCAGCTACGAGCTCATCAAGGACTCTTGAGTTGCTAAGTTCTGGCAGGGCAAAGCACAACCAAGACCACAAATCCATGTGCACGGTTAGAAAGACCAACTGCCGTCCATTGCCAGAAGAGCAGATCTTGGAAAACAAACAAAAAAAAATCGCCCTTAGGTTTCTCCAGACATGTACAGATGTCCCACTGCATGGGGCAGTCCTAAATCCCTCTCTCTGATTTATTTTCCGTCGAGAAAAACAAGCCAGCAATAACTATGTTGGAAAGCTCATCAGGAAAACTTCTAGCGAGGTCGCCCAACCTTCTCGTGGGTTGCCATCTAATGCCACCACCTCCTCTTCTCGCTGCCTTCTCAGCCCCCAGCCCTGACGCTGCCTAAATCCCCCCTCGTGACTGCTGGCAGCCCTAGGACAGGGCTCAAGCAAATCAGCCAGGCAGCAGAACCGCTCATCAGAAATGGCTCTGGGCAGGAGACGAGGAGGCCAAAAGAGACAGAAGTCCTTCCCATCCCTTCCTGCCCAACCTCTTCCCCAGCAGCAGGCTGCAGCCACGCTTCAGCCCAGCAGAATCCACTCAATCCCTTTGCAATGGTCGCCTTCATTTTATTTTCTTTTTTTTTTTACCCCTCCCCTCGCCCCCAAACGGGACCTTCCCTCCCCCAACAAATTACCTCCCTGCCAGACTCTGCTTCTGCGCCGATTTGCCGATTACGGGTGGTGGGGGGAAGGAAATAATAATAATAATAATGGTCCTTTTTCTTTCTTCCTCCTTTAGGAACGGGGGACCCTGGCAAATGGTTTTGCCCCTGGGCTGAGCCGTGGCCAGTTCCACCCCCTGCATGAGAGAGTTAATGAAATACGCAGCGGAAGGTCCCTCCCGCCTCCCGCTCCAGGACTTCAGCTGACTCCAGTACGGCTAATCCCATTACAAGAAAATAACGTGGATAATTCAAGCTAATGAAATCGTTACAAGAATGTGGACAGCCAGGGGTGGACATTCAGAGCCAATTTAACACTCCTTGGTGTTGTTATCCCCAGCACAGGAAATATCTGAAAGGAGGAAGGGAAAGGAGAGAGGGAGGAAAAAAAAGCCCTCCTCTCTTGTTAGCTTAAATCCTGTTAGAGAGTTCAGGAATTAATCTGCCACCCATCTCCCCTATTACCATTATCACCATCATCATCATCAATAACGTCTCCTCGGTAACCTCTGAAAATTAGCAAATGAATGGGCGGGAGGGCGAGGAGGGAGCCAAGTCTCCGGAACACGCTGAACCCAGAGCAAACTGCTGCTGCCTCCATCCCCGGCGGAACCAGGGGGCAGGAGACGATGGGTGGAGGGACTCTGCAGCAGATCAGGTGTCCCCATGGACCACCAACCCATGGGGATGAAGAAAAGGGGGTCCTTGCCTGTCCTGGCTCCATCGCAAAGCTGATCCTTCACTCCCACAGCAGCTCCTCACCTGCACCGGGCAGTCCTGCTGGATCATCAAATCACCTTCAAAAGCCAGGACGGCCACGTCTGCGCCTTGGTCTTCACTACGTGGATCATGGGGTTTTTCCAGCTTCCTCTCCTCTTCGCCCAGGAGCATCGTCTTTGTTTGGAGGCCTCTTGATTTGCTGTGGCAGCAAAACTGGGATTTGCTGTATGTCATTCCTGTTCTTCACTGCCAGAAGCGCTGCTGCCTTCTCCGAGCTCAGCTGCTTCCAAGCCATGGACACCTTCTCGAGGCCAATTTTCGGGGGGAGACCTGGCCAGGCTGCAGTGAGCCTCCTAAAGCAGGGCTAAAGCCAGGCTCCCCTAAAGCCACCAGTGCCAGGGGAAGGTGAGCACCGATGGCACGTGTCTGAGCTCAGCCACAGCGTTTCACCACAAATCTCTCTCTTTTTGGCACCGAGAGTTTCCAGGCAGGAGCTGCCGGTCGCGCTGCACTCGTGGATGCCATAGGATACCGCTTCCACACCACGCGACCATCTTCCACAGACAAGAGTCGTGGGAGGCCTCACCACGACAAGATTTCAAAGCTATTCAAGTGGGTATCCTCAGCTCACACGGGACCATGAGTGTTCAACCACCTCCTGCATTTTCATAGAATCATAGAATGGTTTGGGTTGGAAGGGATCTCAAAGATCATCGAGTTCCAACCCCCCTGCCCTGGGCAGGGACACCTCCCACTAGAGCAGGTTGCTCAAGGCCCCATCCAGCCTGGCCTTGAACCCCTCCAGGGATGGGGCAGCCACAACATCCCTGGGCAACCTGTTCCAGTGTCTCACCACCCTCATAGTAAAAAATGTCTTCCTGATATCTAATCTGAATCTTTTTTCTTCCAATTTAAAACCGTTTCCCCTTGTCCTATCACTACACCTCCTGGCAAAGAGTCCTTCTCCAGCTCTTCTATAGGCACCCTTCAGGTATTGAAAGGCCACTATTTGGTCTCCCCGGAGCCTTCTCTTCTCCATTTTCAGCTGGATACAGGAGATTCCCACTCGTCCCTCCCTGCAGGACAGGGTCACGCAGACCCAGCTGCCTTCCCAGGGTGCTGCCATCTCATCCCACCCCAGTATAAAGCCTCCTATTCCCCCAAAAACACCGGCAACTCGTTCCCTGGAAGCTTTAACGAGCTGCTTGGCAGGGCGGTGAAACAACAGAGCAAAGGAAAGGGGAGAGGCTCCCAAGCCTCAATGAAACTCCAAGTCTCCTGGGCTTGGAGTCCAGGAATCTCCAAGAAACTCCAAGGAGTCTGAAATGGGAGCGACACTTAACACAGTCCTATGCAAAGGGTCTGCAAAAATTGGGAATGGCCTTTTCAAAGGCTCTCCAGGATCGGTGATGAGCAGCAGTTCCTGATGAGGCAGGAGCAAGCATCTAGAGATGCTGCAGCCCTTTAGCTACTGCCAAGGACCTCAGCAGCAACGCTGGGGAACACGGTGAGGACCCCAACCTTCTTTTCAGCCTCTGCTCCCCCATAGAAGTGACCTTGCGATGCTGCACCTCTCCCATCTTTCCAGCCACGCTGCTGCCTACCAACCTCCCAAGGACACCCAACGCTTCAGTCAACCCACCAGGGCAGCAGAGGGACTCGGGGTTTTAAAAAAAGGCAGCGCAAGATGAACGTGAGCATCTTTGGTACGAGAGAGAAAGCAAAAGCCCCACAGCAAAAGCAGCAGAAAAGCTGAAAGCTCTGCAAAAGGGTGACCTGGCCTCACAAGAGGGAAAAGTCACCCTGGGAGGTGACAGGAGGTCAGGGCCAGAGAAAGGTGCACAAGAAGTAGTTTGCTCTACAGACTGTGGTGATGGGACACGTGGTGGCCAGCCTGGGTGGCCATCCCCTCCCTGTCCCCAACAGAGACTCTCTGGTGTGTCGTAGAGAGGAATTTTCCACCTTTCTGCCACCATGACATCAAAAAATTCAGAGCAGCCCTGAGAAGGACTTGCAGGTGTTGGTGGATAAGAAACTCAACATGAGCCAGCAACGTGTGCTGGAGCCCAGAAAGCCAACCACATCCTCGGCTGCATCAAAAAATTTGTGGCCAACAGGTCAAGGGGGTTGAAACTGCCCCTCTGCCCTGCTCTGGTGAGACCTCCCCCCCGGCACTGCCTCCAGCTCTGGAGCCACCAACATCAGAAGGACATGGAGCTGTTGGAGCGGGGCCAGAGGAGGCCACGGAGATGCTGGGAGGGCTGGAGCCCCTCTGCTGGGAGGACAGACTGAGAGAGCTGGGGGGGTTCAGCCTGGAGAACAGAAGGCTGTGGGGAGACCTTTGAGCCCCTTCCAGTCCCTCAAGGGGCTCCAGGAGAGATGGGGAGGGACTCTGGATCAAGGAGGGGAGCTACAGGACGAGGAGGAAGGGTTTGACACTGAAAGAAGGGAGATGGAGCTGAGATGTGGGGAAGAACTTCTTTGCTGGGAGGGTGATGAGAGCCTGGCCCAGGTTGCCCAGAGAAGCTGTGGCTGCCCCATCCCTGGAGGGGTTCAAGGGCAGGCTGGAGGGGGCTTGGAGCAACCTGGTGTGCTGGGAGGTGTCCCTGCCCAGGGCAGGGGGTGGCACTGGATGGGCTTTAAGGTCCCTTCCAACTCTAATCATTCTACGATTCTATAACCCCACCTTTCCCCTTTTCTCAGGCTTTAATTCCACTAAACTCGCAGGAAATCACCACCAGCCAGATGCCCACCTTGAATCCCCACCCCACCAGATCCCCCCCTCCCCGAATTTGCCTGGAAGCACCAGCGCTTCCCAAAGCAGCCCTGCGGCAGGGGAGGGGGGAGCAGGACCGGCTCCCCGGGATGCGCCCGGCACGAAGGGCACCGTCGGGTGTCTCGGGGATGCTCCCTCCTGAACACGTCTAATTACAGCCAGGCATTACTTTGGGCACACCTGCCACAGCAACTGGTTATCTCGCCCACCACTTCAAGAGCATCATTTGCAAAGTCTGCTGGGAAGGAAAGCCAATTAGCATGTCGCCGGCATGTCCTCCTGCTTTATCTCCACCACTGCTGCTCAGCTGAGGACCCTTCGGTGCTAATTCCCCTCCCGCATCTCTTCAGCTCCTCCAGTTGGCCACACGCGGCCCCGCTTTCTCCCAGAAATGACCCAAAAGCGAAGCAAAGGGGGGGGGTTGCAAAGGGAGGGGGCAGAGGTTGGTGCATCAGCTGGAGCTGCCCATACCAGATGTTGGGGGGCAGAGCTGGGGACGAGGAGCCCAAGGTCCAGGAGCGAGGGGGGGAGCGCTGCAACACACTTTGCAGAGGGTCTTGCAAACGAAGAGTGTGTCTTATCTATTTTTTTAAAAAGTTGTTCATCTGGGGAAGAGGCAGGCACCATGCCCGCGGCAGAATAAAGTGATGTTTTGCCACAAATACACACCAAAAAAGTCATCCTGGTAGATACACAGCAGCCAGGGTGATGTGGTCCGGGAGCAGAGAGGAGCCTGCAAGGCTCCTGCATCCCTGTCCCCATGCCACCATCCCAGATTCTCCGCTCCAGCCACCACACTGGCCTGGCACATCTGCCCCAGACAAGCCTCGTGGCACTGGGCAATCCTCACCCATCTCTCCTCCTTCATCCCCATCATCATCCTGCTGCTTCAGGGTTCTTCTTCCCAGCTACAGGCTTCGCCGGGACTCTCCTCTTTCCTACCTTCACGTCTCCTGCTCCTCCTTGTCAGCTCAGTGCCCATCTCTCACCGGGGACCACCGGCTGACTCATTTATCCATCCTATCAATCACGTTTCACCGTGGTGTCTCCCTGATGTGCTCCCCAGAATAACAGTGGCACTGGTCCCAGCTCCGGCACGCAGAGAAAGCCCACGAGATCCACCTAGAAACCAGCCCTGGGGAAGCTGGTCCGGCTTTCGGATTGCCCTCGCTCCCCCCATCTTCTGCATGGGGAAAATTAAACAAAGTTTAGCCCTTTTTGGATTGACGGAATTTTGGGCCAGATCTTGAAAAGCCGTTCAGATGCTCAACATCACATCTACTGCCAGTGCCGGCGACCACACGGACATAGATGTGCTTCTTCCACGGAACTGAGAATTAACCCACAAGACTCCTGCTAATATTAAATCCCGTTTTTTTTTTTTTTTTTTTTTTTTTTTTGTGGATATCTCACTGAGCAGCAGCCTCCCGTGGAGCTTGCAGGGAAGCAGGATCAGAAAACGTGACAGCTTTGGCCCCAGACCAACAGGCAGCCCCAGGACCTTCCCCCTCCTCAAGATGCAAGGACCATCCCCCCCCCGAGGCAGGGGCTGTTTCCCGTCGCTTAAACGGCTTGTTTAAAAACGTAGCAAAACATTTTACCCCTTCTCGATTTATTTTCCTTAACAGTTGCTTATGAGGGACCTTATCAAAAGCTTTCTGAAATTCTAAGTAAATTAGTCATTAGGCAGGTTTTCAGAACAGTAATTAGGCCACTCCATGCCCCTGATGTATTATTTACCTGAGAAGATATACATAATTAGGGCTCTTCTTTATAACTGGTATTACACGCACTAAATTCTACTCCAGTCTATCGTGTAATTACGCAATTAGGCTGCATGCTAAACAGAAAGAAACCAATTCTGAAAACCAAGCAAAAAGAAAAGGGGGAAAAAAAAAAAACCAACCCACCGGTAATTATTATTTTTTAAATCCTCCATCACCGGCACAGCGGCAGGTCTTAAAATTTTAATATCCCAACCACTTAAGTCATTTTTAAACAGGTGCCGCAACCAGGTTTGGTTTCTTAATTTTGCCACGTTTAATCCTACTTTGGGAGGTTTAACGTCGTGCGAGAGATTCAGTTTTCCTTAAAGAGATTTGCTTTAAAGGCTCCTGTTAAAAGGGGCCTTTCCCTTCCCCAGTCGGCTCAGATTTGCCGTGCGGGTGGAAGTGGTATCGCATTGTCTCGCAGTCCCCCCCACCTTGGCCCCCCATCTCCTCCCAAATTATGATTATTTTCCAACAGCTTCCTGGCTGGCGGGGGCAGGCAGGTACAGTTGCTATGGTAGGACCGTCACAGTCATTTAGCCCAATAGGGCTGGCTCCCACGGCTGAATTCAACGGGGCAAAAAAAGGGGGGGAGAACCGGGGAAGGATGAGCATCAACAGCGGGAGATGCTAACGTGGAGAAACCACCCAGCAGCCTTCCCACATGACTTTCGGAGAGAGGGATGAGCCCATTCGTCTCCTGATTTTTTGCCATCTTCCACCTGGTCCGACTGCAGAGCGAGATCTTGGCTCTTCCAAGCAAGATCTTGGCTCTTCGAAGCAAGATCTTGGCTCTTCCAAGCAAGATTTTTCACAGAAAGAGTGGTCGGGCATTGGAATAGGCTGCCCAGGGAGGTGGTTGAGTCACCATCCCTGGACGTGTTTAAGAGCCGTTTAGATGTGGTGTTGGGGGATATGGTGTAGGGGAGAACTTTGTAGAGCAGGGTAGATGGTTGGACTCAATGATCCCAAGGGTCTCTTCCAACCTACATGATTCTATGATTCTATGATTCTAAGATCTTGGTTCTTCAAATTGAGATCTTGGCTCTTCCAAGCAAGATCTTGGTTCTTCAAATTGAGATCTCGGCTCTTCCAAGCAAGATCTCGGCTCTTCCACAGGTCCCTTCCTCCCTTTGCCTGTCTCTGGGGCCCCGCACAAGCACTCACATCCGTCCACATCAGCCCTGCCTTTGGTTCCTGGTCCCCACTGGTGGAGGAGCATGTGCCGTGGGGTCTAACATAGGGTGGGGAGGGTGTTTTTTTTTAATCTACGTATTGTTATACATCTATTTTAGAGTTGGCAAGATCGAAGAAAAACTCGCTGAGCCCACTGATACTTCCCAGAGAAGATACCTATATACAACCCACATTCTTTTTCACGCTTTCAAGACAATAATGATTCACTATTTAGTTAAAGCATGGACAGATTTCCTTCTAAAACTTCACATCTCAACACGGAAAATTTCCAAGCACATTCCCAAGGCCCAGGGGAAGGCACCGAACTGGCACAGGGAACACCATAAGCTTTGGGAACAGCTCTGATGGACTTGCATTGAACGCTGCGAGAGAGCTGGGGGTTCAAAGTCACCTGCTGGTCCCAAAGAGAGCGAGCTGGTGACTCAGAGGACTTAAAAGTAACTCCTGTTGGAGATGTGTGACTGAAGAGGTCACTCAAAACCAGCAGAGAGGTCAAAAATCCCACTCTATTTACGTTTTCCCACTGTTTCTCTCCTCTTTTGCCATCTTGCAGAGAGATGAGCTCCACTCCCAGTCCCTGTCACCATAGGGCTCTTCCCTCCAGCCCCTGAGAAGACTCCACCCAGTCTCTGGCCACTCTCAAATTCTGTGATTTCACCAAACCAGCGGCCACCTTCTTGATGTTACTGTAAAAAGACACTCATGTCTAGTGGAGAGAGGGCCACCTCTGCCAGGACAACTGAAAGAGGACTTCTCTTGAGTCTTCCCCAGCCTCCCATCACACCTACCTCCAAGGACCACGCCAGGACCAAACCACACCTTCTGATAAACCCCTTCCTCCTCCAGTGGCTTGTCACCGAGATGTACAAACCACCACAGCCGTGACCCTTCTATCCCAAACCCTGTGAAATCTCAATCCTTGCAGGGACTTCAATGAGAGCCTCCACCGCTCGCGCTCGTAAGCCCCAATTCTCCCTGCAGGCAGCACCTTGCAGGACCAGGGCTTAGAAGCCACCAAGTCACCTCAGTAATCACCGGCGGGTCAGGATTTCAAAGGCACCTGCAGCTCCGACAGCGCTGAGATTTGGGGATTTATTTCTCCTGGGCTCTTTTGAAAATCCTGATCAGAGCCCAGCTCCGGTCAGAAATAACCGGAGTTATGCAAAATAGTGCTCATGGGAGGGCCTGGTACAAATCTCTGCTCCTCCAGGATTCTGAGGAGTCAGCTTGTTTCAAAGACAAGAGGAAATTTGTACAACTAGCAAAGCAGTAAATAGGAGGAGGGAGATTCAGCATCCTTTGGAGAAAGCAGCCTTCTCTTAAGATCCTGGCTGCATCAACAGTCACCCCCCCCCCTCCACTATCTCAAATTTAACTATAGAGCCTCCTGCACGGAGCTGGAGGAGAATAAATATAGAAGCATTGAGATATTTATAGGCAGACAGCTATTTTAACACAGCTCTGCTTTAAAGAGAATCCTTATTTAAGTCTTGTCCCTGTAAAGCTGCAGGACGACTTAGAAAAATAACCAGATTAATTATTTTCATCAGGGGAACAGAGAAAACACGTAAGGGGAGATCAAACGCATGCAAATGCACCGAGGACACGGGAGCTCGAGTGAAGTGTTTCTGTTGTGGGTGACTCAAACACAAGAAGGATGGGGAGATCTCCTGAACCCAGCCCGGCCACATCCCTGGCCTGCCAGGGATCAGAACAGGAGAAAACATTAAAACCAGGCACACACCAGTTCGCCAGCACGGCAGACTGGGAGTCACTGGGCCATCATACCCCTCTGACCACCACCATCCTCTCCAGAGACGCGACCAACATAACAAAAGCATTAGATTGTTCTCATTGTACTGTAAAAGCAACGTGAGCAGAGAAACATTTCTAGATGTACAGTATTTACTCCAATAATGGTCTGATTCACTGCCACCCAAGCTACGACGGTTGCTCTCTTCTTGATCTCTGTCACCCTTTCCCAACCTCCAACAACTCCAACACCTGAAGCTCTGAGGGGACTTTATGCAGTGGGACACGTCTTTACAGGTCACTTGGAAAACACTCAGAAGACAGGAGGACAGGGAATGACCACATGGTGCCAGCATTAACTGAGCCATCATGTGACTCAGCGATGAAGTTTCGACTCATTTCTGCAGAAAGTTCATCGCTCTCCACCCCCCAGTCTCAGAAAGTGCTTGGAAGGACTGGGTGAAGAGGAGATTTGGACCACCGCAACCAGCAAAGAGTGCTAGAGCCCAGGATGGAAGTTGACAACTCCAGCTGATCCACCCATGGGAATTACTGGGAAAAGAGACCTAGTGTGTAGAGTGTGCCCACATGTCTGGAAGCTGAAGTCCAAGCTCTCCAGAGCATCCCACACATCCCACCACTGCAGCTAAGGCAGGTCCTCCTGGCAGAGATGGACCTTTGCAAGGCACCAACTGAGCCACCGCCAGGCACTTATCACCTTCTCAACGGAAGGAGATGTCTCAGAGGTGGGGACATCCCTCCCTGCCTTGCCCTCCCCCAGCATCTCCCCCTATCAGGACGCAAACCATTAATAACTATTTAATAAATGGACTTGGATGAGGCGAAGTGTCTGTTTCAGCGCTCCCCATCCCCCTGCCTCAGCCCTGCCCACCCCCTCCCAGCTTAAAGCCTCCTCAAGAAAATCACAGAATTGTTCAGGTGAGAATGGACCTTAAAAATCATTGAGTTCCACCCCCCTGCCCTGGGCAGGGACACCTCCCACCACACCAGGTTGCTCCAAGCCCCATCCAACCTGGCCTTGAACCCCTCCAGGGATGGGGCAGCCACAGCTTCTCTGGGCAACCTGTTCCAACGCCTCAACACTCTCACAGGCAAGAATTTCTTCCTATAAATAAACCACCCAACAAAAAAAAAAACCCAGAGCCTGAGCATTTTACAGCTTTTCTCTCTGGTAGGAGACAGAAAAAGATGCAGAAAAAAGGGCAGAGGTGGGCAGGACAGGTCAAAGGCAGCACCGAAAGCTGAGCAGGGCATCTGGGTGGTGGGGTGCAAGCTCTGCCCATCCTCCCCTTTCTGCTGCCTCCCCCCAGACCTTCAGGAAGGCTCATCACAACACCCTGGGTGTTCACAACCGATTGCAAACAAGAGCAGACGCCTGTACACCTTGCTGACAGATGCTGTCAGCGCAGCGTGGCAGCGGCAGCCTGGCCGAGAAGGGGAAGGCGAGGGAGAAACGAGGGGCTACAGAGGAGGAAGAGGAACCGCGCTCTTCATCCACCAGCAATGCCTGCAGCGGTTGACCTGATCAAGCTGTAACACACACACCGATGCCAGGAGGAAAATAAGAAAAAAGGGGCAATGATACACCTAAAAATAATGTGCCAGGCCTAGGCAAGGTCCAAAAGGGCTGGAGTTTGGCCTCCCCAGAGGTGGTATCACCACCAGCTTTTGACCGCTGGCTGCCTGGGCAGGGACACCCTGCTGGCGTGGAGCTAGAGGTAGAGCAGGGACCTCATTTCTCCATGCTGTGAGGCTTCCAGGCCAGGGGCTTTCAACAGGAGATCCTAATTTTTTAGAGGCAAAACAGATAGGTACAGCTCTCCGAGCTGGTACACAAGCTGCCATGCCCATATTGGAGCTGACGGATTCAATGAGATGGGAGCAGGTAACGACTCCCCAAGATGAGATGCTTTGCTTGAATAGAGGCACTTGCCAAGTCACGAGCTTTCCTCTGATTCTTGCACTGATATCAAGCAGCAGGGCTGGGGAAACCACCTCCCACCATCACCCGTCTGCCTCTAAACGGCCACAACGGCCCCCAGAAGGACCATCTCTGCTTCAAGTGGAAGATCCCCTACACAGGAAAGGGTAAAAGCTGAATATATGTGCCCCTGGCAGCCCAGAAAGCCAACCACATCCTCGGCTGCATCAAAAGAAGCATGGCCAGCAGGGTGAAAGGGGGGATTCCACCCCTCTGCTCCGCTCTGGGGAGACCTCCACCTGGAGTTCTGTGTCCAGCTCTGAGGTCCTCAGCACAAGGAGGACATGGACCTGTTGAACCTGGTCCAGCGGAGGGCCATGAAGATGCTGGGAGGGTTGGAGCCCCTCTGCTGAGAGGACAGGCTGAGAGAGTTGGGGGGGTTCAGCCTGGAGAAGAGAAGGCTCCGGGGAGACCTTAGAGCCCCTTCCAGTCCCTCAAGGGGCTCCAGGAAAGCTGGGGAAGGACTCTTGATCAGGAAGGGGAGCCATAGGATGAGGGGAAAGGGTTTTAAACTGAAAGAGGGGAGATTGAGATGAGATGTGGGGAAGAACTTCTTTGCTGTGAAGGTGGTGAGAGCCTAGCCCAGGTTGCCCAGAGAAGCTGTGGCTGCCCAATCCCTGGAGGGGTTCAAGGGCAGGTTGGAGGGGGCTTTGATCAATCTGGTCTGGTGGGAGGTGTCCCTGCCCAGGGCAGGAAGTTGGAACTCAATGATCTTTAAGGTCCCTTCCAACCCAAACCATTCTATGATTCCATGAATCTAAGAAGCATCATCACAGGCTGGTCACATACAATGGGGCTGGATGACACCCAGTGTTAGCCCTGCAAAAGGAGGTTCAAAGAGCTTTCCTGCCATAACTCGCTGCTCATAAGGTCATAGCAAAGGTGAGGGAAACCCATGGCATCATGGAGAGATGGCAATGTCCCCAAGGGATGTGGCTACACAGGAGGAACCTGCTTTTGGTTCACACAGGGGATGGCCTTTTCGATGGAGAGAGGACCTCAAAAAGGAATCAGGGCCAGAAAAGCACGAGCAGAGTTGATTGAAGAAATGGAGTAATGCCTGGATTCACAGATTTTTCTAATGTTTAATTAGCAGTGATAACACCCAGCACTTGGCTGTGGGTACCAGAGCCTGGTGCTGCTGCTGGGACAGGATTTGTTGCTCTTGTCCTCCACTCCCGAGGGTCCAGGGGTCTGTGGGGAGGAGAACCATGAGTCCCTCAGGGCTCAAGGGACTCCTCTTCCTGCACAGGCAGGTGACTCCCCTCCCAAGGTTTATTATAAAGCCTCCTAACGTGCCATTTCCTTCTCTGCTCCACAGACTGGGAGACCCCAGCTGGTTTTTTTGTTGCTGTATTTTGCCAAGTGCTGCAAGAAGAGCGACCACAGGGTATTGTGATGAGAGAAAAGGGGAGGAGATGATCCTTCTGGCCCTAACCCACAAAAAAGAATATATAAAATTGTAAGAGCACACGTGGACAAAAGCTGAGACACCTTCTAGGGAAAAGAACAACAGAAATGGCCGAGGATGGTGCAGAATCCCCACTGTCGGAGAACTTTATGGGGTGGGGAGCGAGCTGCCTGCCCCCAGGAGCCCTGAGAGTCCCAGCCCTACCTTGTGTGACAGCAAGAAGTCCCTGCAGAGGTGACAGCTCTGGCAGACACAGCGAGCAAAACAGCTGAAAACGTTGCAGTAAAAGAGGGAGAAAAGATAAAGGCAGCAGTGGCAGCCGGGGAAGCGATCTCTGCAAGGGAGAGCCAGGCTGAGCTTGCTGGTATTAAAAAAATGGGTTAAAAAGCAACTTTTAAGCATCATCCTGGGTGCCCACAGGTAGGGCAGGGCAGGTTGGCATCTCCCCTCCCTCTCTCCATCCCTCCCCGAGACTTCCCCGCTGCGGCAGACCTAATTTCATGGGGTTTTTGCCCAAGCAGCGGGGTGGAAAATGATCAGCGGGAGGCAGCGCGTGGAAAAGCGCCCCCCCCCCTTGTTCCCCAGAT
>QJSC01023731.1:171777-201639 GCA_003697955.1 Calidris pygmaea | reverse complement strand
ATGAGCATCTGAAATACCTGTCTCCACCTCCCTCGCCCCTCCCCCCCCCAAAACTCTTTTAACCCTTCGGCTGCTAGCACGGCGGCGGGATCAAAGGGTGGGAAGAGTAAGACCCAGGTTAAAGAGAACCGAAGAGGGGTCACGCAGCCCATCTGACAAGTGACTCTGCAAGACAAATTGTGACACAAATCCCAAGGGTGCAGCTTGCCATCAGGGCCAGGATCAGCGTTCCTGGGCTCGGAAAAGTCATCATCGCTGCCTTTCCAATCAAGGGTCCGCAAGGTGATGTCAAAAAAAAATAATAATAAGGGGAACCAAACCTGTCCTCCAAACATCCCTGGGCACGTCCCAGGTGGTCATCCATGAGAGGACAGCCTGATATGCCCAGATCACTGATGGGCAGCCCCTCTGCTGACAGGCAGGGCTGTGAGAAGAAAGGAGATGGTTTTCCCAGGGTCAGGTTCCCTGGTATCTAATAAAATGAGAATTTGGTCAGAAAGAAAAGTCCCATCTTCAAGGGCAGCTTATGGGAACTCCTGGATGTCTAATAAGGGTCAATCCCACAACACCACCTTCCTGGTGGCCTCAAGAGCTTCCTCCTACACTTAATTGCACCAAGTTTTCAATTTTGAGATCACCTCTCCTCTGCCAGATGCCTGGAAGTGGTCAAGATACCGCTGGGAGAGGAGGAAAGGGACAAGAGAAGACAGATGGTCAGCTCGATCCGCCTGAGCTTGGTTTCTTCAGGGAAAGCCACGCACGGGCAGGAGCACAGACAGGACCGCTCATGGTGCCACCAGCTGCAGAAGCCAACGAGGTTCAAACGCCTTTGGCAGGGGGTCTGCCCCGGGGGAGGTAAGAGGGTGGGCAATGAAAGGTCCTTAATTGTAATCATACCCCAAGGCTTCAAATCCACTGATTGGAAGAGGTAGAAATGCTGTAGCAGGCTTGAAGTTAAAAAAAGACACTCCATAATAACCCAAACAGAGATGCAAATAAAGGACACAATGTCATCCTGAGGAGAAAACTGTGATTCATTAGAGGCTTGTTCAGGACATCCTCATGAAGTGAGACTGAAAAATATACGCCGTATATGGCAGAGAAAGACAGGAAGGTGGGTGGGCCAATGTCACTGTGCAAGAACTCTAGTTAAAGAAACGCAACAAGAGAGAAGAACTGTAAGGTGAAGAAAATAATCATCTTGATTGCTCCTTGACTTAAAGCCTAAGACACAAGCTCCAAAGTTAGTCCAGTGTCATTTCAACACTGTAGATTCTGCAACCCCCTGGCTGCCAGCCCCCAAAGCAGCCTCAGTGACCAAGGGGCAATTTTGAAAATGCACAAGAACTGGCTACAAAATAAGGCAAAAAAAAAAAATACCTTTTGCCTTCCTTATACATAGATACTTTTCTTAACAATTCAGACAAAGGTAGACCTTGTAATACTAATAGCACCAAGGGGGTTATTTACAGGAGACAGCAGCTCCTTTGGGCTTCGGGTTTTGCTTCCTATCAAGGAGAAAAAGCCCACGTGTACGCACACACGTGTGCCAGCCCCACTTGGCACAGAAAAACGGCAAAAACCCCAAAACAAAATCCCAGAGTTACATTTGAGTGAGACATTTCAACGGCAGCCCCTTCCCCATCGCTCCCCACCTCCCTCCCCGAGCCCCTCCGCGCTGATGAGCAATGGAGCCTGGGTGGAAAACTAATTAAGTTCCATCAGGAGGTTCGGGCTTAGTGCCCTGGCGAGAGATGCTCCAGCAGGAGTCGGAAGGAAGCAGCCTAGAAAACTCCCTTCGTTCTCATCGGACAACTGGACTGCGCCAAAGCAGGGAGCCAAAAACTCCTCAGCAGAGGTTTCCGGCGAGCAGAAAAGGGGACCTGAGGGTATGGAGTTTGTGGAGTGCAGAAAAGGGGGCAAAAACATATAAAAATCGATTATTGCAATGAATATTCAAGATGGGGGGGGGGGGGAAGATGCGCTGAAAAAAAATACTATCTTCCTTCTGCTCTTGGGAAGATCCACCTTTTAAAGCAACCCTGTCAAGATAACACAGAGTTAAACATTTCCTTATCTATGTTAAACACCTTTATGATTCAAACTGAAAAACAGGGCTGAAAAACCTATTTCGCTCCCCCCTCCCCACCCCCCCGCCCCATGGCTCATTTTGGATAGGCAAATTAAAGTGGCCGGTTACATTTCTGGTCTCTGAACATCAGCCCAACGTTGCTGTGTTTGGGTCTCCAGCACATAAGGAAAGGACTTNAAAAAAAAAAAAAAAAAAAAATCGGTTTAATTTACAATTTTTGAGATAGTGAAAGAAATGAACCAGCCCAGCAGATCCCTGTGTTCTCATCCAGAGCTCTCACCTCACGAGGCCGGCGCACGTATCTGCAAATTGCTGCCCAGAAAAAACACCTGCACCTTGCGTTTCCCTCAAATTTGGAGGTGGGAGCACACAAGGATTCCTAAATCCCCTGCGCTAAGCCGGGCTGCACCTGGGGCAAGATGTGCAGGAGAACGAGCTTCGTGGAAAGGGAGATGACACAGGGTGGTCCAGCAGCCCAGCCTAAGGGGAAAGACCCAAGTCGTCCAACAGCACCCCACAAGAGGGGAAAATGGGGGGAGCAACAGAACCCAGGGGTGGGAGGAGAGCCAGGTATGTGGTGGGAGCACAGGAGGACCTGACGAGGAGTCAGGACTTGGTGCAAACACCATCCCCTGGTCTGCTAGAAGGGTGCAGGGAGGAGAGACTGCCACGGACACGGTAAAGAAACTCCATCTTTTCCTTGCAAACCAAAAACCCAGAGTTCCTCAGCCAGGACGGAGGGAGGAATCAACCAAACAGCTTCCCAACCACGCTGAAGACAACACGTCCAAGCGCTGGGAAGCTTCAATCCAGAGCAGCATCCTGCAGCCAGACACGCTCCTCCTCAGACGCTCAGCAGCCCAAGGCNCACGGACACGGTAAAGAAACTCCATCTTTTCCTTGCAAACCAAAAACCCAGAGTTCCTCAGCCAGGACGGAGGGAGGAATCAACCAAACAGCTTCCCAACCACGCTGAAGACAACACGTCCAAGCGCTGGGAAGCTTCAATCCAGAGCAGCATCCTGCAGCCAGACACGCTCCTCCTCAGACGCTCAGCAGCCCAAGGCACAGACCTCGCATCCTAATTAGGAAGCTGAAATCCAGCATTAACGAGTGCAAAGCGCTACATCATCTGCTGGCACCACTGGAAACCGCTTGCATTCCCATCTCCTGAGGATGGTGGCCTTGAACCATCCGACCGATGCTCCTTCCCACACATGCAGCCCTGCCGCGCTCTGGGCATGGGTTTGGACCGTGGTTTTGGGAAGCCACCTTTAAAACAAGAAGGGTCTCTATCCCCGGAGATAGATCAAAACAGGGCAAAAGCACTTTTAGCATGGCAATCCACCCACGCTAAAAGATAAAGGTATGAAGATATAAAGATATCAGAGCACCGACATGTGCACTTGGATGCAAATCACCACTCATCAAGTGCCCGTAACCTCAGGGCACTCCACGGCTGGGACCAGGGATCAGGAGAGAGATGTCTTCTTTGGGGATCTCAAAGAACGACGGGTCACATTTTTAACCCACCCATTTGTTTCCTCACAAACCCGACACTGCAGTCTCACTCAACACCAAACCCAACTCGGAGGCATCATTCCTGCTGTCAGAGCTCAATCTTGTAACGAGACATGTTCCAGGTCTTGCTCCTCAAAGTGTTTTTGACAAAGTGCCTCTCAGCAAGATACACGTTCCACAGTCCTTCTGTGTGCTGGCACCAACGTCCTGGTCCCCAGGGGAAGCCAGACAGGTCGGATCCAAGCAATGAAGGAGGCTACTGGGCCATAGGTACCAGACCATGGAAGACCAAGAGGCTCTTCCTCACCAGAAGTAGCCTCCTGGAGAGAAGCAGCAGCCTGTTGCTTTGGGGAACATCTTTGTATTCACCGATAAGGGAGCAGATACTATTTGCTTTAAACCAGTAATCACACACAGGTAGGACAAGAGACATTTAGATGGTGGGCTTTGCTCAGCCCCCAAACAGTTTCCCCGCCTCTTTTCCAAGTCCTCCAGACTGGATCTAGTTGGAGACTCGATAAAACAACTCAGAAACACAACTTAACCTGCTCATGGAGATAACCCAGATGAACAGGGAATGAACCCAACAGCGGTTTCCACCACAAGAAAGGGTTGATGATCTGCTCCACTTCCCTCCACCAGTACCATAGCCCAGCGTGACCAACACCCGCACATCTACCAACCCTGCCCTGTCCCCCCTGCCCCTCAAATAATAGTCTCCATATTTTATCTAAGTCGATTTAATTTTGTTTTGATTGTAAAGGGCTGAGAGCATAATAAATAGGAGTTTTTTATAGTCCCATGAATCACAGCTGTGTTTGCAATGCGCATGCCCTGACCGAGGCTCTGTAGGGTGCTGGGGGGAGTCTCCAGCTGCTGAACGGTGGAGAAAGATCTGCACTTTGGCTTTTCACAGGAGGGCACAGCACACGCTGGGGGACATCACTCCCAGCAGATGGTGAGGAGCTAAACCAGCAATCTGGCCAGGAGGAGATGTCCCACCTAGGACAGGTCTGCTGATACGGCCAGATTGGCAGGAGGAACTGACAGACCAGTGGTCACTGGGAATCACCGAGCTTCTCCACCGTCTCCAGACCAGACCTCAGCAGCTCCTGGGCCTTCTCCCCACCATCCCACCACCCACCAGCTCCATCCCTGCCCTACCTCCAGCAACCCCTTACTTGGAGCACCACGAGGAGGTGCTCGCTGTGACTTCTGCAGCTCCCCCCACACCCCCAGACCATCCAACTGCAGGGGGACAGTATGGAGAGAAAATCTTAAGCAGCTCGGAGGAAACGGGAATGGATTTAGAAACATTTCTAGCACAACATCCTGGGTTTTTAAAGCAAAAGCATCACTTGCAGAACAATCTGACCTTAGACTGTGGAGCCAGCGATGCTTGAAGCGCTGTGCATCCTAGGGCTGTTTGCGCTGAATATTCTAATTAATACCACCCAGCACTTGCTTAACGAACTCACGTGTTTATGAAGGGACTAATTTATTATTTTTTTTCCTTCCTCCGCCTTTTGGTAGCAAAGATTTCCACGGCTTCAACAGGGCAATGTTAGTCTGGGAAGGAGAAATTGTCTCCAGTCATGTAGACTCCATTACTGGGAGAAAGGTGTGAACAGCAAGTGTGTCTGGCAGACGGATTCATTATACCACCGTGTCCTTTATAATGGGAAATGAAAAGCCCATTCTGATAACTACACTTTATTATAATAGGTCAGAAGAAGTGAAAGGCATCATCTTATAAAATTAACTTCATAAAGACTGCCTTGAAAAAAAAAAAAAATCTCTGCCAGTTTATCCACTGTATCTCTCCTCAGAGATTTTTTTTTTCTTCTTCTTCTAGAAAAGACAGGACTCCAAAGTCTTGTCCTACTGGTTGTCTTCACATTTACCCTCTATCAGAGGGAATAGATCTGTTTTCTCCTAATCAGTCCCAGGCACTTGTTTTGCCAGATGCAATAAATGCCATGTCTTTTGTCAAGATGGAGAAAATAGTCAGCAAAGTAGTTAAAATTAAAAGAGACACCCATTCCCGAAGGTCTTCCCAAGCAGCAGCATTACTTTCTTTGTAGGAAAGTCAGAATATGGAGATAAATGCACCGATAACCTTTCCGTGCTCTGGCACACCTTGCCATTGCTTTTTCTGCTGGCTGCTTCTTTAGGCAAACTCAAGTCCAGTGTCTCAGCTGATAATAATTTTATAATTTTACAGCTTTACACCACGTGTTTGACATCTGTTCCTGCAGGTGAACGGCAAAGGATGGCCAAGAGGGACACTAAAACACCTTCCACGCTCACAGACCTGCCATCTGATCTCCCTCCAAATTTTGAGGGTTGGGGTCTATCTACAGCAAATAACTGGCAGAGGAGGCTGGAAGTTGCAATTTTTGTAGAATTTATAGATACAGACCCAACGGTAAGTTCTCAGCTATATTTTACAAAGAAAAGAGGAAGCGATGCCAGCCCCAAAACGTCCTACTTGAGATGCAACTCCAATACCTGCTTCCTTCAGCCGTGTAAGCATCAAGGCATGTCAAGGTCTAGGCAGATTTTCTACCCCTCAGGTTGCATTTGATTGGGCTAGAAATCTTCAAGAAGTCTTTTTCTAAATCTAATCGTCCCCCCTTTAGGGAAAATAAAACATACACCTCGTTGAAATGTTACATGCCAACTGCAAAACAGCCTTGTTTTTAATATTCAGGCGAGTTGGTGCGGAGAGAGGGAAGGAGGATGGAAGAGGATGCTGTGAAACAAAATAGTTAATTGGAACTTCCAAAGAAGGCTGCATGGATCTAATGCGATAGATTTTAAAGGAGCCTAATTTTCAGAAATTGCCAGAGCTCCAATCTGTGAAAATGTGGCCTTTCACAGTTCTCCAATTCAGCTTGCCACATCTAGAGTTCCTTTTGAAAAAAAAAAAATAAAAAAAATATAAAAATCTTGCCATAAAAGACCCCCAATTTGGTAGCAAAAATTAGCAGCCTTCATGGGATATCAACCCCTTTGTCTCTCCTCCCCTAACTACAGCTCTTTGGAAAGAACTAAGGACCATTTGTCTTTTGTTATTTTTCCAGGTAGTAAAGATAAGAGTAGCATCTAATAAAGAACAAAAATGAGGGGGGATAAAAACCCACCACACCCACAAAAGCTAAATCTTCACACCTAGCCCAAAACCAGCCCCTGTAATTGAAAAGCATTTCTCCCACTGAAGAAAATAACACCTATCAGGTCTGGAAAAAATAAAATAATAATAATAAAATGCCCCGAAGGTGCGAGAGAGGCTAACACCTCCCGCAGAAGATGGCAAGACACGCTCTGAACCAGCCCCGTGCACCCCGGCAAAGCCATGGGGTCTGGCGTGGAGGGTGGGCAGCACCTGAGGCTCACGGACCCTGCAACAAAACATTTATTTTCTGGGCAGAGGATTTTTAGCTGGTAACCACAGCATTCAGGACCCCTGTACGGAGAAAATTAAGCGTCGCCTTCCTCCAGCCCAAGAATTAGAACTCCCCAAACTCCAAAATTCAAAGAAACGCATTTGCTTTAAATTTCCTGCCAACTGTGAGTTTGGGGGGGGGAAAAAATTAATGTGAATTTTAGACCCACTCACAGACCTTTCCCCATGGGGTCCCTGGTCTCCTTCCTCCCTGGGATCTGCCTCGCCACCGGGAATGGGCAGGAGGAAACTCCTGGGGAATGTGGCTCCCCAGACCCACGGGTGCTCATGACACACAGGACACGTGTGATGGGAAGCCCACGTGTCCCCAAAAGCTTCCAAAGAACAATCCAGAGAGCCTTTCCTCGTGGTTTGCACCCACCACTGGATCAGCTGGGGAAGGGCAACAGCAAGGGAGGACACGCACAGGATGACCATGGTCCCTCTTCCACTGCTGGGAAAACACTAACAACGTTGGTGCAAGCCTAAACATTTCAGCAACAGATCCATAAACGCATTAAAAAGCATAAAGACAACCAGGGCAGGATTTCCTGAACTGCCCTTTTAAAACAGCTAGCAAAATTTGCTATTCAAAACACTCAACCCCCTCGTTTTGCTCTTCCAGTGTCATTAACACCTACTGGGGGTCCATCTGAAAAGAAGACTCAGCTCCCTGACCGAGCTCAAAACACGCAAATATATATGTATTTCCAAATATATGTCCATATCGCCAAATATAAATAGATATTTATATGGAAATACCAAATATATATAGACATACATTTGGAAATACAGACATATTATACAAATATGTATTTCCAAATATCTATGTATTTTTCTGGGGTAATATACACACACAGTAATACATATATATATATACATAAAATGTTTGTCTATGTATATTTATTAATTTTTCTCCTGCCCAGGCAATTCAGAAAGGAGAAAAAAGCTGGCACAGAAGGGAGCAGGTTGGGAGACATCAGCTGGGAAGCGGCTTTTGAGCCTGTGAAACCACAGAGGAGATGCTGGCCCTGCAAAGCCCTCCAATCTCCGCACTCCCGGGGGCTGCTGCCCTGCACGGCCTATCCCCCCCCCCCAGCACGGCTCGGTGGTCCCCAGGCTGGCTGTCCCTTGCTGTCCCCAGGCTGGTGGTGGTCCCCAGCCTGCTTTTCCTGGGCAGGCTAAGAGTGCCCCCTGCAGCCGCCCGCGCCACCAAGCCATTCTTCACCGTTTCCAATAAATTAAGTAACAAAATACAAAATCAGACAGGTTCCTAAATGCAGAATGAGCTAAAAGCTCCAGAGCAAAGGCTTCTGATTTAAAAACAGACCCCCCCCCCAAAAAAAAAAAAAAAAGCAATCTAGGAGGATGAAGTGTTTAGCAGCGCTCCGTCATGCCTGGTTTTCGGCCACTCTGAAGGGAAGGAGGGATGGCAGGGGTGGAGGGAGGATTGTGGGTCCCGCCCCCCCCCTCCCCCCCCAACAAAGCTGCTGGCTTTTGTTTTGAGGATAAGACACACGTCTCCGAATATCCCAGGTAAATGAAACGGATGTTCAGGCGTCGCTCCGAGAGCGCTGTCAGCGGCGCAGGGCGGCTGGAAGCTGCCTGTTCCTTGCAATATTAATCAGAGGGTTCTTCTACCCCTCCTCGCGCAGCGCCGAGGTGCCAGACAAGACAGGAGGAAAAAAAAAAAAAACACCACACCAAAAACCACCCCCCTCCAGTCTCTGCTGGGCTTGTCTGTCCCTGTGATACACATAAACCTTCCAGCTCCTTCAACTGAACCCAGGGCCCTAGAAGGCAAATAGATCTCCCTGGTTTTGTCTGCTCCAGCTTTACAAAGGTCAAATCTGGAGCCACACGGTGCCCCCACCAAAAAAACTCAGCACAGTGACTTAGAAAACCACCTTTTTTTTTTTTTTTTTTTTGCTATGTTTCACTAAAACCCCTCAGGGCAGCGTTGAAACAAAAGCATCCAACCTGCACAGCACAAGCAAGAAAACCCTTTTGCTCTTCTGCAGGGATCTCTAGGCTGTGCCTACCGTCACCCTTCCACAACCTGTGTCCAAGAGCCACGTCACGGTCTGCGTCCAGTTAAATCTCCAGAGCCCACCCCAAAAAAAGTGCTGCAGCATCCAGCTTTCCTCCCCACCTTCCACCTTGCGAGGAAAGAGCCTACGAGCCACACGGGAGCCACTGTCCCTGCCTGTGGGCAAGCCAGGAGAACCTCACACGCTCATAAAGTAGGTAGAATTCACTGTACAAAGGGAAATGCATCGTTTCTCCCACAACCAACAAATCACTGCCCTGCGGCTCCTTGCAAGGAGCTTTTCACTCCGTGGTCCAGGGAGGTGTCAAAGGGTTAAGTGATTCCTCAACTCGGTCCCTTTGGGAAGAGACACCACAGCCCTGACCAGACAAAAGCGCCTGCCTTTTACTTAGAAGAAAAGCCACCTCCTAACACAGTACTTCCCCGTGCCCTGCAGGTGTGAGCTATTTTATTTTCCAGATGGGAAAAAACGATGGGCAGAGCTGGGACTCCCCCAAACTCCTTCTGCAACCCAGCAGGGGAGCTGGGACCACAGCCTGGGTTAAAGAGCAAGAGATTCTCCTCCTGGGAGATGAAGAAATGCTGTATTTTGCACAATTTCACCTCTTTTCTGGCATGTATTACAAGTCTTAATGAGAGCTGAGGATACAAAGAAAACAGAGCTCAGCCAGTGCACAGAAGAACACAGACCGGGATCCCAAAATCCCTACCCAAGGCTCAGCCCTCTCCCAGGCAGGTCTCGTGGCCGACACGGTATTCCCTGCCGGAGGGGGTGTTACAGACAGCGCAGTCCCACATCCTCACGGACACGGGGCTGCCGACCACGCAGGATGGGAAGCAAGGGCAGGAAAACACTCGTGGAAGGGAAAGCAAGACCTAAGTGCTCCCTCCACGGCGGGAAGGAGCCAAAGCATCACGTGGGAAAGACAGATGGAGGATGCTCCTCCCCATCCAGGTGTGCTGAGCATCAGGAAAAGCTGCTGCACGCCTCTTAGGCAAGAGGAAAAAGAAATAAATCCAATCCTGTGTCATCTACTCGACAGGCAGGGAAGATCCTGAAGCCTCGTGGGTGTTTGTTGCACGGCGACGGGCCACCCGTCTGACAGTGGCTCCAGCCAAAACGCTGGCTTATGTGATCCCTGTCCCACCAGTAGGATTTCTACACTGGTATAACCTGCCAAGCCATTCGTATTTACATCCAGCAAAAGGCTTCTTTACGTCCACGAAGAAAACAAAACTCATTTACAATCCGACAGCAAGATCCTGTATGAAAATGAGCCCGGCTCCAGCCCGGAGCACCCCACAGACCCCACGGGAAGCGCTTTCCTACCTGAAGAGTTCCCTGATTTCCCTGACGGTGGCCTGGAACGGGATGTTTCGGACAAGGATCTTGGAAGTTTTCTGCTTCTTGACGGTTTGTTTCTTTCGGGAGGATTTCACAGCAGGCCTAGGAAGTCAACAGAAAGCAGGGTGGGGGGTAAGGACCACGGAGCAGTGAAACACCCATTGCATCCTGGCTCCTTCAAAATTAGGAAGGCAGAAAAATCAGGCAGTGAGGTCACACCGACATCATGGCTGGCGTCTTACTGGTGACAATGGGAATATCACGCAGCACGTGGAGAAGGAATGAAGCGATTTAAATCCTACATCCGAAAATCAAAGTTTCCAGCTTGCTGACTGCCAGCTCAGTTGATGTCAGGCAGGAGGCCTGGACTCAGATTTGCCACTAACTTTGGTTTTGACAATCTTCTTCTTTGACAATCAAATCTTTTCCATTCAATTGGCAGGAGAATGTACTATTTATTATCTTTTTAAAAACAGCTTAATGTGAGCTAATTTTGATTCTTCTTCTTGCTGGCTTAGAAAATAGAAAACAAAGTTTTTGCATAGATTACTAATTATTTTTTTTAACTTCAGAACTGTATCGCATTCGAACAAGATAAGAATTTACCTCACAGAAAACCCAGCAGCTTATTTCATAAAGCAAAGCATTCCGTGTTGTAGGCTGGATACCTACCAAAGGGGTTTTAGAAATTCAAATGGATGGTTTATTAAAGAACTGAAATAGGAAGTGCAGACAGGGAGCTGTCAGACTGTTCCTGGTCCTCAGGGACCAGGCTTTCAAGCCAATTTTGACATTTCAGAGATACCTCCTCCAGGAGGTTTTCCAAAGTGTCTAAAGGACAGTTTTTAACCGCCAACATCCACCTTTCAACATTAATTTTCAACTTGGGACTTAAAAAGATTCTGTACTGGATAAAAACAAGGCAGGAAACCCTAAAAAGCAGGACGCTCAACTCCAAGTAAATTCACCCACAATTAACCATCCCCTCTGCACCTGACAGCCCGAACAAAAGAAGTTAAATCCAAATCTTTTTTCAAGCAAGAAAAAAACCCAAACAACACCGTTTTTGTCCTGATTTGATGAGAATCGGCAGCAGAACATTATTCTTAAGCCGCTGTTCCCCCCGATGAACCAGGCTAAAAGATTTCATTGCCCAGAGAATATTTGTCTTCCAGAACTCTTTAAACCCACTGGAACTTGGGCCGTCAGTGGATTTTGCAACGTTGAGCGAACTGTCATCAAAGCAGAGGTTTTAAGAGGAGTCTTTTCCTTGAGGGTGCAAGAAAACTCAAGTGCCTGGTGCTCATTTTTGGGGTCCCACTACTGCAAGCTGCTTAGGGGTTTTAACTGGAAATATGCTATTTAGTGAGAGATCAGCTATTCATCATTTCTTTTTCCTTTGTAAAGACTGACTAAAGTGACTCTGAGTAAAGGACAAGGAAGGCTGACGTGCTCAGCAGTCAGAGAACCACTGATCACGTTCCTCACGATGCAGAAACGCTAAGTAAATAAAAAAAATTAAGAACTTAAGAACCCACCAAGCATTGCTGTAGCTGAAATGTAACCTTGTTAGAGGCGAGACATAAGCTTTACCTGATAGCTCGCTCCGAGATTTTCACTTCCAGCTTATGGCCATCTACAGAGCAGCCCTAGAAGTTCAAACAAAGGAAAAACAACAGGAAAAAAAAATAAATAATAAAAATAACCAGAGTCACAACAGCTTCCAAGATTCCAGAACACGAGGACAACTTTTCATATCTTGCTCTTTCCTGTACATTCCTCCCTTTCTCTCTGCGAAAGTTTTTCTCTGTGGAACACTAAGGCTTCTGAGAAGAGGCTGGAGAGAGCTTGACTGACTGAAGCAGCAGCTCTAGCTGTCCATCAATCTCAGCTCTGCCACTAAATTGGCAAAGCCAGGTCACTTCACTGCTCTGAGCTATGATTTCTTCTACCTCTAGACTGCAAACTCTTCACTGGCTTACGATTTCCTCTGGAATGAGCCCAGGATGTTTTATTGGCCATCGGTAGCCAATAAGGTGAGAGCCTTCTGTCTCTTGCTTCCTGTGCCTCAAAGAACTTTCCTACAGTCCAGCACTAAAAACAAGCAGCTTCTTGTCTGATCACCCCTGACAGGGTACGCAACATGCAAAGGTGCTACACTGGGACCCTGGAGCCCTCCTGCCCATTCTCTCCACAAAAAATACCCATTTCCCTGCTTTCTCTCTTCCCCAGGATTCTGCTTTTCAAAAGGATGGAGGAGACACATCTACCCAAGGTTTCCCCAAGGCTGTGGAATAGGAAAATCCCACCAGTTGAAGGTGGGACTCATGGATTGTGGTCCTGAACATGATTACACAGAGTAATTCCTTCACATCTGCCTAGAAAGGCATCACTCCAGCTGCCTGGCCCACACCACCCAGGTAGTGAGGACCAAACGCTCATTCCTCCAGCAGCAGAGAGTGATTTATTCCTTATTTTTGGTGCAGCCAAACCCCGTGGCCTGTGCCATGGAGAAGGCAGGAGGCTAGAAGACCATGGAGCAATGGCAGAGCCACAGAGGGGAAGGCCAGACCCTGCAGCACTAAATACCAAGCAATATTTATTCTCATTGCGAGTGGGAGCCTGGGTCTCTGTCACCTCTGCGAAGGGCACCTTGCAGGATAAACTCATTAAATTTCAATCATTGCATATTTTCTGCCTCTTCCACATCAGATCAGCGCTAGGAGTTGCTCTATTCTCATGAGGTCTTGTCCCTTTACAAACCCTCTTCCTTGGCCCATTTTAGAGGCTTCTCCATCTGCCCAGCGTTAAGTCACAGCACCGACATCCTCAGCTACACGTTGGACCTTACAGTCCATCCAAACCTTTGCCTACCATCTCTGGAAAGAAATCTGGTCCAAGAACGCTCAAGCTCACCTGGAGCCGGCGAAGAGCCTTCTGGGCGCTCTCCGGCTTCTTGTACTCCACAAATCCAAAGCCCATCGAAAGCAAAGCGCCTGTCGGAAGAGAAAGGGGACTCGTTAAGCCAGCAGGAAGCAGCGATGATATGAAGCAGAAGAATTAAAACAGAAGCAAGCACTCATTGCCAAAAATTGGGGAGAATTAAAACTAACACCCCAGGCAAAGGGCCAGGCTGCCTATGCCCTGGTGATGATGCTCCTCATGAGCACCAAGATGATGAGAGGCTACAGCCCCTCTGCTGGGAGAACAGGCTGAGGGAGCTGGGGGGGTTCAGCCTGGAGAACAGAAGGCTCCGGGGAGACCTTCAAGCCCCTTCCAGTCCCTAAAGAGGCTCCAGGAGAGATGGGGAGGGACTCTGGATCAGGGAGAGGAACCATAGGACGAGGGGGAAGAGTTGGACACTGAAAGAGGGGAGATGGAGATGAGATGTGGGGAAGAACTTCTTTGCTGTGAGGGTGGTGAGAGCCTGGCCCAAGTTGCCCAGAGAAGCTGTGGCTGCCCCATCCCTGGAGGGGTTCAAGGCCAGGTTGGATGGGGCTTGGAGCAATCTGGGCTGGTGGGAGGTGTCCCTGCCCAGGGCAGGGGGTGGCACTGGATGGGCTTTAAGGTCCTTTCCAACCCAAACCATTCTAGGATTCTACGATTTGAGATGGGTTTCAGTTTGGACTGCCATGTGCTGCATTTCCCACCATTGCACAGCGCAAGCCCCGTGTTTCAGTTCAGAGAGAAAACGCCTTTGAGATCCACAAGGCACAAAAGGAGCAAACTCCTATAAATCTGGGCAGGCAGCTGCCAGTTCCACTCCAAAGGAAGAGACATCTACAAAGCTTTGCAGCCCCCACAGTCACGTCGTGCTTCTGAGGAACACCCTGACCAGCACAAAAGCCATAATCAAGGCTGGATGAGGAAAAAATCTACATGCAAAAACGTAACACCCAGTTTCCAACTTCCAGACTTCAACGGTAGCTGACTGTAGGGGGGACCCCACAGTGACAGAAGGGGATGGCTTTGGTAGGTGGTACCAGATCAGCCCAGACTCAAATGTTGCTGTCTGGCCATGAGCAGGCCCACAGCCAGACCTGTGAACAGCACTGAAGAGTTGGCTTTTTTTCTTTTTCTTTCAGTGGATCCGAGTTTTCAAGCACCTCATGCAAAAGGAGCCTTATGAAGGCAAAATCCCCTAAAAGCCGTGCAACTCCCTAGCCTAAAATCCAGAAGGAAGACACAGCCCATTCCAGCCAACGCTTGCCTTGAGCAAACTCTTCCCTGCCCAACCACCCAAGAAGATGAGCCCAGTCAACGCAACAGGCATCGCTGCAGGGTGCTGGGTTGGAAGTGGCAGGTAGAAGGCCCACCAAGCTCGCTCAGCACAGCGTTCCACCAGGCACCCTTGAAAATCCCAGCTTTGACTGCAGATAAAGCACTTCGTGGGCAGGTTTAATCATCGTGGGGCACTGGCTCCTTTCAACTTGCATCCCGCTCTCTTCCGTTATCCTGAAGGAGTTGGCTTCTTTATCTGAAGATCTAAGAGAAGGCCACGTCTCTACAAATCCCACAATTGAGCTTAACCTTCTAGACCGAACCCCGGGGGTGTTTTTGGTTGCTGCTTTCAGCCATTTCAACAGGCGCACTTGGAGAAATATTAAGGATTTCGCCAACGAGAAGGCAGATGAATGCTAAAGCGACGCCACACCTGAGCCCTCAGCAACCAGCCGAGGGAAGGAATTGAACAGCAACATCTAGAGTACCTGCTTTGTCTTTCTTCTTGGATATTGTGCAGCTCTTCACGGCTCCCACTTTGGAGAACGTCTGCAAGGAATTGGGACACGTGATTCAGTTCCCTTTGTTGCAGGCTTGCAGCTCAACTTGAGTGACAATGTGGCCCTCTTCCAGAGC
Source organism: Calidris pygmaea (assembly GCA_003697955.1). NCBI lineage: Eukaryota > Metazoa > Chordata > Aves > Charadriiformes > Scolopacidae > Calidris > Calidris pygmaea. The sequence continues at coordinate 186,326 of QJSC01023731.1, read as the reverse complement.
CAGGAGCCCACCTCCCCGCAGCGCACACCTGACAAGCACTCAGTGCAGCTGTGTCTTTTCTTATAACTTATTTCTGCCCAAATATACACACACAGACAGATTTTTTTAAAGATATCAATGTCCAGAGTTCTGTGATGGCTCTGGAGGAACATTATGGATTATAGGATGCCCTCAGCCAACTTAGGGGTAGGCAACTCCCAAGGTGCCCCCTTCCAAAGGCTGGAGGGTGGCAGGAGCTGCAAACCATCTATTTGACTCCCTTGTAAAAATGCAGCCAGGAGGCAGAAAAAGAAGAGGGGACAAGTCCCAGTCTTCCTCTGAGCATTTACGTTTGTCCCCAGACCCAACATGACCAGGATCTCTACAAAGTACCACAGTCCAAAGGTAGGTGAGCACAGGCCCAGGACGGACTGACGTTGCACCAGCGTTTTTGGGCCAAGAAACGTGGCATTTCATGTGGCTACAAAAAGTGGCAGAGACAAGAACTCCCAGTTGCTTTTCCCTGTTTTGCTGCTCACATCTCACGTGGCTTTAGAAACGCTACCACCCCTCAGAGGTCAGCAGCAGAGACAGCTCAACGTTGATAGCAGCTTAGATGAAAAGCACATCTCGGTGAAAGCATCGTGGTTTTATTTATTGCCTTAACACACAAAGCAGCATCACAGCTGTAGAAGTGCTTGTCCCAAGGAGAAGCACTACAGAAAGCACGGGAAATGAGGAGTTTTAAAAGATTTCCTACTGCCTCCACCTGCCCCAAGGTGGAATTAAACCCCACCAAAACCATTTCAGACACATCTGTCTTAACTGATGCCTAAAACCCCAAAGCAGAGGTTCCCAGTCCCAGTCCAATCCAGTGCTCCCTCATCTCCCATTAGATCATATTGGCTGCAATTTAACTCCTTTAAACACTTTATGCTCAGCCCAAGAGATGTGGAGAACACCTTGTCCCCTGCCTTCTGCAGCAGAGTAGAGCCCCTTCTTCCAGCCCATGCTGGGAGTAGGGATTTTACTCCACCAGACATCTCAGTCTGGTCTCAACCACACACTCAACCCCTCCAGCTCCATCTGAGTGGACCACGCTAAGCAAAACCCAGTCCCCTCTCCTTATTTATGACTCACCTCCTTCAGTGTGTCTTCCGTGGTGGCAAAGTTCAAGTTTTTGATGAACAAGGTACACCCAGGAATGCTTTCTTCTTCCTCCTCCTCCTCTTCTTCCTCCTGCTCTTCTTCCTGCGCTGCTGTTTCCTCTGAACCCTTTACAGCTTCATCGGAAACAAAAAGAATAAATCCCATTTTGTAAGATGTAACAAAGCCAAATTTTGGGCAGAGCCTGCCCACTACCCCAGCAGGAACAGGCCACTCCCCTGTTAGTTCTTTGTGGGTGGACACGGACTGAAGCAAACTCAACACACAATATAAGAACATATCCTTGTGAAAACTAAAATATTGCCTATTCTTTGAGTGTAGAAACTCCACAAACCTGGTTCCCCAGCACTCAGACACCCTCACACCAAACCCAGCCAGGACCTGTGGAACTAGGCAAGGGCCCCAAACTTGAGCATCCTTCTTTGCTGCTGCCCTGAAATCTCATCTCTTGCCAACATGCACCCACAGGACTTGAAACGATGGTTTCTCCATCAGCACATGAAGGAAAATGGTCTGTTAAGACCAAACACATACTGAAGGGCAATGAAGAACTGTCCCCAGGACAGGGGCTGTGGTCTTAAAGGACTTCACCATGGCATTAACACTTTCAGAGTTCATAATTCCCCAGTCAGGCCAACAGCAACACACACTATTTTGTCCAAATCTTGCTTTGGGATTCTGCAGAGACAAACTTGTAAAAAGAAAACCAAACGATCCAGCTGCAATTCAGCAGTTGGCTTCCTCTGGGGCACCCAAGGCCCACGGTGGAGCTTGTGAGCGCCTGCCCACAGCTGGGAAGGGATCAGAAACCTGGGTATTTTACAGCTGATCAATGGGCAAATCTGCTGGTGTTTGCAGTTGGTCTTACCAAGGAGGAAGAAGTGGCAACTGCATTTTGACTCTCTCCATCCATATATCCATCCAACCATTCCTTTCGCTCTCTTCCCAACTTCTAAAATCAGTGCATCTAACGCAATTAAGAGGCCTCAAAGCTACCAAGCTTTGGCACACGCAGAAGAGTGGGGAGAGATCTGTTGGATCCGTTGGAAGCGGAGGCTGCAGCGGGACTGGGCCCTTATTAGCCATCAGAGAATCCACAGACGCGTGTGCTCGTGCTCTCTCTCCCTCTCATCCATTGACTCACCCATTCCTTTCCTCACCAGACCACTTGTCTTTTAGAGCAGCTTCATCCTCTACAGCCCAGCTGATGCCGTGCTCAGAAGGGGCAAACACCACATCTCCCTTTGGCCTTAACATCCCCCCTCGGTGATTTTTCTAGGCTTAATTCTCCCTCATTTGGTACCAGGAGAACCTGCGTTGGACCAGGGGTGCACAGAGGCCCCCCAGCTCCATCCCAAAGCTGCCTCTTTCCCCACACAGCTCCATCTGGGTGCCCTTCCAGCCTTTTTTGCTCAGATGTTCTGACCCGCCTCGCTCCAGCCAGGGGAGTATTTGCCAACAAGATCCAGAAAAAGCCCTTTGCCTCTGAAAGAGGCTCGTTTGAGGTAAGATATTCAGTGAAACAGGGGTGGGATGAAGAGATGCCTCCATCTGTGGCTGGCACAGAGTGACAGAGCCACACGCTGCTGCCCAGAGCCCTTTTGTGAGCACATCTCCTCCTTTCCCTCTCTCAGATCCAGAGGTTGGCAGCAAAGACTTATTATCAGCCCCGAGCAGCCTTCCAGGAGCTCCTGCTCTTAAAGCCCTTTATCTCCAGGTGAGGGTCTCAGTTACAGGGAGATAAAGTGGCCCCCACCTCCCCCTGGCTCCAGCCTCCCCCTGCATCCCAGGTGCAGAACAGCAGCCCGGGAAGAGGCTTTTCATCAGCTTTTCTCCCCCCTTCCCCAAAGCTCAGAGTGCCGAAATACCTCCTAGCAAAAACTACATAAAGCCACACTTTTTGTGTTTTTAAAAAGGATTTTCAGAGGTTTTAAATGTATAGGCTAGATTTAATTTTTACAGCCTCTGGGACGGGGAGAAAGAGGTTACATTCAGGGAGGGAATGTCACATCTTCACAATGGGTCATCACCCAGACAAAGCATAGAGTGGAGCTTGACACAAAAGAAGTACACGCAGAGACCCACACAAGGGCTGTGCAGATGACTTTGTAAGGCTGGTTCCATCCCCAAAGGGTCAGGAACATCAACATTGCTGCTTTACACGTAACCAGAGATACCTCTGTCCCCAAGTCAAAGTTCTTACCAGGTACCAGCCTCGCTTTGTCCTCCTTTTCTGAAGCCTCAAGGGTTTTTTTCTGAGGGGCTGGGCTGAAGAAGACACCCATTGGAGCCCATTCCAGATATAACGGCACAGAATGAAACTGTAAAGAGAACACAGGGGAGAAATGAAGAGCGGAGGGCAAGGCCTGAAGAAAAAGCTCTGCTCTCAGCTTTATTTTCCTCTCGCTCTGTAATGGAAAATAACAGCAGTGGAAAACCTGAGCACCTTTTTCAGCCAGCTAAACTCTCTTTCACCAAAGCAGAGTCTGACAGGACAACAGTCTACCACGTACCACACTCCTGTTTCACAAAAGGTAAAAGAAACCCTCTCCAGGCCACTGAGGCTTTCTAGATGTGTCACAGTCCACTCCTCCAACCATCCCGTGCAGGTTGAGAGCCCTACTCAGCCCCTGCTGCACAAGGATACACCAGAATCCTTAAACCCAAGAGGCAGAGTAACAGCAGTGGCTCTAGGATAACTCCCTTCCCCCAAAAGTCCTCTGCCCCCCACATCTGTAACAAGCACTCCTTCCTGCAGCTTCCCAACGAGCCAGGCAGCTGCCTGCCCCTTGCCATGCTCACCTTGGAGTAGGCCAGCCTGGTGAACGCTTGCTTGGCCTCAGTTGGCTCCAGGAACTCCACAATGGCCGTGATGCCTCCTTCTGGCAGCAGCACCCGGCCCAGGCTGCCGTGTTTGCCAAAGACATCCTCCAGCTCCGCTACGCTCGTGCTGGCCGGGAGGTTCTTTACCAGGATCACCGTTTTACTCCGCTCGCCAGCAGCCTGTCGCATTCGGTGGGGGAAGAACGGGGAGATGGGATTTAAAAAACCAAAACCCAGTATCTTATTAACTGTGTTCTTATTGGCTGTGCCCTCTCACTCCACACCACTCCTTTCTAGGATCCAAGAAGGCTTTCCAGGATCCAAGAAGCCAAAAGCAACTTAGAAAACACTTCCTATATGATCCACACCGCAGTACAACCACCCTGTTATACAAACAGCAGCTCCAGATCTACCCAGGTCTCCTCCTCTGCCTACAGCAAGATGACACTCATACCATAGCCCATTATACTATGTGTTTCAACCACCCTGAGGGCAGTTGCATTTTCAAATGACAAGAACATCTCCTAACCCATGTAAGGGTTCAATCCTGCAAGATGTTGAGGATTAAATTACTAACTTTGAAGAGAGCTGCGGACACTAGGACTAGGTCATCATCTAGAAGGTCCACATCGCTGCCTCCAGCTGGGTATCTCACCTGACTGAAGGAATCCAGGCTGACTCCATTTTCAATGAGGAACCGGCGAATTTCCTGAACCAGCTCGGTTTCTCCCAGAGCGACCCTCACTGCCACGCTGTCTTTGCTCTCCTGCAGGCAAGAATACGTCAATCACATGTTGTTCCTGCTGCTCTCGGAAGCAGATGCAAAAGGAATTTGGTAGAAAGCTTGAAGGTAAAATACTCCAGTTCCTCTGAAGCTGCTGAAAGTTTTGCTGTTGGAGTCAGAACGCTTCCCAAGGCAGAATGAAGTTCCCAGGAAAGATCTGAGCTTTAGGGTGTAAATTCCAATCAACTTCCAGTTATGGGGAAATGCAAAATTCAGGCACAGCAAAGCAGAGTGGGAAAGAAGGCTACGCGTGTCACTTTGCCTTCCAGTGACAAAGGGATTGTCTGGCTCAGAGGGAGCTGCAGCACCAACAATCTCCCAGCCCACATGGTGCTCGTTCATGCACAGAGGAAGGCTCTGAGCATGGGGAAACAGAGAAGAAAGTGATCTCCCAGCCCAGCCCACCAACAACCCAACTCACGTGATCCAGCACTTGGCTTTTGGAAGCGTTGTACTTCTGAGCAATGGCATCAGCCACGGCGTTTGTCCCCACAAACAAGGTGTTCCAGTTGTGAGAGCTGGAAAGAGAAAGAAGAGCCAAGTTCAGAGCTGTGCAGTCCCTTCTTCCGCTGTGTCTCTCTAGTCCTGGGAAAAAGCAGCTTTGAATGCCACCATTAGCAGCCAGGGTGAGGAGTCAGAGGTAAAGAAGGGTGGAACACCCTTAGAGAAGGGAGAGGATGAGGGAGGCATGACTGGAGGGCAAACAGAAAGGCCACAGTGTGGGCAGCTGAACTCTCCTTCCCCAGAGGTTCCAGCTGGAAGTTCAGTTGTTGGCTCAAAGGAACACACGTGTTTTTCAACTCATTTCCTAAAAGCACAAAGCCCACGCAAGCAAGGTCGCATTCCTTCCCCTTACAAAGTACCAGCCACTTCTTTCAAAGTGTCACACAGAAAGACAAAAGTTCCTACAAGTTTCAGAAATACAGGTGGCCAAGTAAAAGAGAAAGACCCAACTGATCTGAAACCACTACCCTAAAGAATCACAGCATCAGACCAACTTTGATTAGACACCAGAGAAATGAACTCATACACAAAGCCATTCAAAACCACGTGTCTCTCAATTTCTGCTGCTCACAGCTACGAGAGCTACTTGGACAGAGGAATCAAGAAGGTAAGAGATAAAGGAAAGGGAGCTGCACAGCAAGTGCTTTATTGACGCTGGTAACCTATACAGCCCTGGCAACGACCCCACGTGTTCCTGCCCCTTGGGAATTTGGGAGGTTGTGTTGTCTTGCTCCAGTACAAGACACCTCCGTACCTGGCACTGTTGGCTTTGTCCTTGGCCTCTTTCTGCTTTTTGTAGGAGGACGACTCTTCTGTATCTGCATCTTCCATTTTTTCCTTTTTGATTGTGGACGGTAAAAGATGCATCATTCTACCCTAGAAGAAAGGAAGGACAGGTCCAGCAGCTCTGAAATAACCCACAGAAGTTCATGAACTCAGCAGAGTGGAGGAAATTTTCTGGCACCTTTCCTAGTCAAGCAGCTGTGGTGGAAGGAGTGAACTTTCCTTCCCAAAGGAGACATCATCGCAAGTCAAAGTAGCCACACAAAGTGAGAGACTGAGACTCAGGTCTTCTCCACCTCTAGCTCAGACTTTGGTACCTGCCAGGCTGGTCTATCAAAAGCAACTCTGCTTCCATACAACAAAGCAGAAGAAACTCAACCTTTTGAGCAAAGCACAGAAGCAAACTCTTGGCCACGTTACTAAGAAACATTCCCACCAGCAGCAGTCCAACAGCACGGGAAAGCCAACAGTCACTGTACCTGGAACACTTGCCCGTCCATTTCTGCGTAGGCCTTCACCGCGTGCTCGGGAATCATGTAGGTGATGAAAGCAAATCCTTTGGATTTCTTGGTCAGTCTGTCTATAGGGAAATGGATCTCCGAGAGGGGTCCTGCAGAAGGCAAGGCCTTTCTGTGAAAGATGTCCTCGCACAGCCATCACACGCCCTGAACTGGCACCTCCTGGCCCAAAGGAATAAAGATTTCCTCAACCTAACCCTCTCTACCCCCAAGGACACCAATGCCAAGACAACCTTAAATCTGTTTAAGTTTCAACTAGAAAAGGGAAGCTTCAAGCTTCCACCTGACATGCCAAACATGAACATGAATTTGGGGTGTATCTCAGAAGCGTGGCCAACAGGGCAAGGGAGGCGATTCTGCCCCTCTGCTCTGCTCTGGGGAGGTCACACCTGGAGCTCTGTGTCCAGCTCTGGAGTCTTCAGCACAAAAAGGACATGGACCTGTTGGAGCGGGGCCAGAGGAGGCCACAAAGATGCTCCGAGGGCTGGAGCCCCTCTGCTGTGAGGACAGGCTGAGTTGGGGTTGTGCAGCCTGGGGAAGAGAAGGCTCCAAGGGAGACCTTATAGTGGCTTTCCAATACCTAAAGGGGCTCCAGCAAAGCTCCAGGAAAGGGAGTGTAGGGATAGGATGAGGGGGAACGGCTTCAAACTAGAAGAGGGTAGATTTAGGTTGGATATCAGGAAGAAATTCTTCAGCTGTGAGGGTGGTGAGAGCCTGGAACAGGTTGCCCAGAGAAGCTGTGGCTGCCCCATCCCTGGAGGGGTTCAAGGCCAGGTTGGACGGGGCTTTGAGCAACCTGGTCTGGTGGGAGGTGTCCCTGCCCAGAGCAGGGTGTGGGACTGGATGATCTTTAAGATCCCTTCCAACCTAAACCACTCTCTGATTCACCTCTTACCTACAGTATCTAGAAATCGGTGTGATCAGTATCTCACACCACCACAACAGAAGATAAAGATGATGGGAGTCGGTCCATACTCAAGAGCTGTGGAACACGGAGCTTTGTCCATTCCCACCCAGCAGGAAAACCTCTGCCTGCACGAAGGAAAGATGTAACCTTGCAAATCCCAGTCCTGCAGCAAATACTTACCGTACTTGGAAAAGATCTTCTCCAAGTCCTCCTCAGTGGAGGTAAAGGGAAGATTCCTGACAAAGAGTCTCCCCGATTCAGACAAGTCCTCTTCTTCCTCATCGTCCCTCTTCCTTCTTTGCCAGGGCTGGTTGTCAGGTTTTGCTGTAACGGTTTCTTTTGGGTTATTCCTGCATCGGAGTATCTCAACACATCGTCCACCTAATCCACAAACAGAGGGCCACATTAGATGCTTCCCAAGGCCAGGAGCAATCCATATCCACACGCAAAGAGCCTGGGCTTACAGAGCAGTGCCACAGGCAATTACGATTCCGCAAACTTTGAGCAGATTTCTGCCTGATTTAAAAAAAAAAAAAACACAACAAAAAAAAAAAAGAGGGGGTGGGGGCTGCAAGAGATCAGTCTTCATAAAAACCAGGATAACATTTGCTCGACAGCTCCACAGAGAGCTCCAGCTTTTCTGCCTGCGCCAACCTAGTCCACAGGCTTCCAAGCAGATACTCCCCCATTCTGCGCGGGATTTTTGCAAATACAATTCTAGCAGTTCAGGGAAGGTCTGGGCTGAGAACAGGTTTCAAACACAGGCTTACAGAATCATTCGTACGAATCCCTCCCGCTATCCCAACCAGATTTAAACCATCTCGTTTTTAGAGCGAGAGCAAGACCCACTTGAAGCACACAACAACAACAACAACAACAAAAAAACCAACCAAAACGAGGGCCAAAAAAGCAAGGCAGGGAGCTCAGGCACTTGCCAGCTCTGTGCTGCTCCTGACACGGCACCTGGTTTATCCCCCGTCAGCTGAGTGGAAGAAAACCACCCCCGCCATCTGCCTGGGAAAAACTAGAACAAGGGGAGGTATTTCTGCAGCGAGCACTTCAGCAGCTGAGCACCCTGCCACAGGCATCAGCCACAACCAGGAGGAACAATCAGCCCTTACCCATGTATTCTTTTTTTCGCTTCAAGGCCCTCTGCACTTCTGCTTCGCTCTTCAAGTCAACAAAGACACAACCTTGGAGGAAGGAAAGGTTGGACTGAGCATCATGTGGGGAACGCACAACCACTAATTGGCTAATTACGCCTGAATCGGGCGTTCTTTAATATAGATTCCTACAGATAAAGTATTCAGCTCCCATTATAGCTTAAATCCAGCCTGAAAATGGCCAAGTCAGACAGGAAGGCTGCCTTTTCAAAGCTTATTCTCTACGTGCAAACCAAAGCAGCCTGACTTAACAGCTGAAGGAGGCTTTCACAGGTGTCTCCAAGAGCAAATAAAAGGTGCATCCGCTGTCAGGCTGTGAAAATAAAACTTGGAACACATAGCCAAGTTCCCTGCCAGCTCTGAGGACCTGCTCCAACTCCTTCTGCTGGGTACCTCTGGTAACCACAACCTGTCAGGAGACCCACCCCGGCTAAAAATTGCTCTGCAGCCAATAGGTACAGGTCAGCAAAGCCCCTGGATGCTGCTGCAGCTATCCCAGAGGAAGAGGCCTTTCCCTGGCATGATTTTGGGATGTTTAGGAAAGTTCTGGAGGCAGATCAAAGAAAAGGCTCCTGCTGCTGTTCCTAAGGGAGCTCAGCCAATGTTACTCTGACCCAGAGAGGAACTAGGGCAGGAGAGCTGCAAAGTCACAGAAAGGTTTGCAAGAATCAGGCGGCGAGCCAGCAATTTGGAATTGCAGATGGAAAGAGCCAGGATGTGACTGTGAGCTCCTCTAACTCACAGATCCAACCCCCCTTTCCACACCTGGACATTACCTGTATTCTTCCCCTGGGTGTTTTTTCCTATCCGGATTGCCACTGGCTTCAGAGGCAAGAAGAACTCACGAATCTTTTCCTGCAGGAAGAAATATAATTGTTTAAACGAGTTCTTAGATACAGGAAGCAGCATATTTCAGACTTCTGCTTTTTATCTACGCTAGGAAAACACTACATACGACATCTCTGCACAAAGCAGTTGACAAGTTTCCCCGAGCACCCACACAACCCTCAAAACAGCTCCGTAAGCGAAGAGAGAAGCCTCTGCAAAGATCACGCTGAGTTACACCCCGAGGACACCCTCGAGCCTCCCTTCCCAGCTCGGTACCAAAACTTGCCTCAGTGATGTTAAAGGGGGCACCACGAAGTTTCACCGTGTGTGGTGTGCTGGCTTCCGCCGAGCTGCCTTGGTTCTGGCCAGAAGGATGGGGGGAAAAAAAAGGTAAAAAAAAGGAGAAAAGTTGAGTGTAAACCAACAAAAAGTCCGAGCACAACAAGCTGCTCTTGTCCAACAAACAGGAGGCTGAAAAGGGGGAGAGAATATCAAGAGATTCTCCCAACTGCATGAGCCTGGGCAGAAAGTGCCAATGAAGGCACAAGGTTTGGCTGGGGGAGTCAAACCCAGTTGCTAAAAACCTGAGTTCTGCAGAACAGCGTTTCCTGCAGAGACAGACAGACACGGGAAAAACCAGCAAAGCCTCTGGAAAGGGCACTGGCAGCACTGGTTTGGAAGCCCCTTCTTCCAGGAATTCAATCAGCACTGAGAGGAGATCCAGCAAACTTTTTTAATGGCTCCTGCCCAGTGAGCCAAGAAAGCTGGTACCTGTGGGGTCCCACAGACGTCAAGCTTTCAGCTCACCCCTGGAGTGACCGACCCATAAAGCTCCTGCTTTAGGTAAGACCAAAGTCTAATTCTGCTATACCTCTAGCGTGGAGCCTTTCTTCTTCTTCTCCACTGGTGTCTCTTGCTGTGTCTGTTGGGCTTCTGGCTTCCCCCTTTTACCCGTGTGGGTACCAACGGTTTCTGCAATGCCCGAATCCTCCTCGCTCTCACTCTCCTCTTCCACCTCCTCACTCTCTGTTTCTTCCTCTGAACTGGATGAGGAGGAAGAATCCTTCACCACTTTAGATTTCAGGTAATCCATATCCGAGAGCTCTTTGCTGGTAGCTGCCTTCTTCCCTCCTTTCTTTGCTGTCAGAGAGGAGAGACCAGAGAAGTTTTGCAGAGAGAAGCTGCTGCTCTTCTCCCAGACAGGTAAAAGGTGAGAACAGACACAATCACAACCACCACCTTCCTCTCATCTCCCTGAAGAAAGGCTTGAGAAGAACAGAGCTATTTTATCTCAGCGATTCCAGACTGACATGTCTGGATGACTATTTTTCAAAGCAACCGTTCACGTATAAAACAAGTTAGAAAGGAGCTCAAGGAACTCCATGGCAGAGCATTTTGTCTCAATTTTAACTAAATGCTTCAAATAGACCCCAAAGAAGGTTTTCAATTGTTCTGTTTTGTTTTGCAAGGTAAAGAACAGAGGAAGCTGTTTCCCCAAAACACTCCTCCCCACTGAAGATCATTTTAATTACCCAGAGGTGAGAAGCAGCAGGGAAATGCTATTTACTCCAAAAGAACAGCATAAGGAAATACCATACAAGGAGAAAGAAAGGTTCCAAAACCACCACTGGGTTCTAAGAAGACACACACCAGACTGCAGCCCAGAGTTCTCAGTCTAACTTAACCCCCTGCTCCACTGGATATGGTTTTCCTTTCAGGATCCAAGATCCTGAACTCTGTCCCTTCCCATCAACCCTGACACAAGGCCCAAGGACACAAAAATGTTTCCAGAAATAAGCATCAAGGGCAGAGCAGACAAGTTCACAGACATCAGCTACAGGTTACTAAATAAACAGAAACCACGTCCAGCTCTGGAAATCCTGGCGATGAAAGCAGCTGCAGGCTAGGAGAGCATTCAAGGGAAAGAAGCAAATGTTTGCCCTCTTACTCTTCCCTAGACATTGACTTAAGGACCCAGGGAAAAGCATAAATGCCATCCCCTTAATATCAGAAACTGCATTTGCATTTCCCACGTTTCCCCAAATTTGGGAAAACAACATACATCCATAGTACACAGAATGAGCCTCCTGGTTGAGAAACCACCCTCCGGATTACACTGTCTCCATTTGGAGGTAGGACTCCGGGTCAAGTCCAATCACACCCGCTCTCACATTGACCATGACACAGACAAGCAAAGGGTGACAGCTCCTTTCAGTACCTTTCGTTTCCTCCTCATCTTCAGAGGGTTCATTCCCATCCTCCTCCTCCTCGCTCAGCTCCTCAGACTCATCTGAGTCAAAGTTGAGATAATCAGCCGCTGGCTTCGATTTTCCCTTCTTGGGCTCCTCTGCCAAAGTGTCATTAGCCCAAGTGGCCACCTGAGACCGTTTCTGGTGAACCACCAAGAACTCCTGGAATTTCTTATCTTCTTCCAGCTGTTGAAAGAGAAACCAAGCAGAGAAGCGGTGAAGACAGAGACAGGAGAGCTAGTGGTAAGTTTTAATACAAAGATATCGTCTCATTTCCAGCAGTGTAAAAAAATCCCTAAGATTCTTTCCCCAAAATCCCTAAGATCCACTTTACACTCACAAGGAGACCACCTAAAGTGAGTAAAGACCTCAAGATCTCTCAGTCCTACTCTTTCTTTTTTGTAATTTATGTTTAGAAAGCACTTTAAAGAAGAAAAATAAACATTAAAAAAATTAAGCGTGACAAAATGTACATATGGTTAAAAGCCAGAACTGCTGAAACAGGGTTGTCCTGGACCCAGTGTGTGGTCACACGGGAGTACTGACAACTAAAAAACTGGTCCCCAGTGTAGGGGTTGTTAAAATCACTGTTTCTCACAGTAAAATGGGGCTGTCACAGAGCTGGTTAAATCACACACCTTGCCTGAATTAACAGCACTGGAAGCAGTACAGAAAAGTTATTTAGCTCTTGAGGGGAATTCAGCCTCAACTCACCTCCTTTAAGTTTTCCGCTGGATCTTTCTTCTTTTTATCCTAGGAAAAGAAATCATTTTTAGAAAGGCTTACTAGAAGCGCAGCCAGGATCGTTTCTCAGGGAACCTAACGGCAGAGGGAACACAGATCCTACAGCAGCAAATACCAGAACCAAGACTCCAACATCCGCTGTCCCAACTACTCTGTGCCCTTCTCCACACACCAGGCTGTGCTTCTCTCTGCCAAGTCACGGCCACACACACCAGAGCCTCAAGGAAACAAGGAAAACTCACTTTCTTCGTGCCTGCAGGAGCTGCACTTGTGACAGGTTTCTCAGGCTGTTTTTCTGAGGCAGGAGCCTTCTGAGAGTGCTTACTCCACGCTTTGGGTTTTGAAGGGTCACCGAAAGACTTGCATAACTCAACCTGAAAAGAATCCATCAGATCTTTAATTAACCATACATTCAACAGTCTGGTTCTGTAATTGCTGGATAAGCCACGTTCAGGAACATTTCTTATAACCCTGACGGGATGGAGGGGGGGGTGTGCAGGAGAAGAACAGGCAACTTCACACAGATATTCATTTCAGAAGCACAGAGCTACATGTTCACTCAACACGGGGAAGTCTGTTGTGCTTATTTAAGGACAGCCAAATAAGTCCTGTTGTCCTGTTTATCGTGAATCATTCTCTGTCCAGAACAACAAAAGAATGACTTGAAATGAAAAAGTGAGCTCAAGTTCAAAAGTTCAGATTAAGACAGCCCAAAATTTGACACTGTCAGGTCCAGCCAGCACTAAAATCACTGCAAGTGCACAAACACACCCCGTCTGACTCCAGCAACGGGGTCTGGCATCGAGCCTTGCTGTTTTCCACAGAGGACTTAACCTTTAGGCTTTCTTGGCCCCTGACCCGATCACCCCTAAGACCACCAAAATCTCCAATGATACAAATTTTCTGAAGCAGCAAAAGAGGTGTGTTTAAATATCAACTCACTGTGACCCTGGAGGTGTCTATGAAACTCCTGTTGAAATGGTTCAGCGCCGTTTGAGCTTCATCTTCAGACTTGTAGCCAATGAAGCCAAATTTCCGGAACTTGCCATCCTTGGTGAACTTCAAGCAACAATCGGTCAGCGTGCCGAAGGCGGCAAACAATTTCCGAAAGCGATCTTCCTTCATCTGGGAAACGAGAAAGGACAACAGGGAGGCAAATCAGCAATGCAGGGAGAGAGGCAAAACATTTGCTACCAGAGGGCTTCTGAAGTGCTGCAGGAACCACACCGTATTGTAGCAACGCTGATGGAAAACCACCACACGTCAGCTACCAAACCCCTTCATTTTCATCCCATTCCCATCATCAGGGACTGTAGCAATATAAGAGGGGGGATGGTTTTAAACTGAATGATTTTTAAACTGAATGGTTTTTAAACTGAAAGACTTAGATGAGATCTCAGGAAGAAATTTTTCACTCTGAGGGTGGTGAGATCCCTGGCCCAGGTTGCCCAGAGAAGCTGTGGCTGCCCCATCCCTGGAGGGGTTCAAGGCCAGGTTGGAGGGGGCTTGGAGCAACCTGCTGGTGGGAGGTGTCCCTGGCCAGGGCAGGAGGTGGGACCAGGTGGGCTTTAAGGTCCTTTCCAACCCAAGGCATTCCATGATTCTATGATCTCCTCCAAGAATCCACTACACATACAGATCTCTGGCCACAACATCCTCATAGCTAAAGGCTGCCCCCAGCTCTCAGGGACCCCAGGACCCCCCCAACACTGTCCTGCTGCAGCCAAGCCCCCAGGTCAACCACAGGCATGGTGACACCCTCATGGGGGACCCAGATGGCAGCAGAGCAGCATGGTGCACACCTGCGTCCAGCTCCTGGAGAGCGAGAGGAAGGCGCTGACCACAACAAGCTCTGCTCCCCCACCCTGAGGGATTGCCACCTCCCCTCCCCTGGGCCACCTCCCCAGCCCACTCTGCCCCAGGGTCCCCCACCAGCCGACACGCAGGGTTGTGTCCCCGCTCTCCTATAAGGACAACCCCCCCAGCACACGTCCCCATGAGAGCCTCTTCCTCCCGGCTCTCCCCCCAAGACACCTTCCCCACACACCCCCCGAACCGAAGACTCTCCCAGGGAATCTCACTGCTCACCCCCATCCCCAC
>QJSC01023731.1:111057-170936 GCA_003697955.1 Calidris pygmaea | reverse complement strand
TTAAGTCCCGGTCGCGCTGCTCCGCGGAGCCGGAGGAGGGAGCTCGGCGCCCACCGCTGCCCCACGCCGGGCACGGCGGCACCCACCGTGGGAGTGAGGGGGGGGGGCGGCTGTCTAGGAGTGGGGTTTATCACGGGGGAACCCTCCCGTGTGCCCCCCCGCCTCCCCCCGTCCTGCTGGCCCACCTAAAACCCACGCAGCAGGAGCAAGGAGGGAAAGGAAATGGGCAAGGAAAAGGGGGCTTCTCCCCCAAGGAACCCCAAAACCTGTGGAGGTTGCGGGTGCAGGAGCTCTCACGGGGGGAAAAGGGCCACAAATCATGGAAGAAAAATCCCTGGAGGGGTATTAAACACCGAGGGATCTCTCCTGCCCTCAACATCCGTTGCTGGAGGGCTAGTATGTTTTGGGGAAGCAGAGCTATTCTCCCTGGAGGGGTTCAAGGGCAGGTTGGACGGGGCTTTGAGCAACCTGGTCTGGTGGGAGTTGGAACTTCACGATCTTTAAAGTCCTTTCCAACTCTAACCATTCTGTGACCTCCTCTTGCTCACAGCCCTTCAGGCCAGCTCTGCCTCTCTTACACGAGGGGTCTGGGCCCAAAATCTGGCTTTGCACCTTCATTCCCAGAGGAAGAGGCTCAGGACAGCTCTCAGCTCCGCCGCAGCCCTCACTTGTTTTTCCAACCCCAGTTGGGCTCCACACCTGATTTACCCCAGGGGTGGACGCTGCCTCTGCCCAGCCCAAGCCACCCTGGCACGGAGTATTTCCACCCCACAAGCAACGTGGGGAGGGGAACCATCTCCTGATGCCCCTTTGAGGCTGGTCCAGCTGGCTGTACCCATCCTGGCGGCTCAAGGCAGCAGGGAGCAAGTGGAACAAGAGGTTTGGAGGAGACACTGCTACATCCCAGTGTCTTGGTGGGACTGGGATGCAGGCAGGTTAACTGGGATGCAGCCTGGGCGTATGCCCTTCCCCCAAGAGAGCAACAAGGGGAAATATTTACATTTTCCAGGGAAGGAGAGCCAGGGCAACGGCTGGGCTCAGGAAACAGGAGAGGGTGGGATGCTGCCGGGACTCTGCTTGAAGGAAAAACACGCAGCACAAAGCCCTCTCACCCCACAGCCCCGACTGGGGGCACACAGGGGGAGATTCTCCTGCTCCCCTTCACCTGGCCCTTCAAAGGGGTCTCCTTGAGGTGTCACGGTACCAGGGACCCAGCTCCCTCCCCCGCCCCTTGCCCTCTGCTCCTGCCTTGTCCTTGGCCAGGCTGTCAGGCCTGTCACTGGGGATGAAGGCTGGCACTGACAGGACCACACTCGCACCATCACTGACACATCCCGACCTTGCCCTTGTCACTCCTGTCCTCTCCAAGACACTTGCCCCCCTTCTCTCCCTCCCTCCCCATCTCCTCCTCACCTGCTGCTGGCAGCCGGCGGCGCTGCCCGGCTCCTGCCCACGCTGGCCAGGCAGCACTGTCCTTGCCTGTCCCTGTCTCCTAACCAGGCACTGCTGGGACAGCAGGGACAGAGGTAGACTCCCATCCTGCTCTCAGAAGGTCCTCACCTCCAGCCATGACTTCACCTGAGGCTGCAACGTCCCTCTGACCAACCTCTCCTGCCATTGGGGTTGATTTTCCTGAGACAAGAGCTTGGCCCCAGCGTTTTCAGCTGCTGAAGCCACATCCTCTGAGGGTGCCTGGGACCAGAAAGAGCCAGTTCTCCTCTGAAGCTTGGCAGGAAGGTGCTCCACCAAGCCAGGCTCCGCGCCAGGTACCCACGCTGACTCTTGATCCCAGCAAAGAAGCCTCAGGGTCCGTGGAGGGGTTTGAATTTTGCAAAGCCCATGGAGATGCTCAGCTTTGCTAATCTCAACTGCTTTGAAAACAACATATTTTAGCCTTTCCCAGATGCAACAC
The DNA here is from genome assembly GCA_003697955.1 of Calidris pygmaea. Taxonomy (NCBI): domain Eukaryota; kingdom Metazoa; phylum Chordata; class Aves; order Charadriiformes; family Scolopacidae; genus Calidris; species Calidris pygmaea. The sequence goes on along the minus strand of QJSC01023731.1, from coordinate 169,024 downwards.
AGAAGCACAAGCTTTACTAATACCAGCTTCGGATTTTATTTCCTTTGTGGTTTCTGCTCCCTGGGGGGGGGGGGTGTGTGTGTGTCAAAGTTTTAAGTTTACAAACGTGAGAGTTGGAACATCCTGTTTTTCTGGCAAAACTGGAGATTTTGGGGACATCGGAGAGATAAGGGAGCTGGCTCCTTCAGCGGGTGGTTCTGCTGCGCCGTGGAAGGTCCTTCCTCAAGGCAGGCTCATTTCTCATCAGGGATCCCAGTCCTGGGTGGATAAGAGGGAAACTGAGGCCCTGTCCTGTGGAGGCTCAGAAGAGGTTTTGGAAAGCAGCTCCCAGTGCTTGAATATCTGCCCCAAAGATCATCCTTAACCCTTCTGCTGCTGGCACAGCGAGCGGGTAGGGTATTGTACAGCCAGTTTGGGTGGTTCACTGGGGGCAGGTCAAACAGCCCGCCCTCCAAAGCAGAGACTGGGGAAAGAGACTGAATAAATTGAGTTTTGGGGTCTTTTTCCCCCATGGAAACTATTCCTTTGATGATGACAGTGTGAGATACTCCTGTGCCACCGACTGTCCCCGCAGCAGTGCCCGACCTGCTCCAGGTGACGGGTCCCCAGCAGCGGGTGGGATGGATGGGGGTGGCCGCGCTGGGACCTGGGTGGGAAAATGGAAGAAACAGCAACTTTGCCCAAGTTTTCTGGCTTATACTGGCTTAATGCCACGCGAGGCAAAAGGCAACTGGGAGGTGACGTGCCTGACAAAGGTGACACAACATCAGCCCACCAGGTTTGCCCTCCTGTCCCCGCAGAGAGCTCCATATTGGGGTGTCTGATGGGTTGGTGGTGGGGTCTGGGTGATGACTGTCCCTTTGCCCTCACTCCTCTAAATCCACCCCCCCAAGTCCATGCTCAGCAGTGGGGGGGACCCAATGTTCTGCCAGCCCCACCGCCGAGAGGAGGGGGAAGACGTGGTCCCCGTGCGAGCTCCCTCCAGCCGAGCTGTCACAACGCGTTAGGTGGCCGGATCGTCGGCCACCCGGACAGGGGGTTGCACAGAGCTAAAGAGCAGGGGTCACCTTGCTGTAAAAGGGTATTATGGGCTGCCTGCAGCCAAGATGTTGAACTTTGGAAAGCAGGGTTAGGAGGAGGGACGGCGGTGTCGGGGGCATCTCTCCGTGGGGAGAGGCAGGTGTGGGTGGAGGGGCAAAGGGTCCCCGACATTGTGCTCCAGGAGGTGAACCGGGGGTAAAGTCCTCCTGAGAAGGAGAGAAAGAAAGAAGCTGCCACAGATCCCATCTATCCCTAGGTATGACAGGAGAGAGGTCAGACGCAAAGTCTACTGCCATCTTTGGAGAGATGCTTCTCTTGGTCTCCAACCCCTGCAGTGTCCAAAAGGGGCACCAGAGGTTTCTCCTCAATTTCCCCAGGTGCCACAGCACAGCCTGTCACTCCTGCCATCCCAGGCAGGCAGAGCTGTGACCCCGAGCTGGGACGGCTGCTGTGGTGACAAGCCAGCCTGCCCTCCACTGCCCCGGGCTGGAGGCAGGCACTGCCAGCCCTGCCCAAGAAGGACGAGCACAGCCCTAAGGAGCCCTTCATGCCTGTCTGATCAGGAGTGCCTCGGCCACCGCTGGACACTGCTGAAGGTGAACAGGGAAGGTAAGATCCATCTGAGCCGGGGTCACCCCTGCTGGGACAGCACCCCCGTTCTAGTGCCTGTGGGATGCTGCCGAGCAGGTTTGGGGGTTTTAGGGGTTGAGCGCATCTCTCGATGGCAGTAGATGATGCTTAGTTTCCTTGACACTCAGACCTTGAGTCCTTCTCTCCTCTTTTAGATGTGGATCATGAGCAAAATGCAGCCTCGGGGGATTACTGCAGAGGGCTGTGACCTGGCTGAGGACCTTCTTCAGCTGATCAAATTAACCTACAGGTGCCAGTGAGGACAGGGATGGATGTGACCCAGCAACTCTCACCACCTGGTTTTGGTGTGCTTGGGACCCCACCAAGGCACTATCCTTATGAGGATAACATTATATTAATAGCATTTGGAAATGCTGCCCACACCTCCTCGGTTTTGCTGCTGGAAATGTCAGGATTTGGGAGCAGAGATAGCTGGACCCTCCTCGTATGAGCAAATTGTCCTGCCCAGTCTTGGAGGAAGGAAATGAAAGGTTTCCTTTAATGCTATAGCTGGTGCTTGGGAGTGCAGCGCCTGATACACCCACCCCTCGTGCGCTGCACAACTAGATGGGGCCAAGGGAGGAGCAGGAGGACAAACTGTCCTTCTGAAGGGCTTCATCCCTGGACTCTGCCCAGCCTGGTCTGCTGGACCCTCTGCTCGAGGGAGAAGGATGCTTTCGTCCTTGCCTGGGGGATGCGATTGCTGCAGCGTCACTGTGGGCAGCAGAACCTGGCTTTTGACCAGGTAAACCCTCACCTGAACCTGCCTGCCCCAGCCAAGGAAACAGCCTGGAAGCACGTCCCGTGGTTCTGCTCTCCTGTCCTCTTTGTATCTGCAGTTTTGGGGCAGAGATTGCGTCTTTTCAATGCCTTGAAGCTAAACCATAATGCTGAGTAGCAAGCAGATGGGTGTGAGGATGAGGAAGGGCAGGGGAGCTTTCCTCCATCAGGTCTCTGAGCACAAAAGAGTCACTGGTGTCAGCTAGGCTTGCTGTGGAGAAGGATTCAGAAAGGACTTGGCAACCCAGATAGTCCAAGTCCTTGGCATTACCTGAGCTGAGGTAAATCATGTGCATGAACAATAAATCATCTGCCAAAACACAATCAACGGGGCCACGCTTGCCCCGGAGAGGAGCCACCAGCAGAGCAGGTCTCAGACCTCCTTCCTCTCCCTTCAAAGCAGCTGATGCTGGTGGCTGGAGGTGGTCCATAAGCTCAAACCCCTCATGACATTTCTCTGCCCGTGGGCTAGTGAGGAACATCACCACTAGCCCACATGCCTCCAGCAACATCTCTCCCTACCGGAGCCATCCAGAGGGGACCACATGGACCTTGGCATTGAGCACACACAAGCTGCTGGGATCAGAGAGGCTTTCAAAGAGAGGCTTCCAGTCTCCATCTTGATGCCACCTAAAGTCATGGGAGATGTTGACTATGCTCTGCCGCAGCTGCATCTGGCCCAGGCAAGTGCTGTCACCCCCCAATGACACCATTTCCTCCAGCTGATGGATACGGTCTGACTCTTTCCCCAGGTGCCCCCAGCCAGCCTCCTGCATCCCTCTTCAGACCATGACAGATTCCCCACCAGCCTTCCTGATGGCTGTGGACGGGATCCTCCTCAAGGAGACCAGGGAGAAGGATTTTGCCTGCTGCTGCCCCTTCCCCGGTCTCTTCTGCATCCATCACCCCTTCCACCTCTTCAGTTTCCTTTGTATTTCTGTATTTTGGGGGGCGGGGTGTGTGTGTGTGTGTGAATGGACTCAGGGGAGGGTCCAGGCAACAGCTGCCTTTGATCAGCGCAACATGTGGGAGATGGAGCACTTCAGGAATGCCGACTCCTGATCAAAGGTGGGAACACAGTGACAGCCAGGACTTGGCAAAAACCCATCCCCGCTAATCCCTGCCGGGGAGCTGGGGGGTCGGATCAGCGACCCACACGGGCAAGCCCACCCTCAGCCCATGGAAGGGGGCGATCCGTGCCATGACGCAGGGTGAGGGGCAGGAGGGTCGTTCCCATCTGCCTCAGGGGGCTCTGTCCCGAGCAAGGTGTCATCCTCTTTGCAACGAGGCAAGAAATGGGATTTCGACCTCTTCTTTTGCCCTCTGAGGCTTCATTCCTGCTTCCACACTCTGAGCATCCCTGCCTCCCCCTGCCAGCATCCCCACCAGCCCAGCACACACCCAACCCTGCAGCTCCTGCCCCGACCCCAGAAGGAGATGCCAAAGGGAAACGGGGTCGGTGATGCCCTAACACTTTTATCGCCTCCGTAAAGATGAGGCAAGGGTTTAAAGGTCGCTCCCCATAAAAACAGCTGGGAGGAAAGGGGAAGATAAATTAGCCCCCCCTCCTGATACACACTCGGGGTTTGGGGACAGCAGGGACGCAGCTCACAGCCTCCCCTCGGTCCCAGGAACGTGGGTGGCAGGGGGAGGGACAGCCTGACTTGTGGGCTTGGCCCCAACACCGAGGCTGTCCCGCATCACCTTTCCCCACAGATGCTCTTATCTCCTGGTGGGATTTCTCCTGATAAACCTGATGGGAAGCCGGGAAGCCCACCCGCACGGAGCAGGTGGACCCAAGCAAGGTTTTGAGTGAGCTCAGCACCCCCTGAGCCGCATCCAGCCCCGCTCCACCACGATGCTCAGCTCTTCCGACGGGAACTGGGGTGTTTCCACCCAGGCAGAGGCTCTCCCCAACCACAACCACCACCTTCACGCTCCGCCAGCAGAAATAATCCCACCTCACATGCCTGATGCTTCCTGCACCTCCTTGTCCTCACCCTCCACACCCCGTGGCCATTTAGGTATTGCTTGGCTCGGATGAGGTTCCTCTGGCATGTTAAAAAGGGAAGCTTTTAAAAAGGGCTGATAAGGGTTACTCCTGCAGGGTCACCCCATCTCCCCAGGCAGGGTCACGGGTCGCTTCCTCGCCGCGCGTTGCCTGATAATGAGTCAATCAAGGCCGGGGTTATGGAGACAGGATTTATCAGCAAACCCTGGGAAAATAAAGACATGAAAATGCCTGCTCACGCAGCAGGCTGGGGCATCCAGCAGGGACCAGCCTTGTTTACGTAGGTGGATGGAGGGGTTTGGGCTAACGAGCTGGTGGGGTTGGCACAGCAGAAGGGAGAGGGGATTTGGGAGGCAAAGAGCAGCAGGAACGGACCAGCAGCTCAAGGGTTATGCTCCCAGTTTACTCCCAGAGTGGTGATGCTGCGCCGGGGTGCTGCTGACCATCCCCACGGCGAAGCGTGGGCACATGGAGGAGCTGCTGTGAGAAGCAGGGACATCTGAGATGTCCCACTCCAGACCAGGATGAACGGCAGCCGGGGAGAGGGGAGCCCAGCCCCAGTTCTGCACTGATGGGACAAGGCAGCGCCATGCCCCACGCCATACCCGGTGCCAGACCTGATTTATTCTCCTTGCTGGTGTCTGCAAAACGTAGATCTGGGGGGTGCTGGGTGTCCCCAGGGAGTGAGTGAAGCTGAAGACCCCTAGGAAAGGTTTGCAAGAAAAACAAGGTCCATAGCAAGGAGAAATCAGGCAGGAGGGATGGCCTGATCAGCACTGCCACATCCTCACGGACATAGTCACATCACACAAGTCTTAGATCAAAGGATGTAAGGGGCAAAATATCCCAGAAGCCAAAAAGTGCTTTGTTTCCCCACCTGGTAACAAACCAAAGACCCACATCCTCCACAGCCTGCATGGAGTCCTGCATCCCAGCACTCTGAAACCGAGCATGAAAACTGAAGAGCAGAAAGGGAAACTGAGGCACAGGGAGGNATAGTCACATCACACAAGTCTTAGATCAAAGGATGTAAGGGGCAAAATATCCCAGAAGCCAAAAAGTGCTTTGTTTCCCCACCTGGTAACAAACCAAAGACCCACATCCTCCACAGCCTGCATGGAGTCCTGCATCCCAGCACTCTGAAACCGAGCATGAAAACTGAAGAGCAGAAAGGGAAACTGAGGCACAGGGAGGGGAAAGCCTGGTGACGCAGCCAGGGATGCAGCTACAGCCTCCCCTTACCATACCTGGCCTGTTTTCGTTCCAGCGCTGAGAGGAACCCAAGGACCGTGCCAAGATGCCCACTTTTGTGTGGGTTATGGAGGTGGGTGGAGGCTCCGTGAGCTGCAGAAACAGCCCTTGGTGCAGGGATGCAGCTCCTCCATCCCATCCCCAAAAGGCAAACCGGAGCCGGTGCCTGGGTATGGATGGAGGGAGGATTTGGGAGAGCAGAGAGGGGAAAAGCATGGGGCACCATTCAAGCTGCTTAGAGGCAGCGTGGGGTGAGGGCCACCGGGGAGAGCCACACACAGCAAACACGTCACGTTTTGTGGTGCCTGGTGACAAGGGACAGCAGCGGCACGGGGCCGTGGGGCAGCCCAGACCAAGGACTCGCTGCCTACCCGGGCTTGAACTCCTTCCTCGGCCTCTCCTCCGCCACCATGTGCATCTTGCAAACGCTTTTCCCTATGGGGGAGGCTTAGCAGGGCGAATATTGAAAGCACCTGCCTCCCTTGGCCGGGAATCAAAGGCCCCGGCGCTGGGATCCTGCCGCTCGCCCAGCACAATTATCCCCGACCAAATGCCGTGTGCGGGAATGTAGGGCACCCCCTCTCCTCGCCGACCCTCCACGGGAGCACAATGCAATTAAAATAAGCAGTGCCAGATGGTTTATTAACGACTACAGAGCTGGGCGCCGGCACTTGTTTTCCTTGTTCCATCAGGCATCAGAAGCAGGTCCTATCACTGCCGTGTCATGTGTCCCCCCTCCCCGGGACCCACTCCCCCCGCAACGGGGCAGGAGAGGGTGGATTTATTTGGGAACGGGGCACTCTGATATGGCAGTGATGAGTTCAGCGAGCGGAGAGATGGGATTCACAGAATCAATCTTAGTGGTTGGAAGGGACCTCTGAGATCATCAAGTCCAACCACATTAAAAAAAAAAACAAAAANTCCAGTGCCTGACCACTCTCTCAGTAAAGTAATTCTTCCTAATATCTAATCTAAATCTCCCTTGCCGCAGCTTCAGACCATTTCCCCTGGTCCTGTCGTTCTTCCTTTGGGAGAAGAGGCCAACCCCCGCCTCTCTACAGTCTCCTTTCAGGTAGTTGTAGAGGGCAATGAGGTCTCCCCTCAGCCTCCTCTTCTCCAAGCTAAACATGCCCAGTTCCCTCAGCATCTCCTCATAGGACCTGTTCTCCAGACCCCTCACCAGCCTGGTGGCTCTCCTCTGGACACGCTCCAGCACTTCGATTAGGTCATGGCATTGAGGGGGGCAGAGAAGGGAGAAATGGAAATTGTCACCTGGATTAATAGTCATTTGTTCGTAGCATGAAAGGCCAGGTGAGATGGTGCACCATGGGCTGCCCCCGACCCGTCGCTCCCCCTTCCTCACCCAGCAGAGCATCAGACCTTGTTGCAAAGCCCAATAATGATGTCAGCTCCATCGCATCCCAGGGTCATTTCTTCCTCCCATCCCATCCAAAGCACATGTCCCATCCCTAGGGACTCAGCCATGCCTTAGCAGGTGACACCAAACCATTGGGTTCTCAACAGACTTGTGGCAGAGTCAAACATCCTTCACAAACCCAAAGCACATTCAGTGCCCTCACGCTCTTTTTCCTAAGGAAATTCTGTAATTACAGCTGTGGGTGGGCTCTGCCCAACCATCATGGTCAGGAACCACATTACATCTCACTTAGCATCGGTTCGGTGGGAGCAAATAGGACCTCAACAGCAGGTGCCCCAGTGGAGGAGGAGCCTTCGTTAGTGCAACAGAGCCTGGCCTGAAAACATCCAAATCTGAAGCAGTAAATAAAAGAGAAACATGGTAATCCTACAAGAAGATTTTTACACTGAATATAAAAACACTTAGGGGGCATTGCATGTTTAAAGCCATTAGCTTTTCTCCCCACACCAGCTCCCCTCCTGCAGCTTCAGACCTATTAGGTTTGCAGAGATGAAAAATCTCGCTTTTTTTTTTCCAGGAATTTCACTCCCATGTATCCCTTTTGTAATCCCTTTTGCTCACGACTTACGCATCTCAACCATCAAATAGAAAAGTTACTTCCAACCCCCTGAGGCTGAAAAAAACCAGAAAACCCGGCTTCTGTGTCACCTACAGGCTGGTGATGAAGTAGCCCAGTTCCCCGGAGGGGTTCAGCAGGTCCCCAGATTTGGCAGTAGATTTGAATTCTCTGCATTTATTTGCCTGTTGCGGTCACATCCCCTGGGGACAGCACTGGGAGGTGACCTTGGACTTGACCGTGATGCTGTTGGTCCCACACAGGGCCACCCTGAGCAACCCCACCGAGGCAGAGAGCGCAGCAAGGCTCAGCCCTGCCTGCAGAGAACTCACAATCTTCAGCTCATCTCCTGTCAACACACAGCTGAGCCCATAACTCTTCTTAGGAGAGTGTGCTGCATCTCCTGGGTACCAGGTGGAGCCGGTGCAGGAGCAGCCATCCAAGGTTTTCATTTGCACCTGCAGGGATATTTTGGTTGGAATGAGCAGTTTCATCCTGCCCAGAGAGTATTAACACCTCCCAGATGGAGCAAAATACCACATCGCTCCCTCCTTTCCTTGCAGCTTGGTCTTCAGCATCACCACCACCGTGGCGGAGCACCCAACTGAGCTGCTGCAGCCTCAGGGCTGCCCTTCGCAGTCCTTCATCCTCCTCGGTGTCTACAGCCCCGAAAGCCACCGCATGAACCGCTCACCGGACACCTCCAGCAGTTTACATACCAGGCTTCCCTGCTGCTGGGAGAGGGAATTTTAGTGCCTTTTTAAGTTGGGTGAAGCGTTGCAGCAGCGAAAGCTGGTGAGGGGATGGGAACAAGCTGTTCTGATGCAGGAGAGCGAAGTAGCCCTCCTCTTCCTCCGGCACACGGGCTCGGCAGGCTCCCTGCATCCATCCCTGGATGCTGACAAGAGGTACCGAGCTTCACACCCAGCACAGCATCCTGTGGAGGAGAGCACAGGCTCCCCAAACCCCACGCCACCCTGGGGAGAACAGGGATATCTATTTGGTGAGGGTTTGGTGCAAGGGGCTTGATCCGAGTGGGAAAGGATGCTCCGCAGAGGCCAATCAACCTCTGAGGTCCCAACGTGCAGGGAGAGGCAGCGGGCTCCTGTGCTCCCCAAAACTTCGGGGTCCCTCAAAGCAAATCCACATCATGACTGCAGGAAAGCACAGTGCATTCGGTGCCCTAATGCCTTCCCCCCCCCCTCCCCCCATGCCCTCCCCAAGCAATTTCTGCAATTTCAGCTGGGGGTGTGCTCAGGCACCACCCTGCAGCCCTAATTGCTCCTGCTAAGTGAGATTTCTCAGCACCAGGTGCCCCGGTGGAGGAGGAGCCTTCGTTAGAGCAACACAGCCTGCCCTGAAATCATGCAGAGATGCTAAATCTCACCTTGATTTTTTTTTTTTTTCTTCCTTTTTTCTTCTTTTTATTTCGGGGTGAAGCTGCAACTTCACCTCCTGCAAAGCCATCTCGTGCCGTTTATTTTCCTGCTGCCGAGGCCGGCTGTTAGAAGCTGCCTGGCAAGGCAAAGGGGGCTCTCCAAGCATGGAACTACAAAGAGGGCTGACACCTCTAATGAATTACAGTAATACCAGCTCGGGGTGAACTCTAAAGTGCCTGTTTACACAATCACTGACCTCCCTTCACCTTCCCTCTGGTGCGAGTTCCCCCTCCCCAGCCTTGATGGATCACAGCTGAACGGAGGCAAACCCCAGTGTTTATCATCTCCCAGCTTCGGAAAGGGGAGAAATAACAATATTTCCTGGCACACCGGCCACCACCGGCGATAAAATGCCCACCCAACACTTGCTTTGGGAAATACCCTCTGCATCGTCTTCTTTTCTAAACCCCTTTTTGTTGGGGAGGGACCCATGCACTAGAGGTGGCTTTTGCAGGTGCTGGGACCCACAGGTTAAGCCCCTTGCATGGGGCAGGGATGGGTGCCAGGGTGGGGAGCAAGGACAGCCCCCTATGGTGACCTTGCCCTGGGCAGCAAGGTCACAGTGCCCTGTGAGGGTGTTACAGAATGGCCTGCTCTTGACCAGGAGACACTCTTTGGAGAGTTATTCTGATTTTTTTTCCACTTTGGTACAGGATTTCCCCGTGTCCTGGTCCTCCAGGGCTGTGCCAGCTCCTGGCTCTCATAGACTGGTGGCACAGGCACTTCCTCTGACCAGCTCAACACCAAGCTGGAGGGAAGGGCTTCTTCAAGGAGCCCTGAGCTTGGTGTCAGGGTGGGACACTGGTGTTTAGATTAAGTCAGGGAGGAAAACCAGGAGAGCAGCAAGTTCTTCCTTCCACCACCTGTAACTCTTCCAGCCAGAGTTCCCCCATGACCAGCAGAGATGTGGCTCCAGCACCTCCCTCTGTCCAAATCAGTTCCTGGGGAGCTGGAGGTTGGTCCCCAGTGAGGAGGAGATGTCAGATTTCCTCATGCCTCTGCCTGAGTTCATGCACAGCAGACCCCAATCCTTTCTCCCTCTCTGCTGATCTTCTCTCTGGTGTGGGCAGAGCCGGTGAAACATCACAAATGCTTCCACCCTCTGGACAATCCCATCCTGTCCCATCTTCATCTGAAGGACAGCCAGCCCTATGCCTGGGCATGGACCGGAGGAGCAGAGGAGCCCCTCGGTCCCCTTTCTGCCCCCATGCCACAGTCCTGGGGTTGGGAAGCAGCTGCAACATCACCCTGCAAAACCAGAGACCCGGGCAGCAAGAAGTCCCACCAGCAGAGACACGGCCAGCACTGTGATGCCACCATTGCCCTATTTGCCCACACCATGGCCCGTTGTATCCCAGCTCTGACTGCACAGAGGAGAAAGATTTGGTTAGAAGATGGGCTGTGGGAGGCTCGACTGCAAACAGCTGGTGGGGAGGAAGGGCGGTGAGATGCCCCATGTCACCATCACCCAGCTGCTCTCACACGTGCCCGTGCTCACCGTGCCACAGCTTCTTTTAGCCTTGGCAGCAGGGGATGGTCTTTAATAGAGCCGAGCTCTCCTTCCTGGGGTACTCAGAGGATGAAAACTTCGGTGCTGGCCCCTGGGGATGGTACTTCTCCGTTTTCCTGCTCGCCCTCTGACCTCTTCATTTTGTTCCAGAGTTATTTTTGGAACTAAAAGCTTTTTTTTTTTTTTCCCCCTTCACCCTTCCCCTGGCCCCCATCTTTCTGCCAGCCAAAGTGGCATTTTAAGCCGCCTGCCCACCCGACCAGAAAAGTGGTGGCTGAGGCAGGGTAGAGTTAAACCTTTCCATCCAGCAAGGAAGCGGGGAGTCTTCTCAACTCATTAACCCTCCATCAACTCAGCCGCCCAAAGAGGGGCTCTCAAAAACTGCCATGGGAAGTATACCCACCCCCCACACGGGTCCAGGGAGGGAGAAGAGAGCCACAACCCCCAAAATAGGGGCTCACCCCATGTCTCCTTCCCTACAGCACTACAAAATCCACTTAACTACACCATCAAAATACCTACAGCCCCCCCCATCATACACACAATCCCAGCTGCACCTTGTGTCCTGCTTCCACTCGGAGTTGTATAAACCAAGGTCTGACCCCAAAAAGTCATGGGGGCTCAAACCAAGGACCTTGTGCCATCAAAAATACAGACACAGAGCAGGAGATGGACCCTGCTTCATGTTGGAAGGGATGTTCAAGCCAAAAAGCGGGTTCCGAGTGACCTACAGGTACCAACCCTCCCCAGGGTGACTTTATTCCTCGTTTGCTGCTGGAGCAAGCGTTGGGTGCCCGGGGACACGGACAGGCCAAGGACACGCTGGGTATTGCTGGCTGCAAAGATCGAGGCTTCTGTCACAACGGCTCGGAGGAGGCAAGTCTCTGTCACTCACAGGGACCAGGATGGTGGCAGGAGGGGGCTGGGAGCCAGGGGACAAACGGAATAAGAAAATCCACAAGCTGCTCTGCAGTAGCAGAGTCTCAACCATCACCTCCGCCCAGGGGTTAACCTTTTTTCCCTGCAGAATAATTAACAAGAGCAAAGCCCTAAAGAGCCAAACACTTCTAAACCCTCCCCATCGCCCAAGAAAGTCGGGTGCTGGTCCCTCCTCCGCAGGGCAGAGCACAAGGACAGGCACCAGCTGCATTTTGGGGTGGGATGAGTTTTCAGAGCTCTGCCCAGATTTTATATCTCAACATGTGGGACTGAAACAAGTTTCCAAAATACGAAAAGTCCATAAAAGTCAGCCACAAGGGACCAGTCCAAACACCCACTTGGGCCATCATCCTCCTCCTCGCACCGGGCATGGAAGCAATATCTGCATGGAGTTACCACCTCAGCTGTTGGTGGTCTAGGGACATCCCAAATTATCTCCAATTAGTGGTCTATCCCCTGATAGACAGCCCTCTTCTTTCCAGAGGTTTCGCACCCCTTTTGAACTCCCTGATATTTCTGGCTTCCAGACCACCTCATAGCAGTGAGTTCACGTTTGACTCCAGACCCTCCACTAGGTAGGACAAGGTCTTGCTTCAGAGCATCAGGACAGACTGAACCACACGTCCCCATCGAGGCACAAACCTGGCCACATCTGGGCTTATTAGCGTGGCTGAAACCTTCACTCAGTGGCACAGATGATGATTGGCAAAAGGCGAGGGGGAAAAAAAGGGGGATTTTAGCCTCCTGCAAGGCACCGGGGCTGCCTCGCCATCATCTTCATCCTCTCTCCCTGACCGAGCCCGAGCTATGCGGGAGCTTCGGGAAGGAGCTGGCAACGCATCCCCAGGGACCGGAGGAGCCCTCCCCGCCCCGGGCTCCGGGATCTGGGCCGGAATGGCCGGGCAGCCTCCGCCGTTGCCGTCCCCGTCGCTGCAGAGCCCCGGCGAGGAGCCGTCGCCACAAGATGTCACCCGCACCCTTCGGCCAAAGCCCCCCCTGAAAGTCCCCGCCGGGCTGGGGGTAGCCTGCCCCGAGGGGTCCCCCACCCCCGGGGTGCCTCCTCGTCCCCTGCGACATCAATGGGGACCAAACCGCATCTCAGGCTCAGCATCTCCCCGTTTCCATGGAAACCCCCTGGCTGCAGCATCCCCCCAGCGACCAGCGCTGGACCAGGGGATGTTCGGCAGAGTACAGCAGGTCCAGCCCCCACCATCCCCATCCTGAACCTCTTCGTGAACTGGAATTGTTTGCCCCTAAATTGCTAATCCATCCAGAAACTTGCAACCTAGACTTTTTAGATCAAAATCTGGTAGAATAAGTTCCTTTCAAACTCATAATCTTTCTGGCTCCGGAGTGCAATAGTAGGTGTCTGAGCAAGAAAACATTCAGCTGAATTAGCACAGAGGGGGTTTGAGTAGTATTATCCTGATTCAGAACCAAACACCCTGGGTTTGCGAGTAAATTGGAAGTTTCTTTGAAGCATGGGCTCATCAAGATACTTTGCTCCAAAATAATTCATTCAGTTTGAACAAAAAAAAACCTTCAAAATTAAAAAGGAATATTGCTCCAGACCAGACAGATGACAGGGCTGTTCTGCAAATACGAAGAGGTGAGCAGCTTTGACTCGAGGGGAAATTCAGTTTCCTAAAGCAACGTGACAGAGAGCCTGGGACTGCCACAACATCCCCATGTTGCCAGGTCTATATTTTTTTCCCAGCTAAAAATACTGTTGAGAAGCTCAACCACTGCCACCCTCCGCGTCAGCCCAGCAGGAAGGCTCAAGCATTTTCTATGGTGACCCCTTTTCCTCCCCCAGCCCTGGTGGGGAGTAGAAGACCTGCCAACAGGTAAGAACCTGGGGCTCAAAGTGAAATTCTAAAAGCATCCAGGGAAGGAGAAGCAGCCACGGGTCTTCCCTCGCTGCCTACAGCCTCCTCAGTTGGCATGAAGCTGGTCAGACCACAGCAAGTGACAACAGCTGAGGACCAAGGGCAGCTGTGGCAGAGAAAGGACACCAGTGGGGTTCAGCAAGGCCAAAAATTAATCAGAATTATTGATTTGTTTCTTTGTCCCTCCCCTCCTCAGTTTAAGTCCACCATGAGCCTTACATCTTTGTGCACCCCAGGATTTCCACCCCGCTGCGTGCAAGGGGAAGGGCTGGAGGGGAGGGAAGAGCTTAAGTGGCTTTTGCATGGCTTTTTCTGGAGAAAAAACCCAGCAGATTGAGAAAGAGAAGGCAGCAGCAAGTGCCTGCACCCTTTGCATGCAGCCTGGGGCTGCACTCATGGGGGCTTTGCCCATCAACAGCTTCTCCTGGCTGCTGGGAACAGCGAGTGCTTCATCCCTTCTCCTCTTCGTCCGTAGCAAAACCAGAAGGGCAGGGAAAAGCAGATGGGACAGCGATCGGATGGCTGTTTCCCACCTCACAACCACCGAGCCCGGTTTCAAACGTGGACCCCAGCCCATCCTCGGGTCCCCGGCTTTCAGAAGGTCACATTTTCACCCAGAGCTGCTCTTGCTGCTCAACCACCCCCAGCAGCCCCCTCCCAAGCAACGGGATGGGCGGTCAGAGCAGATGGGGCACCCGCTCATCCTTTCTCCCAGTGCAAGGAGAGGACCTCAAGGTGCTGATCCAGTGGTAGATTTTAAACAGGAGAGATAGGTGTGGGTTTTTTTTTTTCCCCTTTAAACCTGTAATCCAGTTGGAAAACACCCTGTCATGGACACCAAAAGCTCAGAAAGATTTGAGAATTTCAAAAAAGGGCTGGCTTCCCTCTCCAGCTTAGGACATCCATCCGTTGATGTCCTCAGCCACGTGCCAACAGGGTCTGCAGAGGCTGGCTGCAGATTGGTCTCATGCTGCCAGCTGTGGCCCCTGCCCAGACAGAGGGCACAGCCCCTTTTTGGTGACACCCCCAGGAAGGTGACCCCCCCTTCCTCCTCCCTGACTCCCTCCAGAACACACCATCCCCTCTATGCCCCACGGAGCTGCAGCTTTCCCACAGCAGCTGCTGCTCTTCCAGCTAAAACCCACCTCAACAGAACCAGGAGCCCACGCGGAGACCATACCAGGACCAAGAGGAACAGCCAAAAGCAATGGATTTTCAGAGAAGCTTGAGCCAGGGAACAGGACCCACACAACCCCTGGCAGGGCTTCACTCAGGACCTTCACCACCCACAGCAGGGCAGCGATGGGGAGAGGAGGCTGAGCTCAGCAAAGTGCTCATTAGTGCTAATTACAAATGATACATCAAATACCCTTCCTGACTCTTTCCCCTCCTGCTCAGGAGCTGCTGACCTGGTACAAGACACAATGACCATAGTGAGATTTGGGGTTCCTCAGTCTCCTTGGTCCAAACAAGACTATTGGGGACTTTTGGCTTGGGTGCTTTTAGACTGCACTCTCAGAACTGAATTTTTCACCCAAACCATAATGGCATCATCGTGCTAGCCCTTGTTCTCACCCAAGCTGTTCAAGTGAGCACCCTGACACCCCCCCAGTGCCAGCAGAGACCCTGGCCATTGCTGCTGGAGCTCCTGTGCCACCACACTCTCACTGCAGAGGAGTACAAGTCCTGCACTTAATAATGAAAGACAACAGGTCCTTCCTTCTCTCGCAGCCCAAGAGAGAGACAATTTATCATGAAAATTCGTGCTGGTTCTGTTTGAGGTAGTTCCCAGGAAATGCTCCCATCCCTGGTAGCAGGGGACACTGTGACCCATCTACCTGGGGTGCCCAGAGCCACACCATGCCCAGTGAGAGATGGAACAGGAAGCTACAGAGAGAAACCCATGGTCCCCTGGCAGGCTGGGGACCGTTGCCCAGCACACAGCCCCTTCTCCTGGGCTGCAGACCAGCGTAACACCCACAAGATCACACCAACACCATGGAGAAAGAGAGAGAGAGCACAAGAAACCTTCCCAACAGGGATCCCAGAAGCCTCAAAACACCCCCAGCGATAAAACTACATGGAGTAGCGGTGTTTTGGCCAACTGATCCTGTAGCAGCGAGCAAACACTCTGGAAAAACCCCAACCTGGGTCTTTTCATACTTGACCTTCTCCGCAGCAATACATTAGCCTCTCTGTACAGGCTCTTTGCTGCTCGAGCCGTAAGTGGGATGCTGCTGGGTTTATTACAGAAGCGGAGGGGTCGGCTCGGCAAGGTCCCCGGAGGCTCCGTCCCCCACCACCGTTTAGCTGGGGTTGCGTTGTTTAATGGACTGGTTTTACAAAAAGCACGTCTGTTGTAAGCCCCCACCGCGTCTTATAAAAGCCAGCACCAACAATAAGCCCCCAGCCCGGCCGTGGGGCTTCGCCGCTCCGCTTTGCAAACAGGTTATTGCTTGTAAAAGCCCCTCGCTGGAAGGAGCGGCGCCCTATGAGGGCAAGTCAATGATGCCTTTTGATACCTTGAATAAAAAGCCTCCCCACACTTGATTTCTTTCCCAAGGAATACTTGATATTTGTTGCTCTGGGGGTGTCCAGAAAGGAAGAAAGTTACTGGCCCATTAACAACTGCCCCTTGGCCTGTTTTTCCGGATTTAAAACAATGTGCTCAAAATTGGCAGCCAAGTCAGCCTCAAACATTTGTTTTGCCTCAGATTATTTGCAACACCCTGTAAACTCAGTGGCTTCTCACTCCCTCGCTTAGGGGATTTCTCCTATATGTTTTTCCATGTGTCTCCAACATATGGAGCAATAAAATAAAAAAAAAAATTCTAGCTCCTAGCTGGTGTCACAAAATATTTTGGAGGTGGGGAGGGCCTTGGGGAGGAGGCGTGGGACTCAGATCAGTATGACCTGGCGGAGACCTGGGCCTGAAGGAAGCTCATGTTTTTATGAGCCAGGAAATTACAGGCTCAGCTTGTGCCGTGCCAGTTGTCCGTACGTGTCCAAGTTCCACATCGTAACTGGGGTCTCGGTGGAGTCGTGGAGGGAGATGTATACGGGGACAGATGGCAGCTGCAGGGGACAGTCAACCCCATCAAGAGGTGGGCACCAAGAGATGGCTCAGAGGGATGGCCAGGAGGAGACAAGGTGGTGGTTGAAGAAAACATCCAAGAACCAGTCAAGGGAGAAAAAGGAGAATTCACCTGAACTATTTTCCCCATTCACCCAGCCCCCACAATTACCAAAAAGTTGATTAATCGGGAACCAGCTGCAGAGACCCCCCCCCATTTCCAAGGAGCATGAATGAGTCTGGAGCACTTCACTGTGCCATTTAACAGGAGACAACCATCCTCCTGCAAGGGACCAGCTCTCCATCAAGCTGGTCTAGCCAGGCCTTTCCTGTCCAATGGGATTTACATGAAGAGCAGGGAGCGAGGGCTGGCAGAGGAGAGAGTGTGCAGGGGAAGGGGGGCAGAAGCACATGGAGAGGCAGGACCAAGTGATGGAGAACCGCAGAGTTAAGGAAGAGAAGAAAACCAACACACACCAACCTATCGAACAGAGAGAGTGGCCAAGGAGATACCTGAAGAGCACTTTGAACTTTTTCCTCCATACATCAGCAGAAGAGTTCAGCCATGCCCAACTTTCCCAAATACATTTTCTCTGCTTCAAAATTTTACCAGGCTCAGGGATTTCTGGATGCCCCGCAAGCTGCCCTGAGGTCTCAAATGTCCGCCTGGGCACTGGCCATGAACCACAGCATCACGGCAGCCTCAATCCAAACACACTGCTGCATGCAAGAGACATTAGAGTGAAGCACGTCGGGCACAGGCAGCGAAGCTGGCATTTCCCAGAGCAGAGCATCCAGCCCGTACTCTCCGTGCTGCCCACATGCACTCTCTGCTCTCTGGGATATCCTGCTGAGCACAAAACTTTGGGAAACACTCAAAACACAACTTTGGGAGCCACTCAAAAGCTTCACAGAACCACAGAAGACAGTGAAGACCACCATGAGCACAGCCGGCACCCAGCCTTGCCTGGTGCTCCCTCCGCTCCTACCCACAGGTTATCCCCATTGAATTACAGGGGCTGAGATTTAATGTTTCCATCCCACTGCCATTCCAGCAGCAGGTGGGCGTCCAAAAGTACAAGGAAGCTGCCACTGTATCCCAGCTGCTCCCCTACCTCCTCACGTAGGTGCTGTGAATAGCCCGTGGACAATAAGTGCCACACACCTGCACTGCCCACACACACGTCACTCGGGCACCACCAGGCATCCGCAAGGGAAGTCCTCAACAGGGCACCCCAATCTAAGGAAACGGGTGCATTTTGTCTCCTCCTTAAATAAAAGGGCAGAGGATCACTCAAGCAACCCAAATTCTAATGTTTCTCATCTTCCTTGATTTGTCACTTCAGTACTGTGGCTTCAGTACAGGTTTTAAGGGTGACTTGTCCTGCTGGGTAATGCTCTAGCGGCAGCCCAGGCTTAGCAGAGCAGGGATTTAATTCCCTTCTACCTCCTCTGTGTGGTCACCAGGAGCCTCAGCCCTCTCTCCTCTTGCCCAGGCTGCCTCAGCTCTTCAGCACGGTGCCTACAGCAACCCCATCCAGCCAGACAAGTCCTTTTGGGCACCAGAACGAGGTCTCTCCAGGGCAAAAAACCACAGCTTTAGGGAAGAGCTTTTGAGCCAAGCAGGTACACAAAGAGTCCAGGAGCCTCAGCCAGAAGTTTTCAGCCAAAAATCTTCCTGCATAGTGAAGAGACGACTGGTTTCTCTGCCTCCTTGCACCGGGCAGACATTAGAGGGTGACAAAACCCCACCAACTTTTTGGCATCTACCTGGTCGCTGCTTTCAGCTGCTTCATTTGGTGATGCTCGGGGCACCACGCTGCTGGTGGGGGCCAGGCACATGTCCCAAGGGGAGCAGCTATGGTCCCAAAAGACATCAGCCTGTGGCTGGAGGACACTCAGAGAGGACACTACGTATAAATATCTGGACAAGGCAGAGGGAAACACAGCTCTCCTCCCTCGGCTTTCCTGGGGCAGGCGAGCTGCAAGCAGGGCTGGAGTGAGGGCGAGCAGAAGGCTGGAGTTTGTAAAGTGGCGTCCAGCTGTCATCACTGGCATTTGTCAAACGAAGTGACCACTCTCGGGACAGGTACTATTTCAAAAGTGGACATCACTTTAAAAAAGTGCTAATGTACAAGGCTGTCAGGTCCCAGCCTCGGGAGCAAGATCGGTTCTCTGATGTTTGGGGGGAAAGATAAGGCGACGGGGCGATCGCCGGCCGCGGCCGCTCCCCGGGAGGGATGGCAGCCTGGGCTGTTTCTGCGAGTCACTCAGCAGAAGTGCACACAAAGCTGGTCTCCCAGAAATGTTTGATCAACGGCCTCCTCCCCGTATCGCTGCTCACGAGTCACTCGCCCCGTGCTGGGAGGTGAGCTCCAGCCCGCTCAGCTCAAGGCTGCCGGTCCCCGGCGTCTCCCAAAGCTTTCCCCTTCCATCCGCGCCCCACGCGCAGGGCTGGGCAGAACATCACGGAGGGTGGAGGCAACAAACCCTCAGTTAAAAGCAGAGGGATGAAGCGCACAGCAAAAAACTCCACAGAGTTAAAGCCTCACTGACTTCAAGTCAACACTCAAGAAACCTGCAACAAAGGACTTATTTTTATAGTCCAGGCAGTAACTTCCACTCCTGCTCCTAACTCCAAGTGCTCTTCTCACCAAGGGCTGCTTCATCTGAAATATTTAAGAGCTTTCCCCAAAACCAATATCTGTCTTGAGGCCAGGAGAGAAGGTACAAGTTGTTACCCCAGTGTCCATTGCCCCCATCAGGGCACAGGGCACCCAGTGACCAGAGCTTGACCCACACCAGGCTCATGCGAGCCCTCACCTCTCCTTATTTAACACCACGCCAGCAGAGAAGTTGCCTCACCTCTCTCTTCTACAGTAAGGCCACCTGAAAGCTTTCTATCTTCAGGAGAAAGAGGAAAGGAAAAAACCAAAAACCAGAACTCAACACATCCATTTCTCCTTCCTTCTTCCACTTTTAGAGACAGCCAAGCCCCAAGCTAGATGCTCTTCAGAGTTTTAGAGATTATCTACCAGGTTTACTTCATTAGCTCCAAAACTGGAGCTAGAACAGGAGCTCTTCCCTTTAAGAAGCACAGAACCACCTCTGTCTGATGATGGGACTCAGTGTAACCTTCATCTCTAGAAGGTTGGGGAGAGATTTAATCCTGCCCCTCAGTGCCCCAGAGCTCCACACCCCTGGGCACATCCTGGACCACCGTATCTGCACGGCAGGACATCTCCCCCAACCACTGCTCCCTGAACACCAGCAGCACCCAGAGCAGAATATTTATGCCCCCCAAAATAATTCAAATAAGCAAACAACACCTTCCCACCCTACATACCCTTCTCACCATATGGAAAAACTCCACATACCTTGCAGAAAGCACATCCTGCTGCCACCCAAACACCACCAGCATTAACACAACCCCCCCAGTGCTGGAGCTTATATAGGGTTTGCCACCCCAGGGAGGGAAAGTCCTGCCCTTTCTCTAATTAGCGGCAGGTTGTTCAGCTAATTAGCTTCCTTTCCTTCACTCCTGAGTCTTTACCAGCTGTGCTGACAGGGACATCCCATTTCTTGTGAAAATCAGAGTGAAAATCTTCTTACTTGTGTCTCTGCTGTGTGGAACCCTACGGCTAGTCTGTGGTGTGTGGTTGGGAACAAAAATGACACTTTAAAAGTGTTTCCTTAAGTGACGTAGTATTTATCATATACATTATAGCATATTATGTTTAAATAGCACAGACAAATGAAAAACTAAAGAACCAAAGTGATGCTACACAAACACAGAGGACACCTTATTTCTTGTGCAGCCTTTTGATTGTTGATCATTTTTGTAAATGATCATTTTAGGGAAAATTAGCCGGGGAAAAAGAATCCATTCTAAGTGAGAACATGATTTTTAAATTCCTATCCATGGATAAGGAAGTATATTTACTTATTTATAATAGAAACATATTTGTTTATTCCTTATTAATATGAGAAGATCATGATGGGAGGCTGTAGAAAAAAGTGAATTAATAAAGCATCCTCGTTAACGAGCCCAGAAAAGCTGTCCGAGTCCTTCATCAGGGTGCCGAGCTGCGCAGCCGGCCACGGGAGGGTCTGTGTTTCTGCAACGAAAAGCGAAAGACAACTCAAAAGCTGAAGCTCTGCAAATTCCAGCGAGAAACGAGGCATGCATATTTAAGTGAGGGTGATTAACCGCTGGCACGGCCCACCATGGGAAGTGATGGATTTGCCATCTCTGGATGTTTTCAAACGGCTCCTGGATGCTCCCCGGGGAGCCCCATCCCGAAACCCAGCCCAGGGGCTGGATGTCACCTTCCCTGGCATTGTGATTGCTACTGTTGGCCTTACAGCCCCAAAAAACACCGCCGTGAGGTGTATGAGCTCCTGATTATTCAATATACAAATGCATAATTATCGGAGGCTGGTTCCTCATCAAGAGCCATTGGTGGCACGGGCTGGGTGGGCAGGGTAACAGGTTAGGAAAAGAAACGCAGATTTAGAGACCCAATTTCTCCTCCCAGCTCTGCCTCCAACCCACTCTGTGACTTTCTCAGAGTTATTTCATCTCCCTGTGCTTTTCGGCTGCCAGTTCCTCACCCTGGCTGGGAGTGTTTGGGGCAGGAACACCTTGCACAACGGGTTGTATCGTGCTCGGATTGACGGGTGGGTTTGATTTTAGGGCCCCAAGACATGGTTTCTATACGTATTTTCGAGGGTTACATACCTTTTGGTGGGGATAAGAAGCCTGGAGGTTTTTCATGGCTCCATGAACAGACTGACTGAATAAAAACTCTTGAAATTCTTTTCTGCAAAAACTTATTTTCATGGGGAAAAAAAATTAGGAAATTACATAAAGAAAAGGTTTAGAGGATAGAGGACTTTGAAGAGGGAAGTGGAGCAGTGAGCAGAGTATAAGAGAAAGGAGACCTCAGCATCAACATACAAACAGCTTCACATGTGCATCACCAAGGGTAGAGCATGAATTTTTAAGCCAGCATCATCTGGGAGAAGGACGAGTTCATTCAGGGCCAAGAAGCCCAAAGGGGGAGGTTGCCATTACTGAGACATCTCCAGGGGATGGAAAATCAGGAACGATCAACCAGAACAGCACTGCGGGCACAAAGAAATAGTAGGGGGGGAACGGGGGGGGGGAAGAATCTGACTGAGAAGCTGGGCTGGATCTGTGGGCTTGCATCAGGCAGAAATGTCACATATTTCACTGTGATTTTTATGGAAATCGTTAATATTAGATGTCATAAGGAAGCAAAAGTTTTAACCAGCTGGACTGGGAGAGAGGAGATGTCAAAGCAGAATTGCGAGACGTTTTTTAATGGACCTTTTAACAAGCCAATGGTCAAGCTACTGTATGAGTGTTGGCTTCAAGCCATGGGAAAGGGTTGATGCATCAACCCAGGGGTCTGTCAGCCCAGGCAGGTTGTTACGTGGCATCTCACTGGCCTCTGATTCTAGTTTGAGCTACAAAATCATGTAGACTATGCTGCAGTGGTTGCGGGGAGCAGGTGGTGGTCTACAAAAGGTCCATGGTGCGGTTTTGATGCATTTTCATGGTGTTATCAAGCATGGAGAGTCAGAAAAGCAGGGTGGTTTTTTTTCCAAAGACATCTTCATCTGGGCACTGGAACAGAAGTGCCCCAAGTTGGTCGCTTGTGCTGACCTGTGCCATGACTTGGGTCCTTTCTAGGGCCAGAATTTCAGAGCTGAGCTGAGAATAAGCTCATTTTGGTGTTACTCCTCTCTCCTTTCCTCCGAAGCGTGAGCCCAGCATCTCTGCCAGCCCCGAGGAGGAGGAGGAGGAGGAAACCCACCCGGCCTCCCATCGCAGCTCCCTGTTCAGCCCCCCCTGGGGGGGGGGCTGTTCTCCTTCCAGTGCCACCATCCCAACTCGGACCACTTCCACTCCACTCCGCTCTGTTTCCAAAAACCCCATCTTTTTTTACTTTTTTTTTTTTTTTTCTTTTCTTTCTGGCATTGCTGCAGGGAAATATCAGAGGCACCCATGTGGCCTCCACTGGCTCAGAAAGGAGGTACTGGCTGTGGAAGAAACACCCAATTATTTAGCAGCTGTCAAGGATAAGCTAAATAACCCCGGGGATGGGGAAGGCCGGGCTCTTGTTGCGCGCACGGGGAGGAGAAGCAGAAAGCATCTTCCCCGAGGCGGCCGAGGAAAGCAGAACCCGCGAACCAAATATATTGCAGAGGGCCGGCCCGGCGGGACGCCGGGTTTCGAAGAATGAAAAGAAGCCGGGGATGTCCTGGCAGACGCCGGGGCAGGGCTACGGGCAGACGAGCTCTGCCCATTCATCAGGGCCCGTCAGGCTCCCCGAGCCGGCCGTGGGATAAATCAAACCGCAAGAGGAGAAAGAGAAGGGGGGGAAAAAAAGAAAAAAAGCGTCCGAGGGGGAGGTGGTGGGGGGGGAGGGTGCTGCGAGCCGGGGGGAGAAGAGGGAACGAAAAGGCAGCGCGAGGGAGAGGAAAAACTAGATCAAAGGCAGAAATTCATCAGAGATAACGGAATTATTTATTTTTCCTGCTGCTAGTGGGGATTTTTTTTTTTTTTTTCCCCCCTCTTTGAGGCCCCCCAGGCCTTCTGGGCTCCTACGTCTCCAGCCAGTCTGTTATTCTCAGGCGTCCCATCACCCCACCCCAGCCACAAAGCAACATGTTCACTTCATCACACGGCTCTGCTCGGCACAGCGAGACCTTTTGATCTCCGTCTCCCCAGTGTTTATGTGTGACAGTGCAAGAAATGTATTTACAGTACACGGGGCTCTGTTAGACACTGCCTGCCTTCATTTGAACATTAATATTGGGAGCCGGGGAGGGGCGGGGGGGGAGCAGCTCTCCTTTAATTCACCCATCATTTATTAAAATGTTTATTTGGAAATCCGCAGGCCCATTTATCTGGTTATTACTCAGAGCAGGATCAAATAATAACTCAGGTTCTCTGTGTCACACAAGACAAACCAAATATACGCTGGATGAGGTCTTTCAATGGCCCCCATATCCATCCTCACGCCTGGCTCTTGGCCGGCTGCAGGGCTCTGGGTGGCCTCCCCGGACCTGTAAAGCAGCTTTTCATCTTGGTTCACAGGCTCAGATCCAACCTGAGCCAGCTGCTACTGCTGGTGGTGCCCCCAAAAGCCCCCCCATAGCAGTAGGTGCCTGATGGTGCAAGGGCTCCTCTGCTGAGAGCTTTTCCTCACCTCCAAGTGACTCCCACTTCACTTTTAAAACTGTCTCTTTCCATCTTTGTCTCCTCTCCCAGGAGCAGATAGGTGTCTGCAGGAGGACATCATGGAGGACCATGTCAGCACAGCCAGTTCACTATCACGAGCTGGGAGCAGCTGGAGAACTTGGAGTCACCTCAAAGCTCCTGTTCTCAGAGCCTGAAACCAGGAAAACCACCTAAATTCTGGGATTAATCTTGTATTTCTGGAGAGGAAGATAGTCAATGGCCACCAAGCACCAGTGGCCTGCTTCCTGTCTGCCCCACCACCTCCTTCCAACATTCCCTTCCCTTTCTCATACTTTTTATAACCACGTGATGAACGATGAGGTTTTGAAAAGTGCTAATTTCAAGCTGCCAACTACTCCAGGCTGACCTGCAAGGCCACATTCAGATGGTTTAAGTGCCCCTGGCACACGTTTCATGGTGGCCAGCTGTTGGTCTTCAGAGGCTAAGAAAACATTGAGGCCACTTTCAAGTAGAACTTGGTGCTGAACAAGTTTTCACCAAAGGGTCTTTAACAATGAAACAGCATCAGTCGCCTGCCAAAGGAAAGGTGACTGTGGCCCATTTCACATGGTAATGCTGGGCTGAAGACCCAGTGGAGTTGGTCAGGTAGCACTTCCCACACAGGGCCAGGAGAGAGGCTGGAGGGGCCAATATGCAAAACACTTTGGAGAACATTGACACTTGAGGAAAGGAATAATTACAGAAACTGGCTGGTGCAAGGGAAAGTGAGTTCAGTAGATGAGATTGGACACACATGGGCTCTGTGCTTCATGTCCCTAGCCCCATGCACTTCACAGCCCTCCTGTACTGCTGCATTACTCTCAACTACAAAGGATGAACAACCATCAAAAGCCAGTTTTTCTTCAGTTCTTAAGATCATGAAGTGCTTTCTACCAGCAGCTGCTTGCAGATTTTGTTTTAAAACTGCTGTAGCAGCCATCATCTCAAACCCAGCTTGCTTGGGATCACCATGTAAGCGCAGGAATTAGCATTGTGAATGAGGAACGAAAGAATGAGGAGTTAGAATCATAGAATTGTCTGGGTTGGAAGGGACCTTTAAGATCATCTAGTCCAACCATCAACCTAAGTGATAAAAAAAAAAACATCACTAAACCATGTCACTAAGCACTATGTGAACCTATATTTTGAATACCTCCAGGGATGGTGCCTCAACCACTTCCCTGGGAAGCCCATTCCAATGCTTAATAACCCTTTCAGTGTAAAAATTTTTCCTAATATCCAATCTGAACCTCTCCTGGTGCAACTTGAGGCCATTTCCTCTTGTTCTATCATGTGTGACTTGGGAGAGGTGACAGACCCCCGCCTCTCTACACGCTCCTTTGTTAGACAATGTATTTAACCAGTGCCTTGGGCAATAAGATGAGCCTCTCCCAGGCTCCACTACAGCACAAGCAAAAGCATTGTAAAGATAGAAAGGTACTAACCTGTGCTCCAAGAGCCTCCGTGATCCACCCACCTCTTGACAACCCAGCTCCACCGTGGCCCTGCTGCCACACTCAGCCTCTCCGGGGTGCCCGGTGGCGTTATAAGGTGACATTTAACCATGAGATCCCTCTCCCTTAATGGGTGCCACGTGCTCCCAGTGCAGGGTGGTCCTGTTGGGAGCCTCAGAGCCCTCCGGGAGCACAGACATCCGTGGGACCCACACCACACGCTCACCAGCAACACCACCCCGTCCCCCATCTCCAAAGCCACTGGGTCAAAGCCTGCGGAGAGTTGGGTTCGCCCCATCCCGGAGTGTGATGTTTTACAACAAGCGGGGCTGGAAGCTGGCACCTCCACACACACACCACGGCGAGTCCTGCCCTACCTTCTGCCCTTAGGAGATGTCCCCTTTGCTGGTAGCATCCTGCCGCCGACCCAGAGACAGCACCGGCGCTCGTCAGGCGGTTACAAATGTTCATTTTTAACGCCTGCTTTCTCTCCATGTGGATTTAAGATGCATACGATAAGGTGTCATAAAAATATCTGACAAGAGAGGAAACACCGAGCTGCTACAGGCGTATTCTTTCGACACTATTTGCAGAGTTGTCTCGGTGAAAGCCCAGGGATTCTGTAACAGAAGCCGCTGGTGGCAGGAGCACAGCACCCCCTCACCTCCCGGGGGGACACGGTGCCTCCTAACCCTGCGCTGGGGGATCAGGACCAGAAAATACCCACCGGGTCCCAGCTGCAGGTATGTCGGGCTGCAATCACACTGATAAAAATAGCATTTAGAAGAAAAGACCTTTTTTTTGGTAAAATTACATAAAGGGGGTGTGTAAGGATTTTTCTTTTTAAAAAAATTAATCGCCTTCACATTTTCAGAGGAAAGGGGGTTTCTGTTTTTCAGTTCAGCAAATCATCTCATTCTGAAAGGGGAGTTGTTTTAGCTATTTATTCACACGTGCATGGAGAGAAAAAGCAGTTTCAGTTTCAAGCGTTTGCTACATAAGCACATAGACATTATACATAAGTGCAATGTTTTGACTGTATAGAAAATGATTCAAGTGCCTTCCCCCTTCTCCCGCCTTGCGCTTCATGAAAAGAAGTTTGCATTTTGGTCTCCCAACTTCATTTATGACCATTTAATTTCATCCAACCCACTCTTTCCAAGGAGCAACCATTCATTTTGGTGTCCTCACTACCGAAATCCTGCAACGCTTTTAATCCTTCCTGCACTTGCATACACAAAACTCCCCGATACAGAGACCTCACGAAATAAAACTTAGTTATTAACTGCTTGGAGAAAGCTTATTTTGTTTTTAATTTTTTTTTTTTTTTTTTTAATTTCACCTTCCCTTTCGGTCCTAACTCTGCAAGAAGGGGTGAGTCACGGCTTTGAAATCTGCGCTGGATGCCAGCTGAAAACAGAGGCTTTACACGATCAAATTGACAGATGATTCAAAGGCGGCCCCGCTATGCACAGACCCATCCATATTCCGAGTTAAAAGAAATATTGCGTTTTTAAGGGTAAAGAAACATATTTAAGAGATAAAGGAAAAGAAAAGTTTGCTGGTCATCAATTATAATAATAAAACAGAGGAGGGAGGGGGGAAAGAAATTCACTTTAAAGACACGTTAAGGCCCCCTAATCTTCAAAGAGATAAAGGAGGGCGGCTGCCCTTGAGCGAGCCGCTCCGGCAGGAGGCAGCCACGGTCCCAGCGCTCGGGGCAGCGAATCCAGCCACAAAATATGCCCAGGATAAACTTGAACTGAGCGTGGTTGGGTTCAGCGGGAAAGGAGGAAAAAGGGGACAGAAGGACATGGTGGATCCAATGGTGGGTGATGGCTTGTGGGGCTGTTGGGAGAATCCCGGGCTTTGTGGTGGCACCAGTGGGCATGAGGGGAAGCCTCATTGTGTTTTTGTCCCTCCAAGCCCTGCTTCTCCTGCCAGGCATATGCCCAGTTAGACTTAAAAACAGCTTAGAAGACAAAAAGTTGTGACTGCCAATGACCGGCTGTGGTTGGACCTGCAGGAACATCCACAGCCCTCTGAAGTCAACGGTCTCCAGCTGAGTTCAGATTAAGCCCTCAGGGCACTTTGCTGCCAGGGTATGAAAGTCAAGGGATGGAAGAGAGGTGAACTGAGATGCCTTATGCTTCTGAGCACAAAATGGGCGTGCAAAAACCATAATCATGTCATAGATGGGGAGAGAACTATCACAGCCTTGGATCTTGTGGTTGCTGTTGTGAAAGGCCACTCCTGGGGTCTTTGCACAAGACTGCTTATAGAAGATGCAGCACAGTGGAAAGCTGTAGGCAGGTTTCCTCTCTTTACAAATTTTGTAGCTTGGATTCAGAGGATGCTTCAAATTCCATGTCCTAAGCAGCCCTCCACAAAGCCTTCAGCCTGCCCAAGCAGCACATACAAATGAGGAGGCTCCATCTACAAACTGCATTTCATTGCGCACCTGGTGGAAGAGACTTTTGTGCAATTCTAATTTCCCATGACAAAGCCAAGCACTTTCTTTTTAGGCAATTTGAGAAAGAAAATTCAAAAATCCAGGAAAAACAACAAGATGAACAATGACAAGGCCAGGTGGGCTGGGTTCCTCTGCTGGAAAGGTGATGTGTGTTCCAGCCCTTGGAAAGACGTCAATCAACTGCTGAAGCCAAAACGAGACCACAAGCACTGCCAAGTTTTGTCCACTAGTAAAATTGTGGAAACACAGAGATTCGGGTCCATCTGCTCAGCGTTTGCTGGCTGGGGAAGAAGGATTGCGACAGAGGGGTCTTCTAAAGTTTGGTGAAAGGAGTGTCCTTACTCCGAGCCAAACAGCAAGAGTCATCAGAGATAAAAAGAGGACCACCAGGAAACGAAAACCTGGATTCAGCAGTGGGAGGTTATGCTATTTAGAGAGCCCTGCTGAGTCATGGGGTGGAGGGAGCTCAGCACATCAAGGTACTCAAGGCCTCGTAGGAGCCTCAGAGGGGCTGCCTGGACACAGAGTGCTCAAAAAAAAATGGGAATGTGCTGCAGCAGGCCTGGATTATGGATAATGCATTGTAATTGCATTATTAGATTATTAATACTGATACAGAAATGCTCCCCATCCATCCATCAAGCTGGACTGTGTCCCATTAACCACGCATCAGGTTTTCCAGAGTATCTTTACTCAGCCAGAGGAAAACAGGACCAGCTCCACCATGAGCCATCCAGGACCATGTTAAAGCTTGGAGAAGACTACAGTGAGGTTCAACTCCAGTTTCCTGCAGCTCTGGCAGATCCAGAGCACGTATGAGAGCAACACTGGGAAAAAACCCCACCCAGGACAGATGATGGGTGACCCATCACAAGATGTGGAGGAATCCCAAAGCATCCAAGTGAGGGATAAACAAGGTAGTCAGAGCGTGGAAATGGCTGGACACTTGCATGTTTGGCTTTTAAGGAGAGGTTTGGCTTGCAGGAGAAACTTTACTCCTCAAGCATGTGGTGTGGAGACCAACCCCAAGGAGCAGAAACTGCAAGTGCCCAAGCTTTGGAGAGCCCCTCCAGCAGCAAGGTCTCATCCTGCCCCACATCCCGAAAGATGCCTCTTATCTAAGCCCTATTGATCATTCATCTTGGGATGTGCCAGCCTCTCACCCTCTTGGGCCCTTGAGGCTTTTAAAAGTTGTTTCCAACCTCAGGGCCCGCTGGTGTGGAGAGTTTATCATGAAGTTCAACACCAGAATTTTTCTTCAGCTTGGAAGCCAAAACTAACATAAACAGCCGGCTCCTCATTCATTATTCTAATTCCACCATAAAACATGCCAAAGCCAGTTCTGACTGAGGTTTTAGCTGATTTACTGCCTTTTCAACAGGCAGTGTCTAATGAATTGGGTAAGCTTGCGGTTCAGATTCATACCGGCGGAGCAGCTGTAAGGAGCTCGCCATCGGTGCGGCCTCTCCCGGCTGGCGTCGCTCTGCCGAGAGCAGCGGAAATCCTGCCGAAAAGGGACATTTTCAAGAATTTCCTATTTCCCGCCACACGGAAGGGGCCACCTCCAAATTTTTTTCTGTTAGCACTGAAAACCCAAAGGTGAAGGAAGAGCTTCGGGGATTCAGACCATCCCCTGGCTCAGGATGAAGAGTTTGCTTTGAAGTGGGGATTTGGAGCGTTGTCCACTGGTGGCACATCCAAGACACCATGCGCAGGACAAGAGGCTCTGACATGCATCACATTGCTGAGAAGGACACACCATCAAGCAGTACATGGTGGGTCCTGGCATCACATCAGGGTGGGGAAAGAGGTCCAACATCTCCAGTGTCAGTGGCAGCCATGCCTTGTGCTTCTGACCACTGAAGCCAACGTTCTCAGCCTGGACATACTTGCACAAAGCCTGGATCCCCGTTTTTGGGAGGAAACCATCCCCAGCTTCAGCTTTGGCAGGCACCACATGTAGCTATGAGAATTTTCATCTGACCAAGAAACCCCAACACATGTTTTATCAAAAATGTTCTCAGCCAGATCTGCTTCCAGTTGCTCCAAAATCCCCTTGCAGGACCTGCTCCAGTGGGCGGGATACCAATGCCATCTGTAGCACATATCACAGCCTGGTTTCTCTCCAGCTCTCCCCACCAGAACCCCTCCGAGAAACAGTGCTGGCTTTGGATGCTCACAGCTAGGTTAATCCCACACAAATATAAAGTGTGTGCCATTTTCTAAACTTTTCTCTATCAGATTAAAAAACCCAACATGTTTCCTGGGGACACTGGTGCATGGAAAGAGGAGTTGTTTAGCTAAAACCTTAACCCTTTGACATCCAATGGTAGGTATTTTGAAGTTCCTTGAGGAATCCTTTTTCTACTTGAGATGCTTCTATTTTAACCTCAGCCAAGCTCACGCATAAGGACTCCTGAGCAGCATTTTCCAAGCAACACATCGTTAACGAATCCAGTAGTTTTGCAAGGGTATCACCCAGCTATTCTGCTTCCTGGGCTGCAAGAGGGAAGGATGAAACAAGCCCAGAAACCCCATTCCCAGATACAAACATCATTTTCTCCCTAGACAAGGCAGAGAAAATGAGAGCAGCCACTATCTTTACCAGGGAGAGCTTCCAAGTTAGCAGCAACATGAGTTGTGCAGAGACGCCCAAATGGCTCCAGCGGGTGTGAGATCTTCCACTCAGATCGCTGTGCCATGCTCTCCAACACCAGGGCTTCACTAATGCCAGGAATGAAGTCTCCAGAGATGGACACACAGATATCCAACTGGGTATCCCTCCTCTGGGAGCCCTGGGAGAGGGGGAATACTGTTCCTCTCCCTTAGGCTGATGCACACTCATGATCTTGAGTTGGAGAGAACTCTTGGTCTGATGCCTACTCTCTGTAGCTCACTCCTGTCTCTGCAGAGATGCACTTAAGGGCTGCCAGTTGAGCATCTTTAAAACTCCCTGGGGCAAGATGCAAAGGGGAAGGAGCCAGGTCAGGACAATTGATTCCCATCACTTCAGCCTGGAGGACGTTCTTTGATCCTCTCTCCTTGCCCAGCAGCAGTGGCTGGGGGACATCTTGGGAGCACAGTCCAAGAGCAGACAGACCGTCAATGAATCCAGGAGGTCCCAGATCCAGCAGAGCATGGCTCAAAGCACAGTGCAGTGACTTCTCATCGCTCTATCCGCCACAAACAGCCCTGACACCAGCCAGATGCTTTTCCTTCCTCGAGCTGAGACAGCTGAGTGCACCACGGCCCTGGGGAGCTCGGGAGTTGGATAAACCCCTACTGAAGCCGCGGGTGATGAAGCTATTCAAGCAATGCTGCTAGCAGGACAACAAGGTGACTCTCATCCAGAGCATCCCTCAAAGGCTTTCAAACCATGCTGTGTGCCACAGCCTGCCTTCCTCACCTGCAAAGCACCTGAGGCCCTGGCACCACACTGTGAGGGAGACCATCTGCCATGGCTTGTTCCTGCCTTGTTTTCTCCCGAAGGCACCAGAAGAAACAGAGCTGCAGATGTGTGCAGGGGAGGCAACCTGGATTTCACATCAGGGTTGCGAGGTGAGGGATTTTCGGTCCTTCTGCTTGCTTTGGCCCAAGTGAAAACATATTTCCCCTCAATCCACAGGCTGGACCCTTTAACAGCACAGGCACTTTCACATTCCCATCCGGCTCTTTCTTATTGCTGCTGCTCAGAGCAAGACCAGTCTGATTTATGGTTGGCTACTTAACATTAAGACCAGGAATTTGGGTCCTTCTTGCCTTACCAGAGTACTGGAAGATGTAGTTTTCTCCAAGTGTCTCCAGGCTGCGTCAAAGGAGATGCAAAGAGGAGAAAACTAAAGCTATTCTCTAGATGCCAGTGTTCTTCTGGCTTGTCTAAACTCAGATGTAAAACCAGTTCAAGCCTTGGAGCGAGGAGCTCCTGTGGGTTTAGCTGCATAAGTCAAAGAGGTGGCCACCTTTTGTCCCCCTCTTACAGGGACCACATGTCTGTACAATGGCTCTCAAGGCTTCTCCAGTTGCCCAAGCCTTTTACACACCAACAAGAGCAGAGGGAAAAGCCTGTGAAGCCCCTTCCTTCATCCTGCAGTACCAAGCAGGCAGAGAGGATCACCGCTCCCTTGGTAGTCATGCACCCCCAAATCACACCTATCGTCAAAAAGCTTTAGGGTTCCTTGTTTTGCTGATCTGCCCTGCTATCCATCCTTTTCACTAAGAAAAATATTTGGGGATGATTCCCTGCGTGGCTCTGGCAGCCGTGGGGCATATAGGACCAACATTTCCATTTTTCTATAGGTTAAGTGAGAGGACACATCTCTCCGCCAGGAAGGGGCTGTTCTCCTGCATCCGCACCACGCAGAAACCCAGTGGCTTGCCCTCAGCCCCTCCAGGACGGGGGTTTTCTCTGGGTTTTCTCTGCCTTTTTCCTTATCTGAGACGAGAGTTGCCAGCAGCTCAGCGCTGCGCTCCCCCAGGAGCTCGGGGAGAGCCGCAAGCCCCGTCTGCTCACGTCATCCCGGCTCACCGGGTCTGCGTTATACCAGCCACAGCAGCTTCGCCAGAGGAATCGGCTCCTTCAGCCAGCAGCGCTGATCAAAACCCCTCCATCCCCAGGACTTTTGCTGTAGATACGAGGCGGGGGGGGAGGGGAAAGGTATCACAGTGCATTCATTAACCAGGTGACATTCAAATCCAGCAACCTCCCCCACCTTCCTCTAGGCACAACCGCTGTGATTTAAATTACATGGAGGGGTAGGATTTAGTGGGCTGCTGGGAGTGGACTTGGCGCACAGATTCCCATATCTGGAAGAGGCCTGTCCTTTGTGTATTGTGTTATGAGACAAAGGCGGAAGAAAACACCTGGAACGTTGAGGCCGGGGCGGGGGGAAGAGATGTTGCCACGGCTGCTTAGGAGATTTGGGCCAGATTTGTAGACGTCCTTGGAGATCAACCACCTCTGCCAGCAGGACCTGCGCACCATGGCTTGAAGCAGTCACTTGATGCCCAGAGACCTGGGTCGGGGCTTGCTTCCAGATGGTCAGAAATCCTGGACCAACCTCCCCTGGACACATGCAGAGCAGCTCAGGGTTACATTTGCCACGGGGCTGCCGCGTCCCGAAGGCACCGACCTGCTCCATATGTCAAGCAGAGTCAATCTCTGCCTGGGATGTGTTGGATTTGCTGTGTACACGCAGACAGGACCACCTCCTTCCCCATGTGTTGACAGGACTGTACTCAGGCACCTAAAGATATATAAAAAAATGTGCCTGGTGGGACGGAGCGGGATGGAGCGGTTGACTCCCCCTGAACTCGCAGGCTTGCACCTTGCAGACCTGCTTCCTCCACGTCTCAGCCAGTACTTCATCCTCCAAAAAAACCATGGCACCCTTTTTTGGCCAGGATAGGAAACCCTGGCAGTGAACTCTAACGAGCCTTCAGCTCTGCTCTACCCCCGGGACACTACGCAAATACCTTTTGCAGCCAAGAAGATGGATGTAACAGCCGAGGGAGGAGAGGAAGGAGAGGAAACGCAGATAAACCTAGCCCTTCATGGGAAATCCCCCACGGCAGGCGTGAGGAGAGGGGTGAGAGGTTCCTCGGACACCGATAAAGATCTCCCCACCCTCCCGAGTCTGCTGCGTCGCACATGGAAAAGCAGAAAGTTGGAGGGCAGGTTGGATTTACGATGCAAAGACACCAAAGCATCAGGGCAGGGTGTCCCCTAGTCCTTCCCCACAGATGTTGCCCTCCTGCAGCATCACTGCCAGGTGCCCCAAGGCCGACGGCAATTTGGGGGCTCGGAACAACGAGTTACAGAGCGCACGCTTCACCGTGTGAGACACGGCACCTCCCTTGCTACCGGGAGGAAGGGAAAGCCCCATAAATAAATGGCGATAGGAAAGATATTACAGGTCCTCCCAGAAAGTGCCTGGAAGCCGCCTTGGAGGCGAGGCGGGGGGAGGAAGGGAGGCTGACTGACAGCCTGATTTAAGACCTGTCTGAAAAGCAAACAAAAGCAATTGAAAACTGCATCATCTAGGAAAACTTAGTAGGTTGTATTTTCACAAGTGAGGACTGATGGTAAGACCAGCTTAATCCCCCAGTGGACTTTCCACACCTCCGCACGCCGGCTGACGGGGCCAGCTGGTTTGTCTTGCAGCTGATTGCTGAAATAACATTGCCGGGCTGGCGCGATTGAAACAGGATGGGCTGGGAGGGAACGACCCGCGACGGAGGCAGCCAGTGTTAAAAGAAATGTGCTTGGTTTCCAAGCCCCCCTCCCCTTTCTCCAGCCAGCCCTCCATCCCCTGCAAGAGCCAGGGGCACCTTTGCAGTGACGGGCAACGATGCTCCAAGGGTTCAAGCTTGGGTAGAGTCTCTGCTCACAACCAGCTGGAGAAAAACCCCAGGAGAAGTCTTCTCGGGTGTTTTCAGCTGATTTGGGGTGAACAGGAAACACGGTTGAGAGGTAGGAACATAACTCATGGCCTTATCTTTCCTTCGTGGGGACAAACCTGAGGACCCAGTGAGCTGAACATGAGCTACAACACAGCCCCAACGGGCTGAGCGACTGCAGACACGGTGCTTTACACAAGCAAGTTTTAAAAGGTTACATCATGTACATGCAAACAAAAAAACCCCAACCCAAGCCGTTCTGAAGATTTCCAATGATACTATTTCCATTTGCTTTTGGTTTGAACAGAACCACAGAGTTCCCTTTGTGCTGATTGCAGAATCCCAATAAATTCCAGAAAAGGAGAGTGAAAGACATCCCCCTGCCCAAACCAGGTGAGATTCAGCGCCCTCGATTCCCTCTTATCCCCTTCCCAAAGCCTTCACTGAAGTTACGAACCTGAATGACATTCTCTTTCCCAACATCAAACCTGTTTAACGAGCAAGCAAAAAACTGCACATTTTACCCAGCTCAACAGTTCTCCTCGGGTCAGACCTGCAAGCAACAAATGTATGAGCCCCTGTTACTGCATCCTAAAACTTTTTGCCTCCATGTGGTTTAAAAATCTATGTTTGATGGTTAAGGAAGACAAGGCAAAGTAAACCTACTCTTACATCCATTCCTTTCAAAGTCATCTATTTTAACCTACAATCTGCAAGATTGCACGAGTGTAGATAGATAATTAAATGAATATGGGAGGTGGTTCACCTGGGATATTTGAACATTTAGGGCTGACAGCCTAACAAGTTCCTGCAAGGTAATAAGCCTGGGGCTGGCATCTGGGAGTTCAGGGGATGTCCACACGATTAAAAGCAGCTGAGGCATCTCTTGGTAACTGAGCCTTAATGACGAGGCTGGGAATTTAGTTCCATCAGCTTAAGCCATCAGGTCGGAGAAATCATTTAAGTAATACTTTATATTTGCAACAGGTAAGGAACATGCGTGCAGCCAGCAATGTCTGCTCAGCTGATGGGTGGTGACCCCACCAGGCGACAGGAGAGATCCCCTCCACGGTGGTCCGGAGGGTGGAGAAGGTGTCCCTGTGCACATCATCTGCCCATGAACACGTACGTGCTGCTGCTGGAGCACCCAGCGCTCTCCAGATCCGAGGACTCAAATACAACACACCATCTCACTTGCACCCCAGGTACTGCCACGACAGACCAACTCCCCCCCCAAACATCTGGAATCCAGACCAGAGAGAATTTACTCCTTTCCTCCTCTGGGAAACAAGATGAATGAACCTGCCCGGACGACCTGAGATTGTTCAAAGGGACAGATGATATATCAAGGTCTCTCCCGCTCCCTGCATCTCAGTCTCGAGGCAATCTGTCCTCTGCTTGGTCCCTGGCAAGAGGCAGCACCAGGAGAGCATCCTCTGTTCTCCAGGAAAAACTCCCTTTCACTCTCTGCTGGAGTGGGAGGAGGCTGCTGCTCGTTCCGTGACACAGATTACCAGCAGAAAAAGCAGATTTGCAGAAGTCACAATATTTTGCAGAAGCGCTGGTGGAATTTTTACCAGTAGAAATTTGTTTCCCTCAAATAACAGCAAAATGCTTTGGTTCAAGCAGACAAGCAGCCTTTCTCTTTGCCCCTGCTGGTTCATTTCCCTTCGTTGTGACTTCTTAGGCTGAATTACCCTTTCCACTGACAATAAGGTTAGCAAAGTAGCTATTCAGGAGCTTATATTTTGACTTATGAGAGCATGTCATTAAAACCCAGCCCACCAAATACTCAGATGTTCTCAAAGCAGGAGGTTTTTTTTTTAAATACAACTGCATGTCAGTTTTTGATCTCTTAAATTCATCTCCATTTTTGTAAAGAACACAGATGTCACAATAAAGTAGCTTGACTCTCCTCAGCTAAGCCCATGCCATCTCTTCCTTACGTGCTCAGGTCTCTGTGCAGAAAGGGTTGGGCAGCTTTGAGCTTCTGAGAGTTAAGTGAGAAGCCAGAAGGCATAAAGGTCATAAACCACTCAGAAGGACAAGTTACAAAGAGGACAATTAATAACCAAGAAAATCAAAGACTTGGTCTCAAAGCCGGTGCCTCAAAGTTGGGTCACCCTTCTTCAACCTGAACTTCTAGTTCCAAAAACCCAGGAACTTTGGGTTCCACCTCTACAGACTGGATTTTCTTATTATCACTAAGTTCCATGTTCTGGAACTCTACCTCCAACTCCTCTTTAATCCAAATTAAAGAGAATATCCCAGGACTATTTCAACAAGTTCAAATTTCTCAAGGACTTTGCAACTCTGGTAAAATGAGGAAAGTGTAAGGAACGAGTCAAGAAACCATAAGGAGAAAAGCAGAGCTTCAAATACCTGTTTACTGCAGTTACAAATTCATCCAGGACACAAATGGATGCTCTCAAGGTGGGATGAACTCAGGGGTTGGGGTTTCTGTAACATCTGTTACTGCCTGCAAAGAAAAAAAAGTGAGCTATTTGAGACACTTCATGCTAATTGTAAAATCTTCATTCATTATGCTTACGAGAAAAATCTGTTTGGATATTTCAGGGATGATGGGGAGCTCCAGTTCCACTCCAACATGCACACCAGGGTTTTGGGTGGTTCTTGCCACACCGGGCAGGGCGCCACAAGCAGTTTGAGTGGATGCTGTGGGTGCACAAGGGAGACCACAACATCAGCCGAGAGGGCAAAAACACTTGTAAATGTGAGGTGAGGAGCGGAGAAGGGCTGGGGAAGGAGCACGGGGCGGGTTAGAGCATCACTGCTAAAATGCAGGTGCAACACCTTTGCCTGGGAGGGGATGGGAGCTGAGGTCCTGGAGTCCCTGGCCAAGCCGGGGCTGCTGAGGAAAAGTCCCGGAGAAGCCATCCAGCGCCTCAGGGATGGGCTGGTGGGCCACAAGGAAGCTTTGACACGTCAAGGGGAAACCTGCATCTCCCCAATCACTGGCCAATCTCACCCGAGCCACTCTGCTCAGTCTCTTCTTGCCAAAGACCTTGTGTTCCAGCACATCCCCAGGTCCAGCAGCCAACCCAGCTGTTTTACTCCGAGCAGAGCTGGATTGAACCCCCTTCTCAGCCTCTCCTCATCTCCGAGCAAGCTCAAAATCCAAACACAGAGCAAACGCATTGCAACTAACGCTTCCAAACCCTCCTCTCCCTCTCTCCAGGTCTTGCTGGCTGGGCCTGGGTCCAAGGCTGATGCATCTCCTCCAAGTGGCGAGCATCTCACACGCACGACCCCAGCAACCCCCCCCCCAGCTCCAGCCTCTCTCCACCCAACTTCCCAGCGGGTGGAGGGGGCCGGGGGGGGGGAACGGGGAAGAAGCACGAAGCCCCAGAGCGATGGGCTTCACTGCACTTTAGCTGTGAATGGAGAGAGCAGAAAAGCAACTGCCTCAAGAAGCAATTGCTTCCACAACCCTCACCTTAGACATCTGCCTGAAAAGTGGAAAAAGGGCAGGGGAAGGGAGGAGGAAAATAAGGGTGGGGAGGTGGGGGGGAACCAGCCCAAAGGCTTCACATCTAATTGATTTCCTGATGGAGATGGCTGTTTTATCGCTTCTATTTATTGAGTGTACCTGTGCTGGAGAGCTGCGGTGTTTCTGCTCCCTGGGGGTTGCTCCCCCCTCCCAGCCTTCAGCGAGGTCGATGGTCCCATCTGCTTCCACTGCTCTTGGCAGCCCCCGGCCCTGATGGAGATGGACAGGAGGGTTCACACCGTTAGTTCTGCCTTTCCCTGGCAGTGTGGTCCTGCCCCGCTCCAGAGCTGAGCACAAAAATGGGCTGATTTCTACCTAAGAGAGCCAGCTTTCCCTAAGCTATGTCACATATCCCTTCAAAACTGAAAATTTCTCATTCAGAAACCTAAAACTGCATTCATTTTCAGCTTTCCAATCAAAGAAGAAAAAAAAAAAAAAAGGAGAAATTCTCCTCTGTGGTGGAGATGGAGGGAAAGGGAGTTTTTTCCCCCAGCAGCTTTAGCTGCGACACGTTTGTTCATGTTTTCCTGATGCAGTGAATGCCCTGGTGAAGCTGTTATTTGCTGTCCCTTGGCTCCCAGTGCCACCAAGGGGACAGCAATAACCAGCAGGTCCCCAGCCACTGGCAACAGCTCCTCTGACCCAGCTCTTTGGGAAAGGGAATATCCACACAGCCATTGACTGCTCTGTCTCCGATTTACTTCCATCGGACATCCTGCCTCCCCAGGTTCATGCTTATAAATACAATGCATGGATTTTAAGTTGGGGTGCTCCCCAAGGAGAACACCATCACATGAGACAGGGTGGGATTTGGGCTGAACTCCTCCTGTATCAGCTACCGAAGTCATTTAGACATGGTCAAGGCA
Organism: Calidris pygmaea; assembly: GCA_003697955.1. NCBI lineage: Eukaryota > Metazoa > Chordata > Aves > Charadriiformes > Scolopacidae > Calidris > Calidris pygmaea. Next base: position 130,494 of record QJSC01023731.1, on the reverse strand, counting down.
CATGGAACTCCAGCCCCACAGCAGAGGGGCACAAAAAGCATCCTCTATGTGATCTGTGCAGGGGGAATTATTTTCCCCTTCTGTTCCCTTCCCTATGACAATTATAAGCTGTTTCAGCACCTAAAAAAACCACCCAGGAAAATTCATGGCAATCACAGGCTGTTCCATCCGTTTTTGCACCTTGGGGTCTGTGTTACGTGGTTCGGTGGCTGCTCCCCACCATCCCTTTCCACCTCCAGAGCACCAGCAACTTCCCTGGCATTCCAGCAAATGGATTTACTGGCCGTGTCCCAGTGCCCAGCCTGGCTCAGCAGAAGGAGCCGGCGCTCCGGCGTCCTGCCACGAGTAGTGATCAACGCTGTCTGCTCTGAGGGTTTTGGCAAGAAACCTTTTGTTTGGGCTCGCGGGCCATCTCCCCCTGCAAGCCGGCGTTTCTCCGAGCAGACTGGGGAAGAGCCAGCTGCAGCACTTCAAAAGAAAAGTTCACGCATGGGTAAAGGTCCTTTAAAATGGGATTAAAAATTCACATTTTTGCCCCATATTTTTTTGACGTTTCTAATCAAACCTATCCTGAGAGAGATATAAGAATGGGTTTAGCTCACTATTTTTTCAGCGATAAGACCGTCAGTCATGGGGAGACTTTGGTGGCTATTTCTAATCAGCATTTTTTTAAATTCCTAAAAAAACCCCCAACCCTTTATCTGAAACACTTATCTAAAGTCGAAAGACCCCACTGAAAACTAAAAGTTGAAAGCTTTTAATTAAAAAAAAATATTGAATTCTTTCCACAACACTTCAATTGCTGCATTTTTACCAATTTTGCCTGAAGTCCGACTACACCAACATCTCTCTCCTCCACCAACGTCCTAAGCCAAAACCAGGTTTAGCACTGAAAAAACTCCACTTCAGCAGAGTCACTTCTGTGATGCCCAGAAGCTCCATGGGGTCCTCTTTGCCTTCTTGCCCCATCCTCCCCAGGGAAGTGAAGCCCAGCATTACGCTGCCCTTTCAAGCTGTTATTTCCAGCATGGGGCAGGGCAGCTGGAGGGGGTGTCCTGGGGGATTTTGTGCTCAGCAGCAGGTAGATGGCCTTTGATCCCACATGCCACCCGGGGCAGAAGGGCTGGTGGATAAGACTCTGCGGAGACGGGCTCCGCAGCCATCCCTCCTTCCCTAATTCCCTTCTGAAGTGCTGGAGCCACTGTCACCTCTCATTAAAAGAAGCGAATGCCCTTGTTTTAATTTCTAACCAGAGCGAACTGGATAATAACATTAATCCCGGCAGGGGGTGGCAAGAGAAGGCACCTCCTCGCTTCGAATGTTTGGACAAAAAATTTGCTCTCATTAGGGCAGAAGTCCAGGAGATGTCGCCTTTGTAGGGCTGGCGGGATGGCGCACGATGGGGCTTTGTTGCATCTCCTCCGAGAGCACCCAGGCTGTAATTGGGGCCAGGCAATGGTCAGGGAACATCAGAGGGAGGAACAAAAAGGGAAAGGAAAGCTTCATGTCTCCCAAGGCTGCACAAAGACAGATCTTCTCTGTAAATCCACGTTCTGCTGCAAAATATGCTACTGGGCAGCTGGTCCCGTGTGCTCCCGAAAATCAGGAGCAACACGGTGAGTATCGGGCCGTGGATCTCCTCAGTGGTAAAGGAGGGTCAAATCCTGCCTAGTGCTCAGGCTGAGGGATAGTACCCACTGCTCTGGGAGAAACGTTTGAGGTCACACCAGGAAAGCCCAGTACTGAGGGCAAAGAGACTAATTCAGCTGAAAAGATCAGAGCTGGAAGGGGAGACCCATGGGAGACACCCAGAGGTGTCCATGGGTCCTTTTTACCAATATATGGGGAGAAAAGGGGGAGGAAAAACACCTAAGCTGGTCACCTTTTGTTCCTATTTCTCCTTGGACATGTATTCATTTTTCCCATCATTTTCAGGAGAACTTTTCCCCAAACCGGTTATTTATATTTGCCTCTGAGTTTCTCCCCAATATGCAGGTGACAAAGATGCTGCAGAGCCACTGCAGCCACTGCTCTGCTGCCGGGGCATTCCCAGTCTCAGGGACATTAAGAAGTGATTAAAAGCTCATTTTTTTCACAGCAGCAAATATATTTTTGTAGCTGGCTGCATCCCCTGGGGAAAGGAGCTTAACTTGCAAGTTTCCTGCTACCAAATTCAAAGATCACAGCACCTCTCCAAAGATACCATGAATAAAACATCTTTTACACCATCACCACTAACTGTAGGACACTCAAACCTTCCTACTAGCTCCACTGTAATTGGAAAAGGAGCACCAAGAAGCAAGAGCTGGTGTGAAAGGAGCAAAGAACTGGTAAAGAACTGTCCAAACTAAGCAGAAAGTGCTGGAAGCACCAACCAACAAGGAAAAAGAATCACTGCCCCCCTTTCCTCCACCAGAAAGCGCATTGTCAGGCAAAGAGATGCAAGTTTGGTTCAGCCTTGGGTAAGGGGGGGAAATTAAAAGAAAGTGTTCAATTAATTCCTCATTCATGGCCAACTACCCAGTATATTGCTTCCCTTGTTTCCAGGATCACCCACTGTCAGTATGTTTAGAAACAGGTTGGAAATTAATGTTCTTCCTGTGGGTGGCTGTCGGAAAAGATACGGGATTTCTTTGGAGGGTCACTTTTTCATTATGTTATCATTGCCGCTATGTGAAACCACAAAGCTACCCTAGGTACGACATTTCTGGATGCTGTTGAATCAGATGCATCTAAGCACGACATTGGGCTAATGAAGATCTGGGAATGGAGAGGTTCCCACCCATTGCTGCAATGACAACACGGCTCAAAACTGAGAAACTAGCAGTGGGACTGGAGCTTAGTGCATTGGAAAAGGACCAAAAAAAAGCAGAAACATATGAATTCACCTGACTTTATGGATATCTCCTCATGTTAGCTCCTCCAAGAAGAGAAAAGGGCAATTCCAGAAGGTGAGACACCTTATCCTGCTCCATGTACCTAAACCTGTGCCCTCAGAGAGCTCTTCTCACACAACTCCATTGAGGTTTCAGGTCAAAGGACCACAAGGTCAATGCTGCCGTCATCGTCTGTAAATAGCAGAGAGACTGGAAGAGGTGATTGTACTCAGACACTTTGGTGAAGATTATATTTATTACTGATTTCAAGCTAGAGCTGGCTCGTTAGAGGCACACTTTTCTTTAGCACAAGACTTTTGCATAGAAATAACACCTCGATATTTTGGTTACTAAAAGCTTGTTTTCCAAGTAAAGGAATAGAGCGGTGACATTCCATAAGGCTATTTATTTGCTTTCAATAGGAATTTGGAAAAACAAAAAAGAAATTAATCATATTCCAAATGTGAACTTGGAACTTGAGAACAGCTTGAACCAGTTTTTAATGCTTCGACATACAAAAAAAGAGACGTTATTCATTCACTCTTCAGTCTTCCCGAGTACTACAGAGATTCCCCCCCCGGTAAAACCCAGCACTTTAAAAATAAAAAAGAAACACATGCTTTAACTCTCAGAAATCTAGTTAACAACCAAGCCGCTCCAGATCTATTGAGGGTAACTTGATGGGACAAACCTTGACTGTGACGGGACAAACGACAATTGTCATGTTATTTTCAGAAAGCTTCTTCTAACATCAAGATCAAGCAGAGCCTCAGGAAACAGGATACAACCTTCGCTCAACCCCGAGTTCTCTCCTCTTGCCCACCCCTGCTTCCAGTTTTGCAGCAAAAAAATACCAGAAAATTGAACATTGGAGAGCACTAAGTGGTGCAGCACCTTGCCAGGGTAATTAAACTGGGAAATTGCAAAATCAGTCTGGGAAACTACAATGCGTTGAGGTAACAAGCCAAGATGCAAGCAAGTACCAGTGGCAGCACACAATCCCCGCAGTTTATTTGGGGTACAGCACAACAAAGCACACAGTACTATAGACCTGAGAGGGTTTAATGGAGAAGTTGACTTCCCACCATCCACCCTGGTCAGCATTGACCACGTGCCCCATTCGGGCCTGGAGGAGCTGGGCAGGAGCCACACCAGGGGAAGCGCTGAGGTGGCCCCTAAGTCTTGGCTTCCTCTTCAGCTCTCCCTCCTTGTGAGCACTGGCCAAGCTCTCTCCCTGCAACTTGGCTTCCTTGTCAGTAAAATGAGGATAATGAATGATTTTTGCCTTTCCTTCTGAGGGGCCAAGATAATTCAATTTCAGAAAATGATGAAAAAAAGAGCATTTTTGAGTACCGACTGGAACTAGAAAGCCGTGGATCAAAAGCAATTGGGTCAAAGAGTTATTGATGGAGGCCTTCCTTCCAAAACCACATTGGATCAAAATCAGAACATTTTGCAAGAACTTGTCGATTTCTACGAAATTTCTGAAGAGGGTCAAAGCGTTTGCCTCAACTTTCCACAGGCAGCGCTGGAATGTTTAATTTGATTTTGGACATTATTTTGTTGGAGCATTTTGTTTAAAATATATTGAAATATTTAATGACATATTATTACATATTCAATGTCATAACGTATTTTATGATGTTAAATTTAAAATATGTATACTAAAGTCCAAACAAAATATTTTCTCATATTAAAATGTCAGGTTTTTATTTAAACAAATGGATTTTTTTAAAAAAAAAACATGGTCAGGAAACATGTGAGACTTCCAACAAACTTGTTTGCTTTCATCCAATTTTACTGCATGAAAAATGCTGGCTTCTAATTGCTTTTCAGAATGTGAAATTTTCATTTTGTTGTTTTCAAACTAAAAACTGCAATTCTCAATCAACTTTCAAGGTATTGGAATTTCTCAGACTCTTTTTTTTCCTCTAAGAAGGAAAGGAGGAAGGAAAGACACTCATTTCTGTCACCATTTTTGAGCAAAAACTTGGGGTAGTCGCAAGAAAAGACTCAGCTTCTGGCAAGCAAAGAAAATGGAACTGGTGATAAATATTTTTCTTTAAAATTCAAAAATTTGCAAATGTACCCTGGATCCTTTGGAACATCAAAGGCATTTTACCTTTCTGGCATGGTAGATGGTACATCTTGGTCGTCAATCAGCAACATCTTTACTTGGCAACTCCTCTCATTACCTCCGGGAAAGAAAAAAAGAATAAATCCTCTTCACTGCATGGGAAGCTTGGAGAAAAGGCTTGGGAAAAAAGAGAAAGGAGGAGGAAGAAATACCCCTGTGCTGTGGCTTCTCAGCATCTTCTAGTGTTAAGGACTGTTTCTAGGGGAGCTAATGGGCAGAAGGCAGGTGACAGTTGTCAACTATCTGCTATGAATTGTCTCCAGGGCTTCAGACAACCCGCTTGGTGGCTTGGCAAGTGTGGGGCTATAGCTTGCACATGGGGGAAAATGCATATTAATATCACATGTGTGGTGGTGAAAGCCCTCCCACAAACCTCTGGCTGCAAGATCAGTGTGCTGTTTTCCATCCCTTGTCTAATGCAAATGAAGCTGAGAAAAGAGATAAAAATTGTAACAACTATTCCCTTGTACTAGCAGAAGTGGCCGACTCATGAATAAGATTTCACAGAAATGAAAGGCAAACTTTGCTCTTAAACAACCCCAAAATGCATGGTATTTCTACAGAATCACAGAGTATATCAGCTCAGAAGGAACCTCAGGACCAACCTCCTGCTCAAAGCAAGGTCCTCACTGAATTCACACTGGGTTGCTCAGGGCTTCGCCCAGCCAGTCCTTGAACACCTCCAAGGATGGAGATCCCTGGCCTCCCTGGGCCCTCTGTCCAGCAAAAAGCTGCAAAAAACCTCTCCCTTCCTCCACATGGTAATATCAGTAAATGGTTTTCCTCCCTAATATATATATTCTTTTTTTTTTCTTGGTGCATTCTTTGGTCTGGTTGGGATTGTCAGATCCCAAGACCGCCAAGTGCTACATGACACCACGCTTTACATCTCTTTCTTGGGATAGAGAACTGATCTGACACCAGCACTCTACTTTCACCCAGTCTAGGGAGCTTCAGAGTTTCCCAGCTGATGATTCAGCCACCAAGCAAAACAAAGGACATAATGCAATGGTGTGGTCACCCCTCGGCTTCTGCCAACATCGCTATTAAGTCAGTTCACATGATGTGTCTCTCATCCAGAGCACATAACGAAGTTTTTATTGGCACAAATCTGGTCTGCCTGCATTACTCACCCCCGAGCAGAGCTACGAGGCATTCCCTGATGGAGTCAGAGCACGCCAGTAAACTTCTTATTCCATTATTGACTGTTGGGTTTATGGCACCACCAAGAGAAGCTGTTTTGGAAAAACGTTCCAGTGACTTCATAGCAGCAGCGGTCAGGGCTGTGCTAGGAGGACCCATGCCATGAGAGAGCAATTCCCACTCTCAGTCCCTCAGCTGGAGTCATGACCTTCCTTCTCTTTTCACAACCAGGCTCAAGATGCCATCTGGGGACTCAAGTCCAGCCCTCTCCCACCAAGCAGCTGACTAACGTTGGCATCATCACTTTGCTCCTGTTTCTCATCACACCTCTCTCGTTCTCCGGCACAGACCTATTGCTGTGTGTTCAATAGGGCACCGAGAACCTCTAGAAATTGTGACGTCCTAACACTATTGGTAAAAGAAAAAGTAAAAATAAAAATATATGCATATATATATAAGGGAGGATAGCCATATCCCTGTGCTTTCAAGCAACTCCCTTAGTTGTTGTTCCCAACCTTCTCTGGAAAAAAAATCTTGCTCCTACCTGGAAGAGAAGACCAAGCCCCAGATGCGGTGAGTGGAGGCTAGGAGAAGGAGGAGCTTCATTAAAGTGCCGAACTGGAGTCCAGAACCAAAGAAAACCCAAGCCACAGCTTCCTAGTGACTCCATCTTAAGCTACCACATCTCTCAGACTCCACAAAAAGCTGCTGCCTCGAGCCTAATTAAAACTGGAGAGAAATTATTAGTCCAAATCATTCACAAGATTCTCCACCTTAAATGCGGGGGGAAAAAAACCCCAAAAGATGCAGCTTTCTGTGGAATGAGTTGAGAGTGGAAACCTCTTTATCCGAGGGCTTGAAATGAGGACAGTAGCCCCAGGTGACGAGCTATTGGGGAGCAGAGTGCAGGTGAACCCCTCGAAAGGAACCCAGAGTGCAGGTGAACCCCTGGAGCTACCAAGGAAAGGCTGCATTTCTTGGGGTCCCGGTTGCAGAAATAACAGCATCCAGGGCCAGGCTGTCAGTAACACATGTGGGGTGGGTGAGGGGGTGTTTACACTGGATATAAATGATCCTCGCAGTTTGGGCTGGAGGTTTGATTGCCTGACAGTTCTACCGTACCTATGGCCCGAGTGCGCAAGTTCTTGAACGTTTTCATTATTTTTTCATTTGTAATTTTATTTCATAATAGTAACAAGACACCCCGGGGCAATGTGTTTCCAGGGGATTATTGCCTTCAGCTTTTTGCTTTATGACACATGCCATAATCGCCAAGAAATGTACAACCTGTCATATCTCATTACTTAAACGCGGGTTATATATCCGTGTATTAGGCGCGATGGATAGAACAGGGCCGTAAAATTATATGGACATTTGGTGGCAAAAGTGAGTTTGTGCAAGCAGTTCCTGAGAATGGCTTGCAGCTGGGCTAGCTCACTTTGGGCCCATCCTCAACTTCAGAGCTCTTACAAGTCCTTTTTGCTCTTGCTCTGCCCACAGAGCCATTGCAGAAGGTGCAGGAACTAATTCTGCGGTCTTCTGCTCCTCTTGAGCAGCCTGGCAAGGTTCACCCCACCTGCAGACACCACCGAAAAACACCTTCCAGGTGAGCTCAGCCCTGGGGTGACTCTCAAGGGTCCCCAGAGGGCTTGCAAAAGGCAAACCCCAAGTCAAGCTCCTTCTACCTTTTAATACCCACTGTCTATAAATTCACAAGACTTCCTGGAGACCCATGATGTGGATGAGGAAAGAGGAGAGAACGCTGAACTCGGGGCATGAGCTGCTTTCTTCCAATAAATGGCGTGACGCCGGATTTATTTTATAGTTTCAGTCAGTCTGGGCATCTGGCACAGGAAGCCAAATGTCTGAAAACAGGGGTCAAGTGTAGACACCCTGGCTTTTGGTCAACTGCCAAGGGGCAGGACAGCAGTAGTCAGTAGGGGACCCACAGGTGTGCTCGGTAGGGAGTGTTCTCCTTGGCCAACAAGGTTGGGTGAGGTGGGAAGGACCCACATTCAGAGTGGCCTCACAGAAAGCTCTCAGCACTGCAGGATGCTTTAACCAGAGCTGTTGCACCACGGCCGAGAAGGGCTGGTGGTTACAAGCTCTTCTCTGGTGCTTGCAGGGACTCAAACAGGAGGCCATTCATGGGGATCCAGTTGTTTCCAGCAGCTGGACCAGCTCTGGCTCCCAGCACTCCGCTGCCCTCAGCATAGTGGGAAGTTATGTTGCCCCTGAGGGCTGGGTCCAAGGCCAGACTCTGATGCCTTTTCTCAGCAGAGCACAAGGCTGAGGTCACGGCTGCCTGCAGTCCGGGAACTCAGGAGAACACCAGCACAGATGCTCTTCAGATCAGAGGCTCCCGACCTACCACCTCGCAGAAGAATCAAGATCAAGCTGAAGACAGAGAGAGCGGGCTGGAGGGGAGGTCTCTGGAAAGCCATGGGCAGATAGCCCTTAGTTATGAGGGGCCCAAATCCTTTCTTGGTTGGACTCAACGATCTTAATGATCTTTTCTAACCTATGATTCTTGAGATGCTGGTGGATCTGAGGGACAGTATAAGCAAGACAAACCCTCTCATATGTATCTGACAGTAAAAGGCAGCTATAAGATGCTGTAGGAGACACCCTTAAACCTTTGCCATACAACTGCAAGTGCCTTTCTCTGCCTGGGCACACTCACAATAAGGCTCTGAGAGCTGGACCACCAGGAAGAGCATTACCGAGAGGTAAATTGAGATTCATGGTTTGTCTGGCAGGCTCCGGTGCAGCACAGGTCTTGCCACGGGGCTCTGAATGCCAGCTCTGTGCTCTCCTGGGCACCACACACCACTGCAGGCAGCTCTTCCAGCCCAGTCCATCCTGGAGATTTCCCAGGACCACGAGGAGGGTCAGTCCCTGCTCAGACTAGGATGGAGATCTACTTTCTTGTTTGGCTGGAGAGAGCCTGCGCTTAACCACAAAGCCTGGAAGAATCCATGACCTTGCCCTTTAGAAACAGGAGCACGAAATAAATTCACAACAAGGCTTTTCACCTCCAGGGAAGTTCATCTTACCTGAGTCCCAGAACAATGTCACAGGGGTAGAGTCTTCCTTCCTCTGGGGAGCAGAGGTGGCCATGGGGCTCGCAGTGGGTTTTCCATGTGCTGTGCCTTTAAGCTCGCTATACTTCTGCCTCCTTTCCCAAACAGCAGCCTTTTTGTTCTCCAGGCTGCTGCAACTTGCAGATACGTGCACCGTGCCGCCGTTCACAGGGAGATTATTATTTTTATTTTTTTTCAACTTTCTTGCTGTTCTCCATAACCTAAAGACATTCAGGTGTTTTTTTCCAGACCACCTCCTGCCCCCTCAAAAACCAAAGGTACTTTATCAGCTGAGCATGATCAGCCTACCCCACGCGACAAAGACAGTATATTAAGACATAAACTACAATTATGCACAGGCAAATGCTCCTCTTAGATATACAGAGACAAATCCCCTTTGCTGCTATCCTCTGCGAATAAAGTGCCTACATCACTTCTGCTATACCTGCTCACACTCAAGTTTCCCTTTATTCTCCGCTTGAGAGCGGCTAAACATAAATCTCGGTCTTCCCAGTAGCTTCTAAAGGTTTTTTTCTCCCTTGCCAAGTTTCCTCCCAGCTCCCAGAGGGCAAACAGCAGCCACACAGCCCCTTTTGTGCTCCAGGGCTCGGCTAACAAGCCCCACCTGGGCCAGCAGGCAGGAGGGGTGCCCTCGGCCATGCTCGGAGGGCTGGCACATCATCAAAGTGGGCTTTGAGAGGGAACTGCTGCTGGGTCTCCGATGGCCAGGGCTTCTCATCAAGCCTCAGTTCTGCAAAGGAGGAAGGGTTCTGCAGGGCAGGGGCTGGGGAAGCTCATGGGTACCTGGGCTTGGCACGCTGGAGGCTCCTGGGGAGATGCTGCTTGTGGGTGAGAGCCAGGGCATAAGAGATCTACCTCAGAGGAGAAAGCTGGCTTCTCTGGATTTCTGTTTGAAAAGCAAAAAATACAGACCTGAGTCTCACCGAGTTCACTGAGGGATGAAAAGCAGACCTTACAACTTCAGAAACGGGACTTTCTCACCCCCATTCTCTCCGTGATGTAAAAATTCAGATGCAGGGACAAGGTGTGGGCGGGACCCAGCTGGAGATGTTCCTGTCTCAGCTCATCACCAAAACCTCCCCATTCACTCCACTCTGCCTGTGGAAGGGGATATGAGAGTGCCTCTTGTATTGCAAAATCAGCCAGAGCTTCCAGGCACTGCCAACAGCACTTAAAATCAGCTTTAAGGGATGCTCCTGTGCCCTGCTCTGCTCTTAAGGGGCAGCACCTTCCAGGGAAGGAATGGAAACAGCCCTCAGGACCCTGTGGTGTCCAGCACCCTGCAACATCTGAAGCTCCAACAGCTCTTGCTCTGCAGCCTGGAGGGCTCAATGTGGTGGTCCCCTGTGCTGGTGGAGCTTGGGCACATCTATTGGCTGCTGGGCCAGTGGCTCTGGGTAGTGATAGCCACCAGGGTCTGTCCTGGACCATAAAACTCTTTGGGGTGGGTGTCACACAGCAAGTTGGTGAAAAGATGTAGTCACCTGGGGACAGGTTCAGGCAACAGAGAAAGAAAAGAAACAAAACAGGTGAGAACAATAAATCCTCTGCAATGGCTTCTCTTCCACTTGCTTTCTCTCAGCTTTTTTTCCCTCCATTATTCTACTGGTTCTTTGGTTTTATTTTCGGTCTTCTGACTTTTCTTTTCCAAGTCTCTGCTTTTCTTTCTTTTTCTTTTTTTCTCCTTTTCTGTGCTTGTTTTTTTTCCCCCGTACAAACCATAGCCCACATTTCATTTACGTCTTACCTGACACGCGTGTCTGCTGCTTGTCCACGGTGTCACGGTCCAGGCTGTGGTTTGTGTGTGTTGTTGATGTCCTCCTATTTCTTCTCTCCTCTTTTTTTTTGGAGAAAAAAAATATACAGTTTTGCTCAGTGGTGCCTTCATGATAAAAAATCCCACACATTTTAAAACTCTTCTCTTTCTCTCTCCCGTGGCCACTGCAAAGGGACACCCAGGGACCACAGACTCAGTGCATGGCACCAGTGTGACACCGCTACCCACACAGTGAGACCCGTTCCTGTCCCACATAGACCAGTGCTGGAGGAAGAGCCCAAGATCTCAAACACCTCCATACAGGTCTGCAGAGGACCAGATGACAACATCATCCTCTCCTGCAGCATCTTCTCCCCCTGCCCAGCCCTTTGGGACCACTGCAATGGGTCCCAAAGGAGGGGAACCTACCAAGGAGGTGGCGTTTGGGGCTGCCAGCAGACTCAGGAAGCCTTCTCTTATACTTCCATCATGTTTCCAGCCTTGGCAGGAATGTATTTATTTATAAATGAAAAACGAGACTGTGATATCGTGTCTGGGATGAAGCAGGTCCTGACAAGTCACGCAAAATGGTTCTGGTTACTGCAGGGACTAGAATAGCAACATCCAGCCCCAGGCTCTGCTTGCGGACGGATTAGCTTCAGAAGGACACTTTAGGAACATACCCTGGGAAGAGCAGGATATTTTTGGTTTCCAAAAGGTCCTTATGTATTAAGATAAAGGGGGAGAGTGAAGAGGAAGGTGGACAAAGCGTGCGGTGCACAGTTCTTCCAGCACCCTTGAAAACACATGGTGATTCTCCAAGCCCCTCCTTCCCCTTGCATTTCACAAGGGCCTCCATGGAGGCAGGACCCTCCATCAATCCCAGGAGTTACACAAAACCCATTCCCTGTACAAATACCCCTCCGCTCCCTGAGTTTGCCTCTCAGTTTCCTCCGTTTCTTATGTCAGGATGATACTGGTGCAGTGATGTTGCAGAGCTGGGTCCCACCTCCTGTGCCTTCTCACTACCTCCCTTCTTGTCAAAAGCAGCACCAGGTTTCTATAAGAAGAGTGCTTCTCATCTTGAAGGGGTTAAAATATATTCAAAATAAAGTTTCATAGTACTCTATGAAACAGCCTCCCTGTTTCAATTATTCTCCAAAAAAAAAATCTCAAGTCTGAGATTCCTCGCTTGGGGAAAACCTTCTCCCAGTCTGGGAGACAGCCCCGTGGGAGGTGTGAGCTCACATCAGCCGTGCCTGGGGGCTGCAAGCCAGGCGTGGGTCACACCAAACCATAGGAAAACCAACCCAAAACCTCAAATCCAGCTGGTCCTAGGAATAGTCCAGCCCACACGAGCTGCAGGGTGACAGGGACAGGGTGCTGCCGAGTGGCTGAGCCACATCAGGGCGAGGGTGAGCTGCTGCCGGGGAGACCGCAGGGGACGGGAGAAGGACCCGAGCATCCCCGGTACCGGCGGCGGGGACGGGTCCTTCCCCGGGCCGGGGGCCACTAGAGGGCAATAGCGGTATGTCCCACACCGACAGCGGCTGAGAGCCGGCCGGGGGGCTGCTGGGGGGCAACCGGGGATGCGCAGGGGTTGCCCGGGTATCCGCAGGGACACATCAGGGGGTCTTTCTCCCATGGAGATTAAAAAAGAAAAAAAAAAAAAAGTATTTTTGAACTTTTCTGCTCGGTTTAAGCACTGCAGGTGGGTAAGGGGAGGGGGGAAGGCACCTTGAGCATCCACGCAGCATCCAGGGCATCGCAGACACTCACGGAGTGTTGCAGCTCAGAGCCATCCCTCCAGCACAAAGCAGAGAGGTACAGCCCCAGGTGGGCCACCTTTTATCCCCTGCTGATTAGGCTAATTTAGGAAAAACCTGTTCCTACCCAAGACAGGCACGTGTCAGCAGTTGATTTTCCACCTTGCTAGAAAGATCAGAGCTACTCGCTCTAATTTTCACGAGGATGCATTTCTTGCTCCCACACTGTCGCCCCTCCATGGGATGTTCCCTCTGCCCCAGGCCTTGCTCCCAAGTATGACCCTTTGCTCTCAGCGATCTTTTGGGAAGGGGGTCTGCTCTGCTGCTTCCTCTCCACCTCATCCTCACGGACACGGAGGAGCTCACGGCAGGAGCACCCCAGCCCTGCCAGCTTTGCGCTTGGCCAGTCCCCAGCTCCATCCCCTGCTCCGGGCTCTTCCCCCCGGGGGTGCCACCAGCCCCTCCGTTTATCAGGCCGGGGCGGTGGGAGATAGGGAGGGAGGATGATAAGCCCTCAAGTGGCAGCGTGCTGTAAACATTCCCACTGGTGCTGTTAGATTAGAGCGCTGGGAAAAATGCCTCCAGCCCCCCACCCCCTGGCCCACCAGGGCGGTGGGTTGGGGCTTGGGGGGGCTGCCGAGCTGTTGAAAAGCGCAGAAGGAGGAGCCGTGTAGGAGCTGAAGTGCTTCTCTGCCACCCCCCAGGGTACCAGGGCTTGTCAGGGGTCTGATCAGCAGCCCCAGGAAGGCTGTTTTGGCATCCATGACCCTGCAGTCAGTCTCCAACTGCATCCAGAGGCTTCACTGCCTGATTATTTTTTTTTCCTAGCTGGTAAGAAAACTCCTTTCTGCCTCCCTCTACCTCCCGGGCCACTGGTGGCCAGAGGTCTTGGCTAGCTGGAGGCACACTGCTTGTGTGGTTTAGCCCTTCTGCAGGAGCTCTGCTCTCCACGCAGACCTCTTTTTGCGTGTACCGGGAGGACTGGCACAGAGCAAAAGGCCTTTTGCTCTGTGCCAGTCCTCCCGGTACACGCAAAAAGAGGTCTGCGTGGAGAGCATCCTCCTTTAATGACAACCTGTACCCATTTTAATCCCATTTTCCAGCTATATAAAAACCCCATCACAATAAGGTTTAGCAGATCGCACCCTGCAGGCTATAATTTGATGTAGAGCTTGGAGTACCAACCCTTCAAGCAACTTGTCATGGAGGGAAAAGGGGCTCTTTCCTCGCAGCTCAAGCTGAGACCCCGTCACCCACCTCTAAATTTATCCAGATTAAGATTTGGAAAGGCTGATGCTCCTCAGGGTTCCTAGTAGTATTGGCTCTGCAAAAATGAGGCTTTTGAGCAGAGAGATCCTCAGCCAGGGCACAGCACCGGCGGTGTCACTACTTGGGTGGGCACAGGAGCACCCAAACTGAAAAACCCCTCCGACTTGCACCCCGAGAGCCTGCAACTTGCAGGTTTCAAAGCCGGGTGGTTGCAGGGTTCACAGAAACCTGACACACAGATCATAAATAGTTCAAAACAAAGTTTTGGTGGGTGACAGGACGGAAGAGCATCAGAACAGGGACCAGAGCAGCACTGTCCCCTCCCAAACACCTGGTGCATAGGGAGTGGTCCATGGATCGGAGGCAACCTACCCTGGGAGGCTTTTCCCATTCAAACTGAAAGATTTTGAATATCACCTCTGATTTTTCTTTGTCCTTATCAGGGGTTTAATGCAGCTTCCACAGAGGACAGCATTGGGATGGACAGCCTTACTCAGAAGTGATATGGGAGCGGACCAGACCTTGCAGGCAAGGACAGGGCTACAGCAGCACGTGGGATGTACAGGGTGGCATGTGTCAACGGAGGTGGCAGGTCTTGTCAGAGCAGTGGCACCTGGAGGCACAGTCCGCCCTGCCAGCAGAGGGTGAGGGGGCACAGCCTCACGTCCCCCTTCCCTGGCAGACAGAGCTAAGAAGCAGTTCCAGATGGGGCTATCAGGACAGAAAGCCAAAGGAAAATCTATCCATGTGGTCAGAACCACAAAAACCAGGAGAAATGGGTGCTCCCAGAGCAACACTGGAAGGAGAGGGGGCTGTACCCCTGCAGAGCCCAGGGTACCTGTGGACCTCTGCGGGCCCCCCCCAGCTGCTGTCTGAGTCACCCGTTATAAATCCCTGAGTACTGGGGCTGACACATCTGTGCTGGGGAAGAAAGGTGGGAAACAGCCTCCTGTTCTCCCTCCCATCCTGACGCCTCTTTCCGGGGAACAGGGACTGATCCAGACACGGTGTCACCTTTCCTTGTGCAGCAATGCAGCATGAGGAGGTGACAACACGGCCAAGCAATAACTGTGGGGTGCAGGAGCAGCGCTGGCCCTGCTGGCAAGAGTCATGTGGAAGGAGGGGATATGGGCTCAGCATCCCCACAAGAACTGGACACTCTTTGCCTTGTCTGGCATCAAGCAGCATCCCTCTTTCCTGCCCACATTGCTGTGTGTCCCTCCTGACTTGCTGAAGATCAGCATCACCCTGGACCATCATCTCCACAGGGTGAACAAGGAGCAGATCTCCTGGTTGATGAAAGCTCTCTGAAAGAAATCTCTCTGTCCACCTATTCCTTCTCTCTTTAGCCCGAGAAGGTCCCTGAAACGTTCCTAGGTTCAGGCACATCCACCAGCAGTGGAAGATCGGTGGCCAGCGGAGCAGTCGCAGCTGCCTTTCCGTGCCGCTCGGAGGCAACCTTCCCTCCTGCTCCCATTCCCCAGCATCTCCTTGGCCTTCAGGCGGCTTTCGAAGCTCGGCAACGCCGAGCCATGGGAACCTCCCACTCCCACTTTCTCCCTAATATTTCCACAGTGAGTAAATCTCCATCCTTTTAGGGCTCTCAAATCTATTATTTTTACATTTGCAGTGGATTCCCTGGCCCTGTTATTAATGAAAACCTCCAGGAAAGCTCCTCAAATACAGCTTTGACTTTCTGCCCAGGACCTGTGGACAAGGGGAAAAAAAAAAAAAAGAAGGCAACATTAATAAAGCAGGAGGTTTCTATTAAGTCTGAGGGACTGGACGCTCTGGCTTTCTTGGATGCTGAAATCCTCTAGTGCAGGATAAATCTTATACACTTCATTTTCCCAATCTCTCCTTCAATATATTTTAAGAGAACGTTGCTAGTATCAGAGTAAATAATGTCCTAACTGCAAACGTGGGGTCTGCAGAGTGGCGTGGGGTCAGCCTGTGGGCTGTGGCATCCTCCACTGTGGTCTGCTTGTGGTCTCAGCCCTCTCTCCGTAATCAGGGGGTTGAGCTCGGAGAGGTTTTAATTAGCCGCGAATACAAATAACGAGCAATTCCTCGGAGGCCGGGGAAGGAAGTGGGAGAGCTAACGTTATGGAGATGTGCGCTAAGTCACAAAAATATGCAAATCAACAAGCTCTGTAACCAACACCACCTTGGTGTGAGCAAACCTCCCCCAGCCCTCTTTCCTCCTAGCAAGACGCCTTTCCCATCTGCCTGCGAGGGAGAGCTCCATTTGCGGGCTCTGCTGTCTTCTTTGCACAGCACCTGCTTTTTCTACTCCTCAGCTCCTCTTAAAGATGCTGGATTTTCTTGGTGAAAGCTGTTATCTGGAAGCGTGCAGGCCGGCTTTCGCTGCAGAAGAAAAGGGAGCAAGCCCGTGGGGTCCTGCGAGCCCAAGGTCAGGCTGGGAGATGACTTCCCTTTGCTTTTATGCCTCTGGCTGCCTCGCAGAGCTCGCTGAACGTGAGCTAAATGCAGCATCGTCAGAGCAGGCGGGTGAGGGAGCGCCTTTCTGTCTTGTCTCGGCACCCACAGCTCACACGCAGCCACCACCTGCGATGGATGCTGCGAGCACAGGTGCAAGGGTCTCATTTTCTTTGTGTCTTGGCACCCCTTGCACCCTGGATGGCTGCGCATTGCTGGAGACGGGGCTGCTGTGCTTGCAGAGGACACGAGCAACTGATTTGCTTCCTCGGGCTGCTTTGGGGAGTAAATACGAAGGACTTTGTTAGCTAGAAAGAAATAACCTTCCTTGGGAGAGCAGGAGCTCGCATGTTCTTCGCAGTCGCTCATGCTGGTGGTTGTAACCCAGCAGGACTCTCAGGTGTTGCTATAACGCAAACGCTGATGCTTTTTGGTAGCATCAGAACTACCTTTCCCCTGCCTGAAAAATGCCAGGCCAGGCCAAATCTGCAGAGGCAGCGGAGTTTGGCCGACGTAAGGCAGGAGCCTTGAACCCACAGCGTCCTGATGCCGACACACACACAACCAAAGCTCCCTGCAATAAGTGGTAAATGAGAGAAGGGGGTGGCACGGATTCAAACTAATAAGATCCAAGTGAAGCCAACTGCAAAGGACTCTGGCTCCAAGTCGGGAATGTAGGGCTGGAAAGCATCATTTGGACGAGAGGCACCGATTCACTGGCAGTTCTGAGTAGCCATAAAAGGGATATTTTGGACTATCCATCCAGTTCAGAGGCCACCTAGTCTGCAAACACATCCCAACCCTCTCTCCAAGAGCGAGGCACGCAAGTCACAAAGCAGATTTAAATCTGACTTTTTGAAAGCCACAGCAGCCCTGCCTCGTGACGTGCTGTGTTCGTCCCATGTAACACCCAGAGACCAAGGTGTAATCACATCGTTTCAGACACAAAGATTAGAAAGACCATCTTCGCCAGCTGAAGTTTCCTCTAGTGGAAGGATGAAGCCAGGAACGGCGCTGGGATGGGCAGTTGTAGCTCTTGGATGGAGATGATGCCTTCTCAGGATGGAGCAGCGTGGATCTGATCCATTGGTGGGACTGCCAAAATTGCAATAGGTTCTTGCTGTTCCCTCTCTGGCCAGGACTGGGAGAAGCTGAGAACTAAGACTGTAAGCAGTGCTCTGCACAAAGCGCTGGGGTTTGGGGATGGACTGAGAGCTGCCGTGATTTAAGATGTTGTGTGGCTTCATACTCCAGTTGGTAAAGCTCCCCTTCATTTGCCCAGTAGCCAAATGTGAATCCCATCCCAGGGCTCCGTTGCCCTCAACTCTGAGAACTCGTATCCTTCTGCTAATGGAGTGGAACAGTAGCAGCATCTTCATAGCGGTCATCTTTTTTGCCCTCTACCTTACTTGATCCAAAGGCTGCCTGGATGAAACACGTGGCCTGCTCCCACTGAAGACAAGGCTCCAAGGATCATGCTGTGAACACCTCCCATCTTTGGTAGATGAGGCATGAAACAGGTCCCCAAACAGGGGATATAGCATCAGCGTTGAGGAAGCACAGTACCGCGTCCATGCATTGGCTTGGCCAGGTGGGGCCAACAGCATGGAAAGATGTTTCCTCTCCACCAGATGTGTTGTGGGAAGCCCTGCGAGGACCTGGGTACAGGATTGCTCTGGCTCCATCCCCCCGCAGCGGTTTTATGGGTCCCAGTAGAACTCGTATTCAGTGTAAGTATGTGAATTCAGGGGAGGGGGCAGAGAGAGAATAACTCCCTGCGAGTGGCCAAATGTAATAAACACAGTCACTAACCACTTTTCAGAATACACACAGAATAATATGTAGTATTTATATTTTTACCACCCCAGTGGGACTTTGGCAAGTAAATCGGATTTTCCCATCCTGACCCAAATAAATGTTCAGGAGTGGAAATAACGGATTGCCTTTGCCTGAAATAGCCATGTGCTCATTCCAGAGGGATCTCAGCTAAGTGATCCTCGCTTCTCTGGACCAGTTAGACCTTGCAAAGTTTCTCCCATTTCTCCCCAAGCTCTGTACCCACTAAAGGACCCACTAAAATCCAAATTCCACCAAAGTTGGTGGAGAGTCTCATCCGGTTCATGTAGATTTTTAACAATCAATGTTAAATCATGTAGATTTAACAATCACTCATCCACTAAAATGTGGAAAAGGATGGGTGGGTAGAGTTCAAACAATTCTGGCCCACCCCAGAAAAAACACTGACCACATTGAAGACCCTATCCATAAAATGTCCCTCCATTAGGAATGGACACACGGGAGCAATCCCCAGGAAAGAAGCCCTCAGGTCCCCCTGACACTCCTCTTCCTCACACAGTAGGATATCTTTAAGACAACAGGGTACCTTTAAGACCATAGGCCCCAAAACTGCTAGAGTAGACAAATATGGTAATTTGTGTAGCCATCACAATGGCCTCCTGATGTCACGAGCTACCTCACCGCGTTCTGTTCCGCACACTATAAATCCCGGGCCCCCAGCACCTGGCCCCCATTCGCTGAGCGTCTGGACCAGTGATGCCAGCCATGGCTGGCATAAAGAGGTCACACAGCGAGGCGAGCGGGTGCCCACTTCTGCGTGGGCAAAAGGATTTCCTGGGGGTGCGGAGGAAGAGGCAGCGTCGGAGGGGAGGCACCATCAGCTACTTGGCAGCGATGGCCATCGCTCAGGTGGCTGATGGTGTGGAGCCCATGGAGGTGGATCCACCTGCCGACGAGGAGGAGCCGATGGAGGTGGATCCACCTGCAGGATGGCTCCCCTGGCACCACTCCATCGTGCCAGGGCTCCCCTCAGGAACACCATCGACGCGGGGCCGTAGGGGCGCCCGGCCAGCGCCCTACCGTCGGCCCGGCCTCCGCACCTGGCACTAGCCAGGGGGCCAGCCTCCGCACCCAGCCGGCCTGCCGGCTC
>QJSC01023731.1:18776-108759 GCA_003697955.1 Calidris pygmaea | reverse complement strand
TGGGGCTTTGAGCAACCTCATCCAGTGACAGGTGTCCCTTCCAACCCACGCCATTCTATGCGTCCATGATCTTCTGAGGCCATCTTCTCCTGATGCGCCTAGAGAGTCACCAGAACAGCTGAGCTGGGCTCTGTTGTCCCCCCTGGTCTCCCCAGCCCAGCAGAGACAGGGGTGCGTGGGGCTGCGGGCCCAGACCCAGGCCTTGGGGTCAGGGCACAGGAGGGTCTGAAGTAGGTATCCTTTAAATCCTTCAGGAGCTCTATAGGTTTCAAGGCCTTTGGTGTGGTCAGAGGCTAAGGATTTAAGAATAAAAATAGTTGCTTCTATGGTGTTTGGAGACCTCAGATGTTTCATCTCAGACTGGTGTTCCCCTGCCACTCCTTGCAGACGCTGAAAGATCATCATCTCAGTTCCAGTCCCGTAATGCTGACAAGAGGAACAGATGTCATCCCTTTTCTTGCCCTTGATCGATAGTGTCCCAATCTCAGCGTTCGATGCCATAAATTATTTATCTCTAATTGGATTGGATGCTTCCTTGGTCCCAGTGAATCAATTAATGAGTATTTGCCATCAGAGCTCTTGGTCCCCTCAGAGGGGCTTGTGACAGCAACACCAGTACAAACTGGTGCTGGAAAGGTTGGGAGGAGCAGAAAGGAAATCTCTTGGGCATCCTTTCCTTGGAGGACAGGCTTAGTCACAATGACTGTCAGGGATCTGATCTGGAAGAGTTGCATAAAACCTTTGTTCTCCTTGCAAGACCTTTCCTTGAAAGCTGACATTCCTAGAGTTCCATGTGAAACACGGAGAAGTCTTACACCAGCATTGTCCACTCTTCATCTCCATTGCTTTCCTCCTCTGTCTGTAGACAGTTATCTACCCCTGCTGTTATAACTTCAGGCTACTTTTCAAGGGCAGTAGTCATCTCTCCTGATGTGCTTGGGCTTGATGATCACTGCAAGGATACCCTCACGCTGATACACTGTTGGGTAGCAGTGTTCCACCACATGCCAGCAGCTGCCTTTGACAAAGAAGGATCTTTGAGAACTTAAATGTTCTCGTTTTAAGCCCTGACAGTATTTAAGCACGTGTTAACGTCTTAAAGAAGCAACCCATTAGAGAAAGTCTCATTTGTCAGGAGCAGTGCCTCTAAATTTCATCATAACTGAGTTAAGGCAACCCAGAATGGAGCAAGTTAGAGTGAAGACAGGAGCACTGATGGATGGTTTGCACTAGCTGCTAAAATGGTCCTTTCAAAGCTCCTTGAGCTGAGGTTCTGCAGATCAGCATCCGTGACTTCTGAGTAGAAGCCAGGCAGCTCGAAGGTGGCTGAACTGGATTTCTGAACTACTGTGTAAGGCCACACATCAACACGATGCCTGACAGTAACACCCCTCATCCTCCAAACCATCTATATGTTGTATGAAATCAAATGATGGAGTGTCACGGATTGTGATGACTGGAGAGACTCAGATATCACCCTCAGAAGTGCAGAACAGCTTCGGGAACAGCATACTTAAGATAGAAGAAAATCCACCACCATTGCAGTTCCACGAGACCTCCACGGTTCAGGGCCTTTTCTGCATTTTTAGCTACAAGACCATGAAACACTCTTGCAGCCCTTCCAGATCCCTTGTACTCTAGGCTAGCTGAAATTGCTTATAAAAATCAAAGGAGTGGATCTAAATAATTGCTTAATTGTGCTGCAACTACTAAACATGAAAATCAGCAAATGAACTGCAATAAAGTACTCCTCCATGCGATGAACAAGGAGGGCCATGGAGATTAGGTGCTAAGCAGGACAGGAGCGGAACCAAGTCAGCAAATCACTCCTAAAGTTATCTGCAAGTTCGGTTCATCTATCAGAGGAAAACTGAAAAAGTTGAGGCTCTTGGCTGGGGCAATTGAGAAAGTTGGGGCTGCCAGGGGAGAGGAGGTCTCAGGGCAGGATAAATGGCAGAAAATTCCTACACCAGTCTGGGTTTGTTATGAATCAAAGTATTTTGGTATGAAATGTCTTGAGACTGGCTACCTTGGGTATATTTTAGAACTTCAAAAATATAGGAAATAAGGTCTTTGTCCTATGTCCCAGCAAGTGCAGCAGTGACATACATTAAACTTAACATACCATGCAAAGAGTTGTGTCCACAGTAGCAAGAGACCACTTGAAAAAGGGAAGAGACTCACCCAAGACCACACGGCTGGACGGACCTGGGACCTGCTGATCTCATTGACAGATGCCCTTGCCGACCCGAGGCAAGTGGCCACATCATGTCCTTATGGCTCCCACAGAGCACCGGTGCTGAGCACCACCCAGGAGAGCAAAGACACTAGTATCCCTGTGCCGGGAGTATTTTCTCTGCTCCCATCATAAAGCTTTTTAGCACCCGCACCAGCCTTCTCCGTGCTGATTTTCAGCAGATGTTGTGCTATTGAATAACAATGTAATCTCAGTGCCTTAATATAGTGCTGGGGCGCGATAAGTCTGAAATTGCTGTCATCGTGGGTGTGAGGACGATCTGGTCATTGTTCAGAACTGTCCTCCTCTGATGATTACATGAAGGGGAATGTATTTTCTCCCATCTACTCCCACTCTGCTTCCAAATTTAAAACTATTCAGGCATTAGATACTTCTATTTTTCTAAGGGCTTAATAAGAGGCCAGGATGCAGATGTTCTGATAAGGCCATGACAAATTGCAAGTGAAGAAGCCATATTAAACTTGACCGATTACAGGATGCCAAACTCAGCGCTGTCTGTGGAAGCACAGCAATGGTCAGAAAAGGGCCCCAGTACTTCTGCTAAACCAGCTGCTACCACCACGCGCCGTATACTGGTGAGGGCAGTGTAGATGGCTTGGAGCCCAAGCAAACATTGCAACTCAAAGCTGAAAGCCAGAGATGAAATACAGGACTTGTGGAGGCAGCAAATGGGTGGAGGGAATGGATGGCTTGGCTTCTACGTTGGCATCTGGCAATATGACCAAACTTAGATGAGGGGATGGACTGATCATCAGAGGAACCAGCCAGGCTAGGCAAGACCCCAGGAGAACCTTCCCAGCGGAAAGGATGGCTGAGCAGGGTGGGCATCACTATGGGTCTGTGCAGCCCCAGGAGGTTTGGGAACGGGTGCTCCCAGCAACTCTCACTGTCAATGCTGCCAGGATGGGCTTGGCAGCTCCCTGGACATCTCCCATCCTGTGCCCATCAGGGGAAGACGTGCCCAACTGAAGACTGTAAACTCCATCCTGCTTTCAAAGGGTGTAATGAACATGGCCACGGGGCCCCTGCCCAGGAAGGGAATATCAGGCCACAAAGAGAACTGAAATGGAACAGTCAAGGGCAGACCAGGGGTGGGGAGGGGAGAAGTGAAGAGCTGCAAGAGGAAGCTCTTCTCTAGGAGGGAAGACAAGGGGTGGGAAGGCAGCCCGGGACCAAGACAACTTGAAGCAGCACTGACTTGGAAGAGGAGTGAAGAACTTGGGGGCAGAGCAGGAGAGAGGGCAGGGGTAAAGTGCCATGTGTGAAATCATTCAAACAAATAAAAGGAAACATCATAATGCCAGCCTTCGCTCTGCAAAAGGAGTGACTACAGCAGTTGAATTCTGAGATCTAGAGAAGCGTGTAGGTTAGAAGGAACCTCTGGAGGTCTCTAGTCCAACACCTGGCAGCTTGCCCTGGCAGCTTCTGATCAGGACAAGGTGAAAAACTTTCTTTCTAACATTAGTTAGTAAAAAGCTCTTCCTCTAATGTTAGTTCCCATGTTCTAGCCTGTCTGTTCCCTCTTGTCCTGTTGCCATGCACCTTGGAGAATAGTTTGGCTCCATCTTTTCTATATCCTCCCATCAGATGGTTGTAGACAATAATAAAATCTCCCCTTAGCCATTTCCTCAAGGTTGAAGAAACCCATGCACTTCCACCCCCCACCCTCATCTTAGTGGCCCCCACTGGACTTTCTCCCCTCAAAAACACCAGCTTTGTCCACCAGCATATTGAGCATTTCCCTCCAGCTTGGTGTTGAGAAGAACAGAAACCAGTAACGCTGACCCAGTGACCAGCTGTGGACTGACAGCCCAGACCAGGACTGCCATAAACCTGTACTCTGAGAGACACTCCTGGAAGTGGGGTGGTGAGAAACTTGGACAAAATTGATGCCTGCAAGGTTCCCACCCTCCATCACAGGCTGGAGTCTCTTCCTGTGCAGTAAGACTGCTTGAAACACTGGCAAAACTGGGAAAAAATAAAACTAAAAATCAAGAACCATTTTGCTTTTGTCCATATGAAACACTCTGTCCCTATTTTGCGGCGTTTTGCTGTTTGGGCTGAAGTCCCCTAATGAAGGGGAGTCACCTCACTGGCAGTTGAGCTGCTCTCTGAGCCTGGGACTCAGAGTGGTGGCAGGTGGGAGCCGAAGCTCTGAATTTCCCTGAGTGGGAAAACGCTTTCTGCCCACTTTCATTCCTTCGCTGCCAAAAAATCCCATCTATTGAAGGAGCTTAAGGGCTGAGGAGACAATTTCCATCAAAAAGGATCTCCAGAAAATAAGGAGAGGGCCCATAATCCAAGGAGCACACTGGCTCTGCTGCTTTTTGGATAGCAGCCCACGTCACCAAGTCCTTCAGACTGCAGCAGGTGCCCCTGAAACCTCTGCACCCTCCTCTCCTGCACGTATGGCAGAGCCTGGCCAAAATCCATGGCCGATTTCCACCATGGCTCAAGGTATACTTGCCATCCGCATGCTGTTTTTCTTTAACACAAACTCCTCTGGACAGAATTTTCTAGCTGAGGCTGTATCTCCTGATACCCATTGCATGCAGCCCAATGCTTCCCCAGCCAGTGGGTCCATAGCTACCAGCATTCACCAGCTTCACTCTTTGAAAGGTGAGAAGCCACAAAGATACGTACACAACCACCAAAACCCCATTTCACCCTGCCAGAGCGCCTTAGGAAGAGGCATAACCACCTGCAAGTACCTCTAGGCTACGTTACCCTTCTTCTGCTTCTTCATTTGTAAATCACCACATGAAATCCTGAGCCCAAATTAGTTCTCCTCCCAAACTCCAGAGCCACGACTGTTGTTCTGGAAGCCAGCTATTCAAACTCCACTGTCCAGGCCTGCTCCTTCACTGCCAGCTTTGCCAGCAGCCACCCTGCACTGGTGAAGGCAGGGTGATGGAGAAGCCAGCAAAGGGTTTAGAAACGCCTCTATTATCCAGGGACAAGAGAAAAGTGGAGATTCATCTAAATTACACAGTCCTGGGGACTGGGGAAATTCTAGCTGTGCTCCTTTCTCTTCCAGACTCCGCTGGACAGCTAAATCCCATTCTAAGCTTATGAAATATCGCCCGCTTTTTATTTATGTATCTGATGTATTTGCTGACAACCAGAACTGACATCTCCGTGGCTCCCCCTTTCTAAGCCCGCAGTCTTTGGATCTGAAGGCAGCCCCGATAGAGCAGATGAAAACGCAATGGTAACTCAATCTAGCTTGCTCGGTGTAAAATGTAATAAAGAGGGGGCCCAGAGCCCAAGCCTGAGGCTGTAAATTTTCCCCCAGCACCATGCCTGTTGTCCTGCTCCGCCGTTTCTTCTGCAGCTCTTCCCTCCACTGCCAGGACTCGTGCGCTGTCACCTTTCCTGGCTGATTTAGGCATTTCAAAGGAGCTGATCCAATGGGCTTGAATTCAACAGAGACTCTGGCAAGGGCAGGATGACTCAGAGGAAAGGCAGAAAAGATGGGATAGACTTTGCTCTTGCCAAAGCCCAGGTGACTGAAGGGAGGGAGGCACATCTGATAGGGAGCACAGGCTCAGCTCCACACAGGCAGCTGGAGGGAAGAGCCTGGCCGTGCTCATCCCTGGCTTGTCTGCAGCACGGGAAACACCACCATGAGAAGCTCATTATTTCATCTTTGCTAATGGCTTCATTATATGTTGGGGAATAAAAAGCCATATGTATCGTATACTATCCAGACTTCTCAGCCCTACCTCTGTGTCTGCTTTCGACCAGCTTGTAAATAAATGGATTGGAATAACAAAGCCTTACCTGCTGCCAGTGCCACGTCTTTCCTGCTCTTATCTCACTACACATTTTCATCTCTCTTGTCTCGAAACGAATCAATACCCCGTCAGTTCGCACCTTGTCCTGGCTGTATGGTGTCATCAGAAATAGCTGGTGGCCAGCGGGGAGGAAGCACAGGCTGGTGGCTGGCGTGCTCAGTCCGGGTGTGGGATATCGCAGCTCAATTCCCTGGGCTGCCACAAACAACTCCTCTGACCTCCCGCAGGTTGGGAGGGTCAGACCTGCTCTGGCACAACATCCCAGCTCCTTGGCCAGCGGCTTGGTGCCACCCCATCAGCTGAGAGGGGAGAAAAAGGTTCATACATGGGGTTCCCCAGATGGGAACAGAGGCTGCAGCTCCAGGTGGGATGTGGGTTTCACAGAAAACTCTCCCAAAAGCAGTGTCTGCAGCAAAGACTTCCACATCCAACTGGAGGAAAAAAAAAAAAAATCCTGTGGAAACCCCCACACTTTTTATCTAGAACAGGGTTTTTTTGTTTGTTTGAAGTTTTCCTGGCAGATCAACACAAGGGAAGGGGGATGACACCGCTCAATTTAGCCATTTAAGTTATACAGCAGAAGAGTTAAGGGCTGGGGGACCCTGGATAGATAATGGGGGGAGAGATAGACTCCATTTCACGGCTCGGCTACAAGCACTCCTTGCTCAGCTCTCTAACACCTCCCTTGCATCCTGAAATCCCACAGCCAGAGCATCCCAGCCAGACACCCCCTCCCTGGGCAGCAGCGGGAACCCCATTCTGTATCCCCAAGAGCTAGACCCAACACCAGCCTTGCACAGAAGGAGGACACCTTTCCTTCCCCTCCCTCCCCACCAGAGCCAGCCCAGACTCCTGCATCGGGTTACCCAAATCCTGCAGGTCTCCTGCGCCAACCAAACACTGCTGAGAGCCGGGGGCTGCCCCATCCATCTCCAGCAGCAAACCGAGCACCAGCAGGGAGAAAACACAGCCCTGCTCATCATCTCCTCCTTTTATAGGACCCCTTCACCCCATCTGAGCTCTCCCACAGAGGTGGCAGAGATCCAGGGCTGCGATGCACTGCACCTGCCTGCAGCATGCTCCGGTCATTAGCTGTGCCCAGGCACAGCTGTAATTAGGGAGGAAGGAAGGGAGGGGGGGGCTTGGGAGATTGAATGTCCCAAATCACATCATCTCTATTGCTTTGTATTAAAACATGGCATGACGCATGCTGCAATAAATAGGGAGACAAATAGCCGTTTTAAAATGTGATCCCCGCAAGCTGTTTTGAAAAGAAATTATCTCAGCAGAGCGTTAGCTAGAATTACCCCCATTACTGACTCCTCTCCTGCCTCCCTCGCTGGAAAAGCCCTGAGCCAGCACCTCCTGATTTACGGTGCTCGGAGTCATGAGTGGAGCTGGTTTTAAAACCCTTCATTTATAGAGACACAGATGTCAAAGCAGGTTCAGCCCCAAATTTGACCTCCAGCACCAGGAAAATGAAATTACTGGGTACAAGGTGTCTTCCAGGGTCTAAATATCTGCTATCACCTGGAGAAGCGCAAGGGGTGCACGTGAAGTGGGATAAAGAGGCAACCAGCCCAGCAGGCACCGGTGTGGGGAACACATTCCGGCATCTCCTGCTGCTGCAGGAAAATCTTCAGTTCCTATAAATCAACCAATCAATCAATAAAAAAATGAAATGCCCTCAGATGTTGGCACAGCTCTGGCTTCCTGAAAACGATGCTGCGGTACCCACTGAAGCGCTGGTAGAACAGGAGTTTGACTCGATCTCTGAAACAACTTCTTTCTCAGTCAAATCCTTGGAATCTGAATGAGTTAATTTAAATTTCTGACATGTTTACAACTTCACATTTAATACATAGACATAATATTGACTGGCCCTCTGGTTCAAAAATGGTATACACAAAACATAAAAAGGCGAGGTGTTTTCCTCACCGTCTTTCTTATTGTGTCTCTCCAGCACATAGAAACACTTCTCTTAGAATAAAAATCTTGCCTTGCCGCACCAGTGAAGACTACACATTCTCTCAGGACACAGGGATTTCAACTTCATGGTATCAAATTTTATTTCAGGAGAACCTTTGGAGTTTTCAATTGGCCGTATGACTTCACATTGTTTAGAAAACATGAAATTATATTGATCCATGCCACCTTGTGACCTTCGGTAGAGACTTCTATGACCATCTCACCCAGGAAGCTGAAGCTGTGGCTGGCCTGGGGCTCCTCTCTCCTTCATCCCTCCAGGATGCAGTGGTTCATCTCGTTCCACGTTGTCCAGCTCTTCCCAGGTAGATTCCCATACCTGTACACATGATCTTACAAGGTATTGGGAAAATAAAATCACAGAATCACATGGGGTTGGAAGGGACCTCTGGAGATCATCTAGTCCAACCCGTTGCCAGAGCAGGTCCCACCCAGAGCAGGTTGCACAGGAACGTTGTCTCCAGAGACAGAGACTCCACCACCTCTCTGGGCAGCCTCTTCCAGGGCTCTGCCACCCTCAAAGTAAAGAAGTTCTTCCTCGTGTTTTGATAGAACTTCTTACATTCAAGTTTGTGCCCGTTACCTCTTGTCCTATCCCAGGGCACCACTGAAAAAAGACTGGCCCCTTCCCCCTGACACCCAGCCTTTAAGTATTTATAGGCTTATAGGATTTATAAGTATTCATAAATCCTATGAAAATGTCCTTCAAAGCACCCTTATTACTCAGCACACCCTTTTTCCTCACTTCTGCTGCTGCCTAAGCAGTGCTATGCACAGGCAGGGACTTTCAACACCACCTATTTCAGCTTAAACAGCTTAAAACTACATGTGCTCCAAATCTTTTCTTTTGTTTCGTTTTGGTTGTTTTTTTTTTTAAAATAGAGATGAAGAAACAACCCCCCCCCTCTTTTCTTTTAAAAATCACACCGAGTGGTGAAACCCTGGGCTGTGATGCTCACCACGCCGGGTGCACGGTCCCCACGTCCTTGCCTCCCTCCCTGCCCGTGAAGCCAGCTGTTGGTGGAGACAAGGACAATATCCTGGGAGTCCCTCCATCCCCCTTGGCCATTCCCATCTCCCAAAGAGCGGGGAAGCGGGTGCAAAGCACGACGGGCCGCGCTGGGCCAGCGTGCCTCTGGAAGCCCATTACTGTTTTATGGAGGTCACCCTCACCTAATTATGCCACTGTTCCTCCCAGCCCCAGCCTGACCCTGCCTGATCCTGAAACGGATTAACATGTCTTGGTCACTTGAGCGTGTGGTGTGTGTCTGCTCCGGGAGGGCAGCGGCTGAAGGTCTGGCCGTATCTCAATGTTATTTTGACCCCGGCCGTTTTTTTCCGTGGCGAGTCCTTCGCGGACCTGTTGAATGGGGCTTTCATTTCGCTGACCCCCGGGGTCATCTGTTTTCGGAGCATGAAATATGGCTGCCGGTGGACAGGAGGGAAGAGATAAACTTCACTGAGGAGCCTTAACAGGCCAATGAGCCGTGACTAATGATGATTGTGGTTTGTCTTTCGAGGGCATAATTTATTGGGCTGCTGACCACTTAGTGCACTGGCGGGGGGAATTAACTCCTTCGGGGGCGGCGCCGGGCGCAGGCTGATGGGGTTCTGCCCAGGAGGGGTTTGTCTGCTCAGGGCTCATCCCTTTTTGCAGAGGGAGCAAGCGTTTCTCCCCCCGTCTTTCCCCCCCTGCAATGCTTGCTGGCTGTTTTCATCACCTTTTTACTCCATGTCCCCCCCCAAAAAAAATGGTTCTTACAGCTTTTCTCTGAGTGGATTTTCTATCACGATGGCATCCGTGATGCCTCGGCCATTTCTTGCAGCCGGAAAAGTGGCCACAAAGCACGGTGACCCTCTTAGACAGGGGACTCTCGTGCTCCCGGATGGCAAGCAGCCGACGCGAGCCGGGATTGCCCCAACAAAGGAGCTGGCGTGTCAAACACCGCTCTTACATCTTCATCACGGGGCTCCCTCCAGGCCCACAGCTTTCTCCTGGGAGGAAAGCCTGAGCCCGACGGCACGTTCCCGGCAGCGCTGCCATCCATCTCTGTCAGCCCCCCGGACAGACGGGGGGCGGATGGATGGACGGACGGGTGGACAGGGCTGCTCCCTCCCGGCTGCAGTGCGGGCAGCCTGGAGAAGGATGGCAGCAGCCCCCCAAGGCAGCAAGGTGTGCACAAATAGGGTCAGCGCTAGGACCCAAGCCCTGATTTCTCCTTACGTTTTTTTAACTTGGCATTCAAGTTTTGGAAGGGGTAATTGCAAAAGAGGCAGACACCACAAAGAGCTCATTGGAAATAAGTCCTTTCATGCACATCGGTGTTTGAGGGCGGATTTCCAGCATCCTAAAAGCTGGATGCTAGGGAAAAAAAAAGAAATCAGAGGCTTTAGGAGGGTCCTACAGCCTTTACTTCATTTTAATGGCTAAATTCTACCTTTCTCTGCATCTCTGCATTGCCCGCCAGGGTCAGCTGCCCTGGATGCAATTAAGGATGCTCACTTAGTTTGCAAGTGCCTCAGTTTCCCCACCTGAAAATACGGGGCAGAGGGAAGATGTTAATCCTGACTCTCCATGCAACGTGGTTGGAGATCACGGGGGTGTAAAAGGTCCGAGAGGTGCTGGGGGAGGGATTTGGTGCGGGGAAAGCAGCTCGACTTACCTCCTTCCAAAAGATGCTGGCACCCCACACTTGCCTGGGCGCTGATGGGAACCCGTGGAACCCCTGGCTGTGCCAGCCCTTGCCCCAGTGTTGGAGGGGGATCCTGTGTTTTGGGGTGTTCTGTGCAGAACCATCAGAACCATCTGGTTTCAGGAACCAGGAAGCGCTGCAGCAGTAGAAGGGACTCCGCTTCTGGAAATCACAGGTTTGAGGAAAGTCCTGAAAGAGACATTTCCAAATAAGCCCTAAATTGAATCAATCAATTGAATTATCAGTCAAGCTGTGATTTAAATGCTGATCCCATAAATTGGAATGAGAGCGGTCTCCTTTAGATAAAGCCCCTTAAAAGCACAGAAAAAAAGATGTCAGAAAGAATGGGAAGACTGAGAACCTCAGAGTTCCCTGAGGTCTTGAATGGGTCCAAATCTATTTCGCCTTTTAAAAAACAATAAATATTTACATCCTAAGAGCAATCCTGCCAGAAGAGCTCCCTGCCTTTGAAGGCACAGGAGCTATTTCAGCAGCAGCAGTGCCCAGCAGCGGGTGGCCTTTAGGATGTGGGGACTTCAGCAGCGCCAAGAGCTGGGGGCCAGAAGCCACAAGGTCTCCCCAGAGCCAAGAGCCCTCCAACACCCACAGCACAAGGTGTCCACGGTGCCCGACAGGGACACAGCAGGGAGATGGGATGACAACAGGACCGCAGGTGCCTCTCCACCCCTTAGCGTTAGGCTTTCCTGCCCTTCAGAGCAAGGTTTGAGAAGGGCTCTAGACGTTTGAGGCTGGTTTTCTGCTGATTCACAAGCCAAAGGCCTGCTGAAGATTTCTGGGGAGGCACAGGAGGACGGCAGCTCCCCCGATAACCACCCCGTGGACTCTATTTCACTGGAGATGGGGAGGCTCAGCGACTCGAAAGCCAGAGCAAAAGCAGTGAGAGTTATGAGAAGCTCCAAACTCCAGTGAGGGGGTTCCGGGGGACGTTCTGCAGCAGCTGAAGTGAGCTCTGTAGTTAAATGGGTTTGAGGGAGGACTCTTGGGAAGACAGGAGGTGTCTTCCATCAATATTGCTGGGAGAAATAAATATTAAAAAGAAATTGTAGCCTCTGTGTGTGCATGCCTTCAGGTTTCCCGACTTTTTTTTTTTTTTTTAAACTACCTTTCAAAAAAATAAAAAGGTACCAGGGTTATTCATTTCTCTGCGTATTTCTTGCAGAAAGAATAGATGTTTGGACAGAGAGGAAGAAAACACCTCCTTCCCTGCCCACGCTGGCACCTCCTGGGCTTCCCTCCCAGCACCTTCCAACCCGACATTCCACCTCCCGTTTGATCTCCCCTCGCAGGAGACCTTCCTGCGACTGTTATTGTTATCACTAAATAGCACCCGGGCAGGAGAGACAAAACTACACCGCTGGGACCTTTTCCTCCCAGGTGGGGGGGACCACACACGAGCACGGCCGGTGCTGGGAGAGCAACCTGCGCCCCGCGAGAAGAGGGGATGATGATAGGAAAGATGCACAAGATGGGTGAGAGGCAGCAGCCGGCGTGGAAATAAAGACGTGAGAAACGTGAGATTGAGTCAGCAGAGAGGGGAAAAATAAAATAAAATCAATAAAAAGAAATTGGGGGGGGGGAGGGGAAAAAAAAAAAAAAAGAAAAAAGCCAGGCAAGCTGAGAAAGTGAGCTCACCGCATCCCACGGTAGATGCAGACCTCGAGGGTTCTGCAGCCACAGTGATTAGCCAAGACATGATCCAGCCTTTGCTGGCCCAATGCAGGGTAAGAGGTCAGCAGCAGGCTGATAAAACAGAGTACCTTCAGCTCCTCTTGGGGGGTTGAGGTGGCAAAAACACGACCGCAAAGGTCCCTGAGCAAACAGCTCTTGCAGTCCCCAAAAAGCATCGGCGGCCACTGGGCTCAGCTCTGCCTTGGTCCCCCAAAACTGGCCCATTCGGGTGTGGGTGCAGATAAGTCTTGCAAAGAAACAGGGCAGCTGCTTCTTCCTATGTTATGCTGAGATGCTGTTGTCAGAGAGTTTAATCTGGGGGGGGGTGGGGGGGGTGGAAATGGTGCAACTTTGTCCTTTTGAAGTGATATTGTTACCTGCTGTCACAAAGCCTTAATGGATGGGAAGATGGGTCTTGGCTGGGCTGAAATTCCCGAGCCCTGCCTTGTAAAAGAGGAGCTGAATGTAAAAGAGAGGGGGAGATGTTTAACAGAGCCGAGACCTGGGGATCAAGAGGAGAAAGGAACATCCCAGCACAGCGGGTTAACCCTTACAGTACCAATTTCTACGGCCCTGAAAGGGGATCTGGAGAAATCACAGCTTAGAAACAGCATGGAGGAAAGCAGAAAGAAAAAAAGTTGGCGTTGTGAAAAAAAAAAAAACAAACCAGCCTTCAAAAACATCCCAGCTTGGTGTTTGGAAGAGGAAATGTAGTTTGTCTTACCCTGAAGCCTCTGCTTTCCTCTCCAGCCCCAGCTCAGCTCCCAGCCCCACAGCCGGTGGGTAACGGGCGGTGCTGCAAAATCATTAACTCCGCTACAGATGCTTTCGCTTGTTTGGATAAACAGCCCGCTGTTGTTCTGCACATGTGAGTTACTGTAAGAGCTGGTGAAAGGTTCTGGATTTATAGCCTTGGAAAATGATTTATTTTTGTAAGCCCGCAGCTGATAAAGCTGGGGAAACGCCAGTGTGCGATTTCCCCGTCCCGCCTCTTGCTCAAGCGCTGCATCTCGGAGACACCAGCCCTACAGAAGGGGGAGAAACGCTCGGACAAAAAAAAAACAACCCCAAAATCCACCGCTCACCACGGTGGTAAATACTGTTTGTGCAGATCTGTGTCCGTTTGGGCACAGACCCAGCCAATTCGCTCTGCTTCGAGTACTGAGCCATCTTCAGATCGGAACACAAGCAGGCTGGGGATGCAGTGGATTAAAGACCTCTTATCCCAAGAGTGGATCCTCAGCAGACAACCTGCAGCCACCTCCCGATACTCAAAGCTGTCCCAGATGCTTCAGGATAACTCTTTTGACCCTCCTTCACTTGGGCAAGGTGCTGTTTTGGGGTCAGTCTGGCTCTCCTCTCTCACAAGCAGGACCCAAGGCTCCTCCAGTGCCTTCATGCAACCTTCCATCCCACCAGAAAACCCTGCCTTCGATACTGATGCTGAGGAGCAGGATATACAGTCTCTGGATCACACTGAAGAAGCTGCCCAGCATCTGCTTGGCGTGCAGCATGAAAAAAACCCCTCACATCTGACACCAGCACATCGCAGGGATGATATTTCTTTATCCGCAGCCATCTTTGCAGCATTGTTTTGGGGGGTCCTGAACTGTTAGAACTAAGATACAACCTTAGATAGAAGGGGCTTTGAGGAAACCTGGTCTAGTGGGAGGTGTCCCCGCCCAGGAAGCTGGATGATCTTTAAGGTCCTTTCAACTCAAACCATTCTATGATTCCATGAACCTTCCTTAAGCGCAGCCATACCCAGAGATTCTTTTGCCACAGGAGTTTGCCAAATTATGCTCATTGGAGATTACAGCTATGCAAAATCTTAATTACCACC
Source organism: Calidris pygmaea (assembly GCA_003697955.1). NCBI lineage: Eukaryota > Metazoa > Chordata > Aves > Charadriiformes > Scolopacidae > Calidris > Calidris pygmaea. Next base: position 94,494 of record QJSC01023731.1, on the reverse strand, counting down.
AAAGTTGTCTCACCTGCAGCATTCCTTCTCCACCCCTTGGGAGTACCAGGAGGTGTCAGTCATTAGTCCCAAGTAATTTCACACACCACAGCGCTCACCTTAATGTGGGAAATTGCTGCTACCTCTGTAATTAACTCCAGTCTCTGGTGGGATTTGCTGCATCAAATCAGCACATGGGTCAACACGCCTTGGGCGCAGCCCTGTCCTGTCCAGCAACCTCCAACACGACAGAGAAAACCGCTTTCTATAGGAAGGGTCTCCTCCCTCCACCCTTTTTCATTAATTAGGGACCCAGTGGAGAGAGAAAGCACAAAGGTGAGGAAAGTCTGTCCCTATCTGCAAAGCCCTTGAAGGAGGAATTTACACTCAGCGGGCTCTTGGTCCGAAAAGGAGAGCGATGCTCCAGCATGCTCAACCCAGCCCCCCAAGAACCGGTGGGGCAAGAGCCAATTCCCCCCCACAAGGACAGACACTCTGGGGATGGGCTGTAACACCCCTTCTTGGCTGCTTTAGTCAAGATGTGAGAGCAGCTTTATGTCCCTTGTCACTGCTGTGGCTACTTCTGACCCTGCCACCCAGTCCACATCGCTTTGTGAGTGAGGTGATGCATATTTTGAAGGATGAAACTCAGAAAGGGAGCTGAAGTTTGAGCATTAGTGTGACATTTTCACATGACACCGGGGAATTTGGGCCAGGGATTGCAAGAGGGGAGCAGGGCACGGGCCTGCTACCTCAGACTGATGTCCTAGTCAGCCTTGATGGAAAATAATAGCGAACTGCTCTATTGACTGCTCTCCCTCACCTCCATCTCATGTACCCACCAGAGGCAATGGGCAGCAGCAGTTTGCTGTGGCCACCCCAAATATAAGTTCACCTCTTTGGTCCCAACTGGGGTAAAGGGTGGGAAAACACCTGTGGGACCCACTGGGATGAAACTGGTAACAGCACTTGGTGAATAATCGAGGTTACCAAAGTCCTCATTAAGCAAACTAGAGTTGGCTTTCCAGAAGGTGGGTTGAAAGGCAAATGCCTCCCTTTACAAGTGCAGTGTCTAGAAAAAGAATAATCCTAGGCCTGTTCTAGATAAGGGAAAGGGTAGGTATGTCTTAAATATTTCTATTACTTCAAAGTTCATAAATCTATTGGTTTAAAACTGTCAACAAGAAAGAGGAAATATGAGCTAGAGACATGGTTATCACCAGGAAAGGAATTTCCTCCAAAGGGAGAGCAAGACAGTAAGTCCAGGAAAGAGGGACAGATAGGGAAATACCTCTATGAGATGTTAGGAATCTGGACGAGCCTGATCTATGAATGTCTTTTCATTGACTCCAGCAGACTTGGTCTCTGCCCCAGCACAGGAGAAGGATGGTCAGGGAAGATTTGTTTTCAACTCACCAGAAAAAAAAAAAAAAGTAATAGAAACCGTATGGGTTTATTGGCATTATTTTGTTGGGTTGTTTTGGATTATTTTTTTTTAAAAAGTCTTTGAGACATTTCAAGCTTTTGTCAAAATAAACCCTTTGCCCACTTGGCCTTATTCTGCTTTTTGATAGACTGAGCTGGTGTCCCCAGGGAGAAAAGTCATGTGGCAAAGAGGCTGTATGGTCTGGAGGGCACAAAGAAAGGGTGGAAACCCATGGGAAAGAGAAAGGAGGGTCTAAGGAAGGACCTTCTGGTCTCAGCCTGAGAGAGCGGAGCAACGCAAAAGGGAGGAGGAAGAGGAGAAAGCCAGGGCTGAAGAAATGAGTGCTGGACTCTGCACAGGACACTGTGCCCGCTTTTGGTTTGTGCAGGATGAAACAGAAATGGCATGAACCCTCAGAAGCAGCTTTTCCACTCAGAAGCATCCAAACTATGAGTGATGCTCAGCTTTGCTGCCATGACATCAGTAACTCTCCAAACACCATTCAGATTCTGAACCCATTGATGATGTTCATCCTTTCCCAGCTACTGAACACCCTTGGGGCATCACTGCTCAGAGCCAAGGAGACCTGAAGAACTGATACGTTCCCAAATAGTGATGGGAAAAGGGCAGAGCTCAGGAGCACTCAGCACCAAACCAGGAGGTGCCTGTGGAAGGCTGTGGCAGTAGGAGCTGCACATGGAGCAACCACTGTGACTGTCATCACTCCAGAGGGCGATGGGGTACCCCTCTGAAGGTGCTGAGGACCAAAATACCTGCTTCCCTGCAGCTGTATCAACAAATCCTCAAAAGATGGAAAGTGGCTCTTAACCCGAGCTGTGCCTGCACAGTCTCCCAGTGTTAATGGTTCTGAAAACTGGGCATTTGAGAGATCATCTTTATTGTGCTCACCAGGCTGGAATGGTCAAGGCTTGGTCTGAGCAGATGGAACCTCCCCATCACCCCTCGGTCCGGACACGACGTTGCCTGGCACATCTATTCTGGGAATACACAGAGGAGTCCTGTTCCCAGAGCTGTCAGAGCAGCACTAAATCCACCGAGAACACGTTCAAACAAACACATTACAGCAGATAAAGGATCAGATAGTTTGATGTCTCCAACTCCTACCTGAGAGCCACATGGCAGCACAGTTGTACTCTGCCTGAATTTCATCCTCTCTCTCTGTATGTCTGAAAATGGTTCTTTAATAAGCCCCATCCTTCCCCCACCCCTTCCTTTCTCCTTTTATCTAATTCTGCCTAAAGTCACCATCCTGTCTTAGGGCAAAGTTCCCACTGCTGCCAACCCCTCCCCTCCTTTCTCTTGATAACCCAAGCATTCTCAGCCCGATCCGCCTGTGCACCGCTCTGTGGGTAAGCAGTAACTTGCTCATATAAGAATGTTTACATTTGAATATAAGTACAATTACACCAGCCGATCTAATAGTCTTCTCTGTATATGTTACTGAGTACTTAGGGCCATTTTTTTGAAAGCCATTATGCTCATGTGATTTTCCTCAAAGCCTTTCGAAGGGATTTTGTTTTGACAGGAGGGCATTAAGGGGGTGAAACTGATAGCATAAGTACCACTTACAGACTTTGATCAGCTTGGGTCATAATTCTCTTGGAGAAAGTCTTGTATATATTAGAGAAGGAAATTAATTTTATTGCCGCTGTGGTGTGGTTTTTTTTTTTCCTGCTAGTAACGTTCAAGCACTTGTGCGCAGATTTTTTTATTTTATTTTTTTTTCAACCCCCCTGTGTTCAAAACTGAAGCACAAGCTGGGCTGTCCCCTCCTCTGCCAGCATGGCTTGGGCTCTCATCTCGGCCCCCAGAAGGATGGGTCCCTCCGACACCATCCCATGAGGTAACAAGAGAGACTCGCAAACCTCTTCCTTCACACGCACTGGGTTTAAAAGTTGCACGGATGAATTACAGCAAGAATATACTTTTTTTTTTTTTGGTCTGTAAATAGTCAAAGATAAGCAGGTAGCTGGTCCTCATGGATATCTACAAAGTATTACCTGGGATGCCCAATTCCCAGGTTAAGGGTTTGAGAAGAGCTACACGAGAACAGGCTCCAAATATCAAATGTTTCTGTGCCGCAGCAGAAAAAAAACAATCCAATTTTGCCTCCAACCCAACTGGTACGCTAAGGAGAGAAGCAGAACACTCTGGCACTGTAGATTATGGGGTGAACAGCTGTTTTCTCACAACTGGCCATAAATCGAGGTCCCTACTCTGTATCTCAGGTGCTGTGCACGCGGGGGGACAGCTGACAGTGCATTTGGCACAGAACATAATCCAGGCTAAGTCACTTATCAGTGAACAGGGCTACCCCATCACCACAAGCTCAGCTGGTGAGCGACGGGAGCTCAGGTGCGTGTTTAAAGCAGGGTGAGTAGATGGGGGAAGCAGCCATGTCCTACAGGAAGAGTTAAACTTGGTCATTGGAGCTTTTGACCAAATGAATAACACCAAGGAAGAGCCCAGCCAGTGGGGAAACGACGTAGTATCAAAACTGCTCCACATCTGGGCTGGTCATAAAAGAAACAAATTTAAAAAAATAATTCTGAAACTCTCCCTTTGCATTTTTGCTGGTATTTTTGTTGCCTGGTCAGGTGGTGTCCCAGCCGTCACTTTCCCTTGGTGCCACTCAGTGAAATGAAGGGACAGGAGAGCATGGACAAGCGATCTCTGGGAGCTGATAGCCATCTGCAGTTGTCACACATCTCAGCAGCACCTTGTCAGCAGGTAGGAGCTGGCTGTGATCTGTAGCCTACAGTCATCAAGGACATTCCCTCCTTAAAGACAAGCTGATGATGTCACCCAGAAGCGCACAGTTGTGTGAATCTGTTCCCTCCTCCCCAAAAAAAATCTTCTATCAGCCCATGCCTTGGTCTCCTCCACCAGAGAAGAGCAAACTACACATTCTCACTCTCCTGTATTCACTGTAACACATTTCTGCAAGATGTTTGGAGTCAAATTAATCCCACTTAACATTGTTAATCTAAAAGTGATGTCTAGTCTAAGCTAATGTTTAGGCTAAACATAAGAAGACTCTCCTCAAGAGGAGTCTTTCTACCTCCTTATCCATCTCCAGAGGTGCCAGCCTTTTGCCAGGGACAGTAGAAAAAGCACAAACAGCTGAAGCAGACCCTTACCTTGCCTTTGGCTAAAACCAGAAAGATTCCTGTCCTTATTTGGGATCTCTACAGGGATCCAGGATCTGCATGACAAAGAAAAAAAGCACAAAAGACTGTGGAAAAGACAACTTGGCAGAAGAACGCCCCAAAAGGCAGAGGTGGCACGTATTACCTATGTTGGCCCACTCAGGTGAGCCAACTGAGTGACTGCACTTCAGCTCAACTGAACAAAAAAGCTCTGAAGACTTTCCTCCTAGTGATACGCTAGTCCATGGTGCCTGGCAGAAGATGCTTACGGGCAACAGCTTAAACAAAGCCCAGATGAACTTCCGAACCAGTCCCAAGCACAACAAGAGGGCTGGAGCACCTCTCCTGTGATGACAGGCTGAGAAAGTTGGGGTTGTTCAGCCTGGGGAAGAGAAGGGCCTGGGGAGTCCTTATCATGGCCTTCCAGTACCTAAAGAGGGCTACAGGAGAGATGGGGAGGGACTCTTTATCAAGGAATATAGTGATAGGGTGAGGGGTAATGATTTTAAATTGAAAGAGGGGAGATTGAGATTAGATACTAGAATGAAATTCTATCCTGTGAGGGCAGTGAGACACTTGCCCAGAGAAGCTCTGGCTGCCCCATATCTGGAGGGGTTCAAGGCCAGGTTGGATGGGGATTTGAACAACCTGGTCTGGTGGGAGGTGTCCCTGCCCAGGGCAGGGAGGTTGGAACTCAGTGATTTTTAAGATCCCTTCCAACTCTAACCATTCTATGATTCTAAGAGATCCTCTATTGCTAGGGGCAGTAGTAAACGGATGCAGGAAAAAAAATCCTGCTATCCCATCCCATTTGAAGTCTAACTGGGACCTAACTTTGGACCAGCAGCTATCTAGCCTTAATTCAACTCACATGTGAGCACTCCTCATTAAGGGAGTGCTTTAATTCCTTCCCAGGTCAGCCAGCCAGAGTGAACCGTGGTCTGAGATCTCCCTGGAAGCAGGATGCTTTTAGCAGTATTGGGTCCTTTGACAGGGCGATACATCACTGACGGGTACCGAAAAGAATAGCCCCTCTTCATCCTTACCCCCACTCCCTGCCAAATCCAGATTGGAATCGAGAGCGGAAATGTTTGTGCACAGCTAGTGAAGCTGGTTGGAAAAATTTTGTCAAAACAGATTTCCATCAGAAAACGACACCCTGTTGGCTTTGGCAAATTTTTATTCAGGAACAAAGTGGAGAGAGAAAAAAATGTAAATGTCAGCATGCCCTTTTGACATTTTCCCCAACGAAAAGGATGGACTTTCTTGCTTCGAAATGGCTTTTCCTTGACATTCATTTTCTACGTTCAATTCAAAACAAATCAACTTTTCTACCAAAATGGAATTTGTGGACTCCTCTAAGAGGTTTTTTCCTTTTGGAATTCAATATGCAGAAATTCTAGGACACTGGCTTTTTCCAAATTCAGGATGGAATCGGAGAAAAAAAAAAAAACTGTCATTTTTTTCTGGTGAGTCAAAGATTCATTCTTGGCACCAACCAGGCCCTCGCCCTCCTCTCACCTGAATTTCTCTTTCTTTTCTTGCTCAGCCTGGAGAGCCACTTATCTTCAACTTAACCATTTCCTGAATTCTCAGCTCCAGCACTGCCTTTCTTCCTGCTTCTCTTCTCTCAGTCCTGAGTTGACATCGGACCCCTCAGAAAAACCCAAACCCAACTTGGGTACCACATGTGGAGCTGGAATCCAGCAGATGTGAAGTGTTTACCCCAGAGATCAGGCTGGGAGTACAGAGATCACTGCTTTCTCCCAGGGTTCAGCTGTGGCTCTTACATTGGGAGGAGCAGCAGCATCTCTCGATGCCCTCTCCTACCGCTGCCAGGGACAGGAGTGACCATCTTCTCTCATTCTGCCTTCACCCTCGCTCCCTTTTTCCATCGAGGGCTGCAATTTGCAAGGATTTCTCTCTCCCTCTCCTGCAAAAACTGAGCAAACGCTGGGAGAAAAATCAGCTGCGTCTTCTATAAAACCAGCTCCAGTTTTTCAGCTCAGGCATTGTCTGGTGAAACGTGATCTGCTTTTTCCTCTATGCAATAGGTTCCCAAAAACAATTGGGAATTTAATTCAAGAGAGTGTGATATAGATGCATTTCGCTTAAGCTTAACCATCTGCAGTGAAGTGTCTCATCTATGCTGACTGTGTGGCCGTCTTCTGCCGTCAACAGACAGTAGATCTACAGGGAGAGAGATCCCCACCGCATCGCTCCGCTGGCTACAAAGGGCACTCAAATATCTATCTCGCAGAGAGCTACAGTTTGCTAAGACACATGGCACGTCATTTCTTACCTCGGAGTGCACTTCTGGACTCCTACCAGCTTTGGCAACCAGGGAACTGGGACTCTGCTCCATCCCCGCAGCATTTCCCAGCCTCTTTGCTGAGAAAGGAGAATGAAAAGGTCTCAAATGTGCTCTTGCCTGACCTCAGCAAATACAACTCCCAGTTACCGAGCACTGACACTGCAAACAGATTCTGTAATGAGCCTGGAGAAGGAGCAGTCCTCAACACAACGTCCTCAGCCTCAGCTTTTTAAGATGTACACACGCTGCTAGCACTGAAGGTCGCAAGTGCACATCAGCAATAGGGGAGAAACGCAGCTCAGGCAGAACAGAGCTGTGGCCTTTACTGTGCTGTCCTGCACAGGAAAGTTCTCCATCCACGATTATCAGACCCTCACAGAGCCACGGAGGGACCCATGAGAGATACCTAGGGAAAAGCAAGTCTGTAACCAGGAGCTTAAAATGCCTGAGGGGCTCGTGGAGGACTTGGGGGAGAATCTGCGACTCAAAGATTGAAAACAGCTAGGCTAAACCCTTATTTTTTAACTCAGCCAAAGCTGACGAAACATCTCCCTCCTCATCCCCGCATCTCTCCTACGTGCGGTAGATTTATCTCACTTGAAACTATCTAGATGTTCCCACAGGGACTTTCCAGGGCAGGTCTGCTCTCCAGCAAACAAGCGGGGCTGCGAAGCCAAGCCGTGCTCAGGTCCTGCCTTGCCCAGAAGCGCAGAAGTTTTTGAAGCCGGTGCCAAGGATTTCCCTTGGGTTTGCAGCTGATTCAGAGCTAGGGCCAAACTCCAACTGTATTTCACCACAGGCAAGACCAAGTGCCTCCGAAGAGGATCTTTCCCTTCTCATCTTGGTTGCCCTTGGAGAAATTGCACCATGCACCACAAAACAGCATCTCGACAGGATTCAGCCACCCTGGCTACTCCCCCAAGCGCTAGGGAAGAGGACTCCGAGCTGAGAGCCAAAAAGTGACAGCGGCATTTTGTGGCCAACCCCATGTGCTGTGGGAGCAGGGGATTTCACCAAGGGGTTACAGGCTGCCGGGACCTCCCTGGTGTGATGAAACTCAGCTGCTGGAGGCAGGAGAAAGCACTTTAGATAAGAGGCCAGCAGAGGGGGGGGGGGGGGGGAAGGAGCAATCATGCTGGTTATTTGATGCTGTCAATCACAGATCTCACAGGGTCCCTGTGGAAGAGGCTGGAGTTCAGAGAGCCACAAACATCCACACCTCTGTCCCTCCAGGCAGGACAACCGATGCTCTCGGCTCAGGTGGCCTTGCTGCACATCCAGGACCCTCCTCGTTGGCTGCTCCACACCCTCCCCAGGGAAGATGCCTCCAACACCGCAGCCGGTGAACCCTCGGCAACCCAGAGAAATCCAGGCTGACAATTTATTGATACCATCAAGCAACACTTGAGCTTCTCTGCGGACCTGAGCCCTCCCTGCTCCAAAGGACACAGATGGTGGGAGGGAGGGATGTGTTCGGAAGTCCCACCTGGCCTCGCACTTTCCTCCCTGCCACTTGCAGGTTCCTTCATCGAGGACGATCGATGTGTCCCAGCCCTCCCTCCCCTTGATGACAAACAGGACAACTTCAGGGCTTTGCTGGGGTGCGGGAGCAGGTGCTGTGCTGACAAGGCAGCGAGGGGGAGAAACCCCAGGCTTCCCCTACAAAGCAGCCTTTCAGCATCGACTTTTTTGGCTTGTTTCTGGCTGGGAAGGAAGAAAGAGGGGGAACGGAGCCGAATAGGTATTGAAACAAACGCACGCGCTTACCCAGTAGATCAAATCATTGCCATAAATCAGTCTAGACTGCAGATCAGCAGAGCAGTGCTGGATGCTACCACAGAAAATCTAGCCCTAAACACAAGTCAGAATATTTAACTGTTGGGGGATCAGCAGGAGGGACAAGCTGAAGGTGACCCCGGCACAGGCAATGCCCTCACCAGCGGGGTGCTGTTCTGTGGGGTCTGAACACAACAGGGACCCTTGACAGTCTCAGACAAAGCAAGTGATGAACCAGCTCCAGAGCACACCCAGAGCAAAAGATAAAGCCAGAGACAGGACTGGAGGGAAAAGGTCTATCCAGGAGACAGGAATGTAGACAAACCACCAACAGTAGAGGTCCCAGGTCCAGCCAGGACAAGAGATGAGTTACTTACAGATCTGAAGTTCATGCAGGAGGTAGGCTTAGAGAGAAACTATCTACAGCAGAGGGCTCAGGTGCATCCCAGCAGCAGGGCAGGAGACCAGCTACCAACATCTTATGTCCACAGTCCATCCAGGAAGCTAGAGACAGACCAAGGACACCCACAACATAGCCCAGGGAGAGAAAAAAACTTCAGGGCTGCCCTTAAATAGAGCTCCAGGTCCATGGAAAGAGGAAGGATGGGTGGAGCCCACAGGTGAGGGTGGTCAGGTCAATTAAGGCCAGTTAGTGCCTCAAGATGACCAACTTGCACCTGCTTCTGCTGTGGCAAGGAGAAGCTGGTGGGACAACCTTAAGGGATCCTGGGTCAGAGTTGGAAAATCAAACTGAGGAAACAACTTCCAAGAGCAGCAAGGACCTGAGCGTGTCCTGCTGACCAGCCCTGCACGTTAAGTTGGTGGGGAGCCAACAGAAGGATCTGATGTGGTGGATTTGCTGAATGGTGACAGATGGGACAGAGGTGCCATTTCTGCCCTGGGCACCACGTAGGAAAAAAGTAGTTTTTCACTGTTACACAACCTGTGAATTGCTCAGGATGCTTCACCTGTCCCTGTTCTAGACGAACACCAGAGCAGAGGTCTTCCCTTGGAGCTCTCCTTCCCCACCCAACAGACTCACAAAGCTGGTTGCCACCCCTGGCCATCAAACCGCCTCTGTTTCCCAAGCTCACAACCCCCTATTCTGGGCAGAAAGGCAAAACATCGCCATCGGCGTGGCAGGGGGAAGACGACTCTCAAACACACCTTTTGGGGGACAGCCTTTTGAAGGTGCACAACGTCTCGTACAGCCCGAGGCTTTAATCGTCACCCTGCACCCTGTCTCCATCGGGCAGGGGAGGAGGAGGGCAGTTTCCAAGAGCACATTGACGCATTGTACAGCAGAGGGAGGCCTTCAGAGCACGCTTTGACTTCATGCCAGGCCCAGGCAGTGTGCTGCTTTGTATTAATTTGTGTAACTTCATGAATAAACTGTGCTTGGCTTGTATATGAATTTTAAATGAATTGTTAACACATTTTTATGAATCGGGGAGGAGGTGCTAGCTGGGGAGGTTGACTGTTTGTTGTTTAAAGCAGAGGAAATCAATCATGGTTTTTCGCAAAATAAAACTTTATTGAGCTGTAATAAACAGATACTTCTAAAAAACATTTAAAACCACATAAAAACCAAGTGGAAGGTGCTTGACTGCTTCAGCATGAGTCGCAGGTCAGTGAATGCGTATCTGTATTTAAACCCCTCATTTTTTTTTCCCTGACATCAAGAAGGAAGATGCATTAACGTGCCACATGGGTGCCTTCATGGCAGAGGGAAGATGTGCCTGTGGCTTGATGTCTGGGGCCACCAAAACACCCCGTGCAGTGGCCACCAGATGCCGGTTTGGAGATGTTTTGATGCAGGATGCTTTGCTGTGCCAAAGGCTGCCCGTTGCACTTCGTAATGCGGGAATACACCCACCATCTGGGCTCTCTGCTCCCGTCCATCCCCTCCTGTCCTTTCCAGAAACTTTTGACTTGTAAGATCGTTGGGAAACACAACCTCCCACATCTATTTCTTCATCCTTCTTTTAGCAGTGGCAAAGGGGATTCTGCTTAAGGTTGTTGCTGGGGAACAGGGAAAACAGAAGTGAGAAAACTCTGGGGTTTTTTCCAATGAAGATTTGAAGCAAGTTGGCTTTAATTAAAAACAGAGGAGCAGTTCTCACTATGGTGGGTCCCTCTCTCTTCTGCTATCCACTGGCTGCTGCTGTTGGGAAAGTGGGGACCCAGAGCTACAGAAAAGACACCTGCGCAAAGGGGAGGTCGCTTTGGTGGCCTTTGCAGTGAAATTCCTCCTGTTCCACAGCCTCAGATGTCAGCGTGGATGAGAGAGAGAGAAGATGAGAGAGCCAGAGAAAAAAAAATGAGAAAAATGTGCAGATCTACAGGATCTCCAAGGCTTTGGCTACCACATGGCAATCAGGTGTCCAGCGGAGGGAGCAGAGCATCTCCTGCAGCAGAACGAAGGCAACTTCCCGACTATGTAAGAGGGGTGTAAATAATAGAGACCAAAAAAGGAGATCCAGGCCAAGAGAAACCTCAAGTGGAGAAAGTTCACATTGCTGCCTGTTCCTGCAAGCTAAGGTCTTCAAAGCCAAACTCTCCCAGCCAAGAGACAAACCAGTTCTGCTGCTTTCCCTCCCCAAAATCCAACTCATTCATCTTGGAACGGGAAACACTGACTGGAAATCCAACGGGCTGGATCTTGGTGCTTCCATTACGGGCTTGTGTTACAGCGTTATTCATAAAAGGTCCTGCAGACTGAATGACCAATTCCTGGATTGCTTCCAAGGCTTATTTAAACTTTTCCATATTTTGTAGGTCTCGATTTGAATGTGTGACTTTGGCCCATGCCTTGATTGATGTTGCTAAAAATGCTTGCTGCCTGCCCTCCCCTCACCTCCCCCCCGCCCCCCGGAAAGTATGTGTTTTGGAATGTCTCTGGATTACTTTTAATAGGGAGCTTCTCACTTGTTGCAGATCACTGGTGTTTGTTGTTAAAAATGAGTGGATTATTTCAAAAGGCAATTCCCTGGTCTCCTGCCCATGGATGCTGGCTGCCATTTTGGTTGAGGACAGATGACAAATTTTTCAAAGCCCATGAACAGAGCAGGGAAAACACAACGTTGTTTCCTTCAGCTGCAGAGGCTGGTTTTCTGTGCCCCTGTGTCTCGCGGCTGCGATCTCTGTTTTCCAATAGAACAAAAGCTTCATCTGGAGTTTTGCCTGGGATTGGATCATTTTGCAGAGTCTCCATCCTGCACTTATCCCTGATGGGTGGAATGGGCAGAGTTCCCTCCTCGTCACCAGGTACACTGCTTCTCCACGGCGTTTCCCAGCACAGCAGCATCAAATGAGCCACTTCATTCTCATCTAGAGCTAAACATCGAAGCTGGAGGATACACAACTAACTGTCCAGACACCTTCAAAATTGATGGGAAAGGGGCAGCTCTTCCAGCCTGTCATTCATCCATTCCCACCTGAGGAATGTCTGCTGCTGGGATGGACTAAGTCACCCAAGGAGAGCTCTTCTGTTTCTCCTCTAAACTGAAAAGACCAGCTTAAACTTACTCTTGCACTTGGATCACAAAGTCCAGAGCCAAACTTGTGCTGCACAGAGCCCGGGATGACTTTTACCCTCATGGCACCTGTGGGCAGGGAGGAAGGAACGGCGTCTTCAGCCCTGCTATGTGAGGTTAAAGGGAGCAGTGAGGCTGGCTGGGCAAGAGATTTCAAAGCTGGGACCAGAACTTCTGCTGCGTAGGATTGTGGTTTGCCTGAGTATAGATAATGCAGCATCGCTCAGCAGAACGGAGCTCGTAAAGAACTTGGGCTCTTCTGGGGGTCGATTAAATTTAACCAACGTGAACTCAGGGTTTTCTGATGAAAGTCAAAACAAGGGATGGATCCAGGACATGCAGAGACAAGACAAGTCATACCAGCAATGGCTTGTGTAGGTTGGGACTTGCTACCTTATTCCTTACCTTACGTTGCACAAAACTGCACTTCACCAGGCAGAAGAACATCGAAAACCAGGTCTTGAGGCCAACAGACCTGAGATGTCAACATCATCACCAAGTCAGAAACTCAAGATCATTTGCAACTTCGCAAGACCCATGGGGCAGAGAAAGATGACTTCCAGCAACCCCAACATGCAAGAGAAGATTGTAAAAACCATAACATGAAGGAAAATTAGAAAAAGAAAGAATAAGAAAGAATAAAGGCGGGGTTTTCACTGTGTGGCTTCTGAGCTGGTAAGAGGTCACATTTTCCGGCTATTCTTTGCAAATACGAGTGTTAGAAATGGGCTTTATTTAAAGAAAATGAAAGCTCAAGTAATTACATGGCTTCAGGAGCCAGACTCTAAGAAAAACACCAAGTATTTCAAGCGCTGGCGATGCTGCCTGTGGAAAAGGAGTGAGTCATCGTGTCTTTTTGGACTCCTTGGAGGGGGAGGGCAACCAATAAAGCTGCTCTGGAGTGGTGGGGAGTTTGCTCAGCCATTCACGTGGCTGTGGGCCCACTGGCCATTTCCCCAGCATCCCTGTGCATGGCTGTGATGGGAGGCACGGAGGCTGGTGGGACCAGGACCAGGGATACAGGGTACAGTGATACCCTCAGTAACCTGCCTGGGGTGCAGAAGGGACAAAAATGCTACAGGCTGGGAATGAGCAGGAAGGTGATGAAGGGGGAGTCCCTGGGCTTGCAGGCACGATGTCTCTCTCAGCCCTGGGAGCAGGAATTGGAGGGAATTTCACGGGAACCGGCAGCCATGAGCCTTGCAGGGAGGTACAATCCCTCTTTTCCCAGGCAAAGACTTTAAAACGCTGAATTGTTCCTCCTGTGAAGGGACACAAACAGACTTGGACTCATCCTGCCCAGTGCTAGCAGGCAAGGCTAGAGGGAGGATCAAGACATTAAACACAGTTGGCACAGCGGGAGCAGGGGTATGTTATGCTTTGCTTGAAGAATGCAATCAATATTTTAGCAGTCCCAAAGCTGTTTTGCTGTTTTACTTGTGCCTAATGTCATTCCAGTGTACCACCTCCCTAGCTGACCCTGTTGGCTTTGTCATGCTTATGGTCCCTGCTCCCAGTGCATTCTAGTTAAATTACTTTTTCAAACTGAGCCCCTGAGAGTCAGAAAACCTCCTTGGTCTGCTCATACACCGCATGAAGCAGCCAGATGAAGGTCATCCCTGGTGCCAGGTTGTGGCTGCTGCTTGTGTCTGGAGGAAGAACCAGCCCCTGTCTCCTTGCAATATCTGGACATGGTTTCCCCAGCAAGGTTGTGCATCTCAGAGGACACACAGCAGGCTTCAGGAAGACCCTGAAGCCATCGGTTAGGTGGCAGTGGTGGGACAAAGGGTGTCACTGGGAGAGGAAGTAGGGAGAAGCCACTGGCTAGTGATGCTGTGCATGAGAGAAGGATAAACAGAGCTGGGCAGGGATCCAAAGCCTGAGAGCAAACTGGCCATTACCCACACGGGTGGGATGTCCTGGGTGACCAGCAGAGCGTTCCCCAAGCATCCAGCTCCCCAAAGCCATGCTACAATCCATCTCAAGGAAACAGGGGCAGCTTGTAACAGGGATTACTTCCAGGCAACCAGCTGCCACGGCCAATAAGATGCCCATTGATTTCTGACCGCCCTCCTTCCCAGCAGAGGGAGTTTGGGAGACACTTCTGCATTGATCCAACTTGTTGTTTCCATAATGGGGTTGTTGCTAGATGAAGTTCACATTAAAAAAAAAAAAAAACAGTTGTTATTTTCAGATGTCCTGAAGCTCCCACTGCTCCAAGGAGCAGGTGTAGGCACCATGTCAAAGAAACAATCGCCTTTTCCTTGACAGCCCAGTGAGCAGGGGGACAGCTTCGCTTCACCTCTCTGGTACGCACCATGTCATTGCTGATGTTGATCAGCAACGTCTTGAATTCATAGTCAATGTATTGCGGTCAATGTTGCAGTCAACAGCCAAGATCCCATGGCTACCCTGGGGCAGGATTAGCCTGGAGAGTCCCACCACCTTCTTGGTGTGATCAGTAAGGCCACCTGAGCTAGACCTGACTGTAAAGGAGAAGGTTGGGATCAGGAGCTCACAGCTGGGGACATGGTAAAATCAAGCAGTTGCAGGGTGTATGTCTCCCCTGGGACATCAGAGAGGACCCCAGGCAGCCCTGGTGACTCCAGCAGGTCCCTGCGGGTGGGAAGGGTCCTCCCAGAAAGGGTTCTCTGAAGAACAAGTTCTCCAGCCAGAGGTTAGGTGATTTAATTTGGATCCTATGAAGCCCACCCTCAGAGTCATGTAACTCACAGAGTCATTTTTTTACCTAGACTAAATTCTCTTTCTCCCTCACTGCCATTTAATTGCCTCCATAGGATGAAGAGATACTCTGATTTTCTGTCTCACAGAGCCCTATATCCCCTCACACGGCGACCGAAGACACTAATAACTCCATCTAATTACAGAGTGAGTGATCCCTGTTAAGGGGAACGGCAGATACGCTGGCATTATTTATGTCACCTGCTTTGCTCCACGCGCTGCTTGAGCCAGCTCCGCTTGCTTTTTTTAGCAAGCACATTTCATTTTTCACTCCCCACTGTCATCCCCTTCCCCGGCTCATTCAGAAACTTCACCCGCTCGTTCTATCACAGCCCGTCTCTCTGCTACCCTGCAATATAAATCAGCATTAATTATGCTGGTAAAAATCCTCTAAATCACTCATTGTCCTCATTATTATTATTTATCTTAGCCTGAAGGTGACACACGCAAACGAGAGCTCTTGTGTTCCCCTAGCAAGGAATTTAATGGGCTTACTGGCTCGGCAACCCAACTGCAAGACCTTACGTAGAGTTTCCTAATGGGGCTGTTGGTTCTGCATCCCTCGGTTTGGGTCCATTGGTCCCAGCAGGACCATTCTCAGCCTGGTCTAGATGCTCCCTTCAAGGATGGGGTCGGGAGAAAGCGCTTGGGGGGGGGGGTACGTTTCCCTGCCAGCATCGGGCTCACTTTGGGAAAACCGTTGCAAAGGCACCATCTGTGTGCTGGAATCACCTCATTAAAACCTGCGTCCTCATGTATACATGCAAGAAAGGCCACACAGATGACTTCTGTCTGGGATTTTCAGAGTGGTTGAGCTGGCAGGTGTTAATAATTTTTTCCCCCTTTTGGTTGTCTCGCAAACTGAAGACGTTAAAGCTTGGTAATTCTGGACTGCCAGGCAAAAACAGTGTAAATAAACAAACAACCCAGCCTGTTTCCTCCCCTGATCAGGCAAGACAAATGTAAGGATTACATTGAAACTAAAAAAGCTGGGAGCCAGCTTGCCTTCCTGAATCAAACCCGGATCGAGCACAGAAGCCAAGGTGGCAGCTTCTGATTTCCAGAAGGTCCCCAAATTGCAACTGCACTGACGGACACAGCCTAAAGAGCCAGCTCACTCCTTCCCTGATGCCAGCCAGACGGCATATCTCTATCCTCACATCTCTAAGCTGTATTTCCCAGTCCGCCTCCCCCGTGCCTGAGCAGGACCAGGCGGCTGAGAGGGTACGAGCCAACCTCCGGTCCCCCGGGAGCAATAATTGCAGGGGAGTATCGATCCTCACACTTGTCACTCCGGATGGATGTGCCACCGCTAAATCCCTAACCTTTAGCTGTGCCTGGAGTCTGTAAACTCCCACCCTCTCCTCCCGCCAGGCAGCGAACACCATGTCCAACAGCCTATTAGCAGGAGAACAGCCTGTCCCCTGTCAAAACACACAAGGTGCCAGGGTCCCCAGGGGAGTGTCGGCGGCTGCTGACAGCACTCTGGCGTCCCTGCCTGCCCCCCCGCCTGCCCCCCCGTCCTGCCAGCATCCCCAAACCCCCGGCGAGCAGCAGCAGCAGCCAGGACCCCCACCTGAAGAGCAAAGGGAGGAGGAAAGGTAGGCATGGTCCTTCAAGAGCCACTTTCCTTGAGGCACAAAGGGGATAGTGACAGCCTTCCTCCCGTCAGCCCTCCTCATCACCTGCAGGAGGAGAAGAGAAGCTGTTCAGGGCAGGGTGTGGGCAAGGAGAATGATTTTTAGTTCACATTATACACATTTCAAAGCCCACAAAGAGCAAGGGCTCAATTCCCTCCTCTTCTGCTTCACAGAATTATTTGTAAGCATTAAAGCTTTGAAACAAGATCAGGAGTTTCTTTGTTTCAGGAAAAATTATGCAGGAGGGTGAAGGCAGGTAATGAACTCCAAGCGATTTGTTTCTCGTAGGCATCTGAAAACCCCGTGACAAATTGAAACAGTCGTTAATTACTTCAATAAAGACATGACCACACCCCAGTTGGGTCCTGCCTGGAGCTCAGATAGCGTCACAGTTTTACAGACACCCAAAACCTTGACACATCCAGGTGGCTTTGAGGCATCCTTGACATAAAATGAACATTTCTCAGTGTGTAAAATGGGAGACACGGAGCCTGGGCTGGTATAAATATGGTGGCAGGTTCATGTTCACCACCTTTCTCAAATCCCTATCCACAGGAATTAAGCGCTTCTCAAACTCTTCAAAATACACAGTTTGCCCAAAGCTTAAGCCACACCTGCAGGATGATTCCTTTTCCATATAGCAAAGCACACCCCAAAGGCACGGTTTGGTGGGGTCTTTTTTAGCCTTGCCGTGGTGGGACAAGCTCCCCCTGCTCTGCTGCACCCATATGGTGAGAGCCACATGTCCTATTGCTCAGACAAGCCTTCCCAGAGCTCCAGCCTCTGGGCTGGACAACTGCCACACTGTCCCCACAGCCACACTGCTCATAAAGCTTGTCCTAAGGTAGGTCTGCCACCTTCACGTGGCTCCACCTTTCCTGTCTTGGTCCTAAATATTCACTTACTCAGTCTAGGTTTACCATATGGTGGGTTAAACCCCGTTGGAGTTGAAAGTCCTTCACTATTTTACTCCAGGCTGTGCTCCACGTGGGAGCTTTCCTGACCAGCATCCCCCCGGGATGAAGCACACCAGGTTTGATCTTAACATAAAACTCATTTGTAAGGAATCACACCATCCCTGTGTGTCACTCGGCTCCCTCCAGTAATAACTTCTGGAATCCATGGGTCCGTTTCAATCAGAAGAAGCCCCAAAAGCATTAGGAGTTGGCTCTGTTTGGTGGCCAACAGAGGGGAAGAAGCTCTATTACTGCCCTTGCTGGGAGAGGGGCCATGGCTGGAGCTCAGCGAGGCCTTCAGGTGCTGGAACAGGCAGAAGGGAGAGAGATCTCTGAAAGGTCCCAACCTCAGGAAATGTTTCGATCAGAGCACGCACCTTATTAAGCACGTGATAATCCAGCCACGAGACACAGAGCCACAGGAAAGCAAGCTGCGTAAGTCCTGCTCCTCACGGACCAACTTCGACTTAGGAGAAAAAAAATAAATAAATAAAAGCAAAAACCAAGCCTCGAATAAAAATACAATGAAAAGCCTTTCGTAAAGCAGAGGCTTCTGGAGCAGGGACTTCTGAGTCCTCCTGCCAGAGCCAGGATGGGCTCAGGGCTGCCAGGGAATGCAGCCACCGGTGCTTAAAACAGGAAGGGAGAGACACTAACAGGCAACAAAGACCATTTCCATCCAGATCTAGAGAGGATTGTTGGTACCAAAATCCACTTTAATGAGACTGAGGAGCTAAAAACCCCTCAAGAAACTCTACCTACTTAAGGATGGCTCGGTTTCAATAGCAATTCTTGCCTAGATCTTTTTAATTCTGGGTTTATCCTATTTCTGTGAAAGTTGTTACAAGACCAATAAAAGCCTTGAATTACTTTCAGAGCCCCATTTCTCTAACTGGGGAAGATCCTCTTTGCTAACGCGGTAGCTGCAGGCCAGTAGCAAACGAGATTTGATTAATTTGATCTTGATTAGAGCTAAAAGACTTTTTTTGGCCAGAGTTATATTTTGAAGCAAAATAAGCGGAAATTCAATCATAGCAAACCACTCCATAATACATTTTTTAAACACAAATAATTTGGCAAGCTCAACAATGGAGAAAACCCAAACACTTTGTTTTGCTATTTTAAAGGAAAGCGTTTAATTACAGTGCACTTTTAGTTAAATAAGCTCTTTCCTTCTCCTCCTTTAAAAATGATTCTCAAGATTTCTTGAATGCAAAATGAATTTTGTTTCAAATTGAACAGAAGTTGTTTTGGCCAGAGAATATTGTTGCTTATTTTCTAATTCAGCCCCAAAAAACCCCCCCGTAGCTGTGCTGCTGCTGATTCTCCTGCGAACTGAGCTGACACCGTTTCTCTCCTTAGCGCTAACGAATGCAAAGCCATGGGCTAAAATAGCAAAGTCCAAGACACGCTTTTGGGTGGCCAAACCCGTGGCCCAGGTGGGGATTTGAAGCTTGACTTCAAAAGTTACTTGTTCCTCTGGATGATATGGGTCTACGAGAAGATACTCTTAATGAGGGTTGGGGAAGGGAAGGCGTATATTTAATGTATCCCCAGTTTGAGGAGGCTCAGGAGCTGTGAGCTCCTCTCTCACCACAAGTCCCACAGTTCACCCGACTGGCAACCTCAGCCAGGAATTCCCTCCGATTTCCTACTCAAACCACTTGATTCCTCCCGCTTCCTTTGTTATTACATTTAACGATCCCTGACGTGCTTTTGGCAACCTCCTCCGAGATAACCAGGTTGTAGCGCTTGAGACCAGCTCCCCCCACCCCCCAGATAAAACAAAAACGAGTGATAGAAGCCAGCGATGTACGTGCAGATCAGAGGCAGAGCGGCGGAGAGCACGCTGCTCCTCGGACTCTTGATCCGAAGAGAAGGCGCGTTCCTCGTTAGTGCCGTAATTCAGCAGTCACGGGATCCTTCTATATCAATTGTCAGGCCGGGGTTAGAGCTGGAGCCTGCAGCCCTGGCTGCAAGACTCGGCTCCTTCCCTGGTGTATTGGAGACAGCTCCTTTTTTCTGCTCTCACGGATATTTCTCAGCACAAATCATGCCACATACCTTAGGTCCTCATAGACCTCAATTCTCTTCCAGCTACCCTTCAAATCTTGCCCTTCCCGAGGGTTAAACCTGAAAAATTTACAAGAGAGCACAAAACTTAGAGGGAAAAGATGGGGGGAAAAAAAGGGAAAAAAGAAAGAAATAAAAAAAACAAAACCACCAACGAGAATATGACACACAAAACAAAACAAAACAAAACCACCCAGTTTCTGGATCTGCAAAGATCTCCGCTCCAGCTCTATTGATTCCATTACACCTCTGCTGCCTGACCCATTAAGCACGGCTCACTGGCAAGGTGCAAGGTATTCAGGTTGCACTTTGTCACATCCTTAGACATCTCTTGTGCCTGAAGATGTTCAACACCTCACCAGCTTTTAAATTTTCTTAGTTTAGCAGCAAATTCACATAAGCCCCCAAGTGAGAAGAATTTGTGCATAACCCAGTTTGAAAGTACTCCTTTCCAGTTTGTGTCTTGACACACAAGGGTTACACTGGCTGGGAGTCCTTTACCCAATGTTGGCCATCACAGGTTGGCTGTCCCCAGACCATGTCTGTAGATAATGTGAAGGGACTGATGCCTCAGGAGGACTTTCTTCCCACCTAAAAACGGCAGCTGATTTGAAGGATGGTCTCTTGGGCTGCTGCTCACCCTCCACTGATGATGGATGGAGTCTGGACAACTGGAAATCTGGTTTGTAGATGAGGAGAGTTACTTGAGAAGAATCCCTCTTCTCCAGCGCAGACACTCCAGATGGAGCGTCCCTCTTCTCCATCGTCAGTGATGGGCTCCAGACACGCTCTTAAACTTTGGTAATCAAAATATATTGGGACACATAACAGGGCTGCGTATCACAGCCTTTCCTTACAGAACAAAGAGTCACAGGGAAGGTCCTTTTCAGGGAAAAACAGGGACTGATTCGCCTGGACGCTTTTTCAGAGATGTTTTCTTCTGCAAAAAAAAATGACTCAATTTATTCCCCTCATCTTACCCACAGGCTCTGAGATGTTATTGTCCCTTTTTCCAGGACACCAGGCAAGGATGGACTCTCTCTACCCCCAACACAAGCACAGGACAGGGGGGTGTCAGCCCACTCCACTGCATGGAGAGGCTGACCTTCTCGGCATCAGGCTCTGACCAAGACTACCAAGACTATGGTGATTCCTTGTTGCTATACACATGGCTTCACTTTATTTGTCAGGCCAAAAATCTGCAACCTGTATCTCTGACAAGACCTCCAGAAAACCTGGACAAACGTCATGAAGCCTCAAACTTCACCCAGATGGAGTTTATGGAGAGAAAAAAGGAAAGATATGGACAAAACCCAACTGTAGGCAAATCCACTGACATCTCCACCAGCCTCCAGCTTCCTACCCCCGCAGGCACATGACGGTACCCTCCAAAGGATACTCCTGGATTTGGTATAGGCTTAATTGAAGCAGAAATAACAAAAAATGCTGCTGATCAGCAGCAAGGTGCGGAGGGAGAAGGAAAGCCTGAAAGACACAGGTCTAATCTACATTTAGTCCTGCCTTTGCATCCAGGGTTGACATGAAACCTAATGCAGTTCTGGTGTCCTTGACACTCCAAGGGCTGTAAATCAGGGCCCGCTCAGAGTTGTGGTGAAAACTTCAGCGGAGAAAACTCCTCCACGCTTTGGAAACACCCGCCCCACGCCTGCAGTAGGTCCCAGATCTTCCAGTGGGAGAAATGGTCTGTCTTTCCCAATTTTCTTCCCAAGCCTCTCTGTATACTTTCCAATACACCGTGCCTTTTCCTGGAAGATGATTAGGTCAGGGGTTTTCCATATAGTGGATAATTCAGGCTCATGGGTCAACGCACAGATTTTTATCTCAGCTCTGAGTTCCCATCAGCCTGGCAGCTTAAGCTCTGACTGCTGGTAATGGATGTGCCTTTGCTGGCATTTCTGCTTGATCCCCTTTTTACTCAAAGTGAATCAGAGCCACTAGCGAAAAAAAAAACCAAAAAACAGAGTATATTTATCCTCTGGGGATGGCTCTGTCCTTTCTGGTGCTGGTTGCCTTAATAGAAGGTGCTGGTTAACCACAGGATTTGGCCTACTGCTTTTGGTTGAAAAATATTACCACTGATAAAATCTAAATTGCTACTAAATTCAAAGAAAAATTTACTCAGGTGAGGACTCCTTGAGAACTGAAGACATCCTGTAATTCACGTTTACTGGTCCATCTCCCAGGCAATTCCACTTACTGCAGAGGAGCAACAAGGCTGTTTTGGTTTTATTCCTCAGGCAGCGGCGAATAAACAGTACATTATGGAAACTGCTTATCTCAGCCCAGGATCAGACGCTTTGCAGGAGCGGATTTTTCCAGGCAGATCTCGGATATTTCCTTGTTGTCCCTCTTGTTGGAAAGTCTCTCTTTCTCTTCCAGTGTTTTGGAGCTTCCATTGCTAGTCTCACCCAAACCCAAGCAACAGCAAAGCTTTTGGAGGCTGATGCGGAGGTCTGCTGTGACTTTGGGTGTAGGTGACTAGGTCTGGTCACTTAACCCACTTGAAGTGCCCAAGGAAAATGAGGGACTCTACTGATTTTGTGACACCTGCTGTAATCCACCCTGGAACGCTCCTGAAGAGACGCAGGAGAAATTCTTAAGATGTATTTCCCTCAGACCACAATATATTCCATATGCTCCCACAGTGGAGGAGAATGGAGCTGGTACTTTGAGTTCCCTCTGGTAAATCTATCATTCCCAGCTGGGGGGCTGGGGGGGGCCAGCAGAGCTTATCAGTGTTTTCTCTGACTTTACAGCTGGAAAAAATTTACAGCCAAGCGCACACTCCTGTTGCAAAGGAGGGATAAGCCCTCCCCAAACGTGCTTACAAGCCACTGTTGTTATCAGAGGATCAGGAGGCTTTGGATCACCTTTATCGCTGGCCACCAAGGGCTCTTCTGGGGTCTGCTCTTCACAGAAGCCACAGGGCAAGCTTCTCCAGCAAAGGGCTGCGGTGCTGCCCTTTCAGGAGCAACCCCCTCAACCATACTCTTGAAAAGCGCAATGGCAAAATTTAGATTAGCTGTCAGCATATATCTTTCTGAAGACTGCTGGCAAGGCAGGTTTTCTCCCCTGTCCTCAAAACTCCTTCTTTGGGAAGCCCATGACCAAAGATCTCGTGTCTGCATGTTGCAAAACCACTTTCTGCTGAGGAGGTTTCAGGTCCCGTAGCCTCCTCCCATCGCAGGAGTCAGGCAGAAGGTCGGGTGCATCGCTGGGGGTTTCTCTTCACACGTGCTAAAAAATACACACGTCTGGGACCCAAACATCTGCCTGATTTGTGGCTCCGTTGGGATCTTACTCTTGGACAGGGGGGCATTTTATCTCTGAAATTCATCTTCGGCAAATTGGCAGCCGTCAAATAACAGGCTACAACTTTAGTTTCTGAAATGTTGATAGGCATTTAAAAAAAATAATAAATAAATGCAGGTTTATAGGGTTTTTAATTACTTACCTTTCATCAGCTTTGTTGAATCTTCAGGTTTTCAAAGCCACCACTGACCTCTCGCAGCCCCAGCTCCTCCCATGGAGAGGGTGAACGCAACGGCCAAGGGAGCTCTGCTCGGGTCCTCAAGAGCTGTCGGGAAATGGGGCCCTAGGGAGGGCAGCAAGATAATTAATAGTTATCTAAGCAATTGGCTTGTTTATAATCACTTTTTATAATTAACTTAATTATTTTAATTAACTTCACATTGATTGCTTGTTTATATTTAATTGATAATTATCTAAATTGTTACCTAAACTGCGGGCAGACCAGGGAGTGCTTAAGATGTCTGCATCTCTGCAACTAGTTTCTGCTTCCAAACGTAGGACTTTACTAGAACTGGAGAAGAAAAAAGAAGCAAAAAGATTTCAAACGTGCTGGTTTTCCTTCAGAACGCTCTTTTCTGCATTTAATTTAATACATAAAAATACCTTACTGCTGATGAGTGCCCCTAGAATAACAAAACTCGTATCTACCTGTGTGTGCACATGGCCCACCATTCCCCCCCACCAAAAAAAAACCTGTTCACCATTAAACCCAGGCCTGGCAAAAGCCAAATGTGAAACGAACGCGTGTTCGTTGTAGAAGGAAAGAAAGTCCGTGAGGAAGCAGATGTAAAACTCAGCCTTTCAATACACTCTAGCAAATAGCCAATGAAAGAATAATGAGTTGAAAGACGCCGGGGCCAAACTCTGTGCTGGCACAACTCCATCGAAGCCGGTGGAGATAGGCCAGCAGCGGATGTTTCCCACTTCGTCAGTTGGATGTGAAGAGTTTATTTTCCAAGTCACCCCCTCCTCTTACTTAAATTCCCTGTCATTGATCGATGGGTGTCCCAAAGATGCTGAGTGGAGAAATCTGTCGCTTACAGAACTGGTACTTTGCTGTGTAAAAACAAAAGGTCTCCAGCCTGGAAATGGCAAAAAGATTTCTTCCAGCGGCTGCCAAAAAAAGATAAAAGAAAAATTATAAGCTAGAAGCTTCTCTTTCTGAGGACACTGCCAATTTTTTAAAAGGATAATCCCAGTAGATACAAGATTATACGACAAAAGTCCCCTTGTGGAAATGCAGCCAATTTTTTTAAACATCGGCATTTAATCTCTTGGCAAGAACATGAGCCCAACTGTGCTTTTATTTTTCTTTTTTACAGTCACTAACAGCATATTTGCATACGTTAGAGCAGCGACATATGGTCGGAAGAAGGTTAATTTGCTCTGCAATTAATAGCGGCATGCAAATCCACACACAGCTAATGCGGGCTGAACCAACAGACAGAAAGTCATTGATGCTGGAGCTGGAATGGGGGGAGAGGAGGAGAACATTTGCCAAGCACCTGACTCTCTCTCAACCTGATTTTCTTTCCAGAGCAGCTGATAAAAGCAACAACAGGTTAAATCCAGTTCTATCAAGGCAAAACTCCTCCTAGATTTTGGGGCTTTTTTTTTTTTTTTTTACAGACGAAATTTTGTGGGATTTGCAAAGAGGTTTTAAGGAACTGGGACCCAAATAGGACTTTGGGCAGGATTTTCCCACGCAGCCAGGATCCTCACAGCACCGGGCGGTGGGAACAAGGATGTGCTGGTGAAATGTATGGAGAGGCTGAGGGGGAAGGAGCCAAGGTGGAATGGCTGTGAAAACACCCATGGTGGACTCAGATCCCAGTAAGGAAAGAGAACCCCTTGCTGTTATTATTTATATGCAAAACATTCAAAGATTAATAATATATAGAGAGACATAACATTATTGCTGGGCTATAATAATATAGAGAGTGACTTTGTATAGATGTAGACTTTTTTTTTATCTGCAATGTATATACCAAAAGATATAAAAGCAAGCCTAAATAATAGAAAACACAAGCAAACCAAAGAAATTAAAGCAGCCCAGCACCTCCTGTCCCGCTCTGCCCAGGACAGAAACCCCCAAAGCCCCAACCTTCCCATCCGGACGGGAGCCCGGTCGCGTGGGATTGTTCACCTGTCATTTTATTTTGCTGCCAGTCCTTTTACGAGGGGGTGGGAGGGGATACGGAGAGCTGGGCTTTGAAAACAGGGCCCCCCGCGGAGGGGAAGGAGGCAATAAAGCCCTACGCCCCTCCGCGCATCGCACGGGGCTTTCGCCTCCCGGCAAAGCAGCAGGAGCTGGGGAGCAAGCGAGCATAAGGTCACCGGGGTTTGAGGAGGAAGGCTCTGCTCACAGGGGGAGGGGGAACATCTCTGCTCTGCCCGGCCCTAGGGTTTCCTGGGTCTTTTCTAATGACGCGGTCGCCCAGGGTTGTTTGGCTTTAATGAAGCGATTCACGTCCGGTTTGCTAATCGCCTGGGGGATGCGGGGAGCTGCCCCACGCTCACGCCTCTTGCCCTGGAGATGGGTGTTTTCCATCTGGGCTAAAGGGAGGTGGATTGGGATGGGGTTAGATGCTTTACAGAGCACACCCACCCCCCTGTTGTAGTGTGGCCCGTGGGTCCCCATAAAGGCAAAACACCCAATTCACCTGACGTAGCTGAAATCACTTCTCCCTAGTCTGTTAGGAGAAAGGTTCCTTCAGAAACAAGCTGACTCCTGGGAAAGATCCTGCGTCCCTTTCCCGAACCTCGTGACAGCAGATACTTTTGTTTTTCCTCAAGCCCCAGCTTCTGGAGTCATGTAATCACAGGGTAACTCAGCTTCAATTAAAAAAGAAATAGAAGAAATGGGGAGCGGTTCCCTGTCTCCTCTTTGGGGAGGGTGGAACAATGCAAACCTTTAAACCACCAGCAAATAAAAAGTTCCCCTACTACCCCTATTATCGTTATTATTGCTAATGACAACCAGAAGATTTTCAGATGCTTTCATGACGCAGCCCAAGTTATAAATTTTGAACATTTAAATGCGTGCTCTGACACTGGGGACCCAGTTTGGCTGCAAGACCTCCCCGTGGGCTGGCAAGGACCGCAAAGCTCTGGATGGGGCAGCAGCTCAGGGCCACCGAGGAGAGCGCTAGGATGTAAACCCAGAGATGAGCCTTCCCGGAGATTTCCACCATCCACCTCTGCCAGGAGGGAACTGAAGCAGAATGATTTCCCTAAATGCAGGTTTCATCGCTTAAAAGGATTCCCCACGTAGCGGCTCATCCAGGCCACGCTCCGTAGCGTTGAAAGGGTCAGCAAAGACCAACAGCGAGAGCAGCACTATCTGCCAGCCCTGGCAGGGGGATGCGGGAGGGGAGGAGAGCCCAAGGGGGGCACTTTCACGTCCACGGGCTGCCAACGGGGCTCTCCCGCGGAGATGGCCCCTCTGCCATGCTCTTGCCTATCTCCAAAGTGAAATGGATTAGCAGCTCACTTTCAATCAGGCTGAGTTATGAGCGCAGCGATTCGCTGGACGTTTTACATGAACCAGAAGATGTGTTATCTGATGAAAATTGCTTAATTTAATATCCTGGCCTGACAAGCAGTGAACTGTACATCTCCTGGAGAATTTATCAGTGCAGATGATTTTACTTAGCTGGAAGGATTAAGCAATCGAAACCCCTTTCTTGCCCCCAAAATTCACGGCAGAAAAATGCCCAGAGAAACTCTGAGGAGCTGTTGGTGTCAAGATTACCAGCACCTTGAGGAAAAACAAGAGGTTGGGTTTTCTTTCCATCAGAAAACATTGCAGAATTACATGCACTTTGCCACTGTCACCCCAAAAAATCATTTATTGGGAAGCAAAAATAAAAAAGTGCCAGCAAGTAGATCAAATCTATCCCTCTGAGCTGCCTCGAAGACACAGGACCTACCAAATGAAGACCAAGCTCCAGACCAGGTCTTCTAGTTACGTTACTAGGACTATCTCTCCTGGGAGATGTCTACGGGATGGGGGACCAGAGGCAGAGCTGGGTCTCCCATGCCTCAGGGCACCTCAGGCTGTGGCTGAATGAGCAAGGGCTCATCCCACCCTCTCTGGGCTCTCTTCTTCCAGCAACCACTCCTTAGTCCAGGTTTGCACCAAGACAAAAGGGTGGTGGGTGAGGCTGGTCTTCAAAGCAGGTGCAAGCCCTCCCTCACCTTACAGTAAGGACCTAACCAATGGTTAATCTCCCAGCGGAGCCAGGTTTTCCTCTGCAGCCCTGAGGAATGAGCCAAGTCTACGCTGGTTTTCACGGGGAAGCTCTTTCAGGCTGAGCCACAATCAGGGAACCTGTGGGCAGGCTCCAAACACGACTGCAGTCCAGAGGAGAACTGCTCCTCAAGCCTTTGCACATTCACGGGGAAGCCAAATTCCCGGGAAAAGCATCGGCTCCCCCGACCTTTCTCCTTAAACAAAAAGAGACCGCAGGAGCCTGCAAAGACAGATAAACCTTCCCTACGAACCACATTGGGGAAAAGAAAACAGATGGGCAGCTCTGTATAAACCAGACCCTGCCAAAGCCCATGCCATCAGGCAGCTGGGAGCTGAAGGATCCTGAATTACCAGTCTCTCTTGAAGATCTCGCCATAAACTAGTCATACGTATTCCCCACGCTTTGGTATGAGGCTCCCGTTGCTGTAGACATAATACATGGATGTAATTATGCAGACTTTATCCTTGCTGGTGATCTTATCCAAGTTCAAGGCTTTTATTATAATTGAAGGCTATTATGATTAATGGTTATGTTTTTAAACAGCACATAATTAAGTGGTGGAACTCATTGTCATGAGATGTCGTAGAAGCCAAAAGCATAAATGGGTTCAAATGGCAATTAAAGACACTGAAAGATCCATCAAGGGTCATTACAGGCAGCGATGTGGATGTGACCCATATCTCAGGAAGTCCTTCAGCTGTAAATTGCAATGAGTTGGAAGGGCCATAGGAAGTATCACCAAGGGCTTGCCATGGTCTTATATCTTCCTAAGCATTTGCTGCTGGCACTGTTAGAGACAGGATGCTGGGCTAGATGCATCTTTGATCCAAGACAGCACATCTATTCTGATGTCTACATAGCATGACCTCTAACAGATCTACTCTTTCCAAGCGGCACTAGGCCAGGACAAGTCTAGATTGTGGTTTAGGCCTGCAAGACACAGACCTGACTTAAAAGCTGTATCTTCTCCATCTAGAAGACTGAGCCAGAACTTCAGGTCAGGAGATTGGCACATCTTCCAAGCTTCAGTCTCAACAAGTCCTTCAAAAGGGAGTTTTCATTAAAGGAATTTTCTATGACTGGGAAGAAAATCTTGAAAAACAAATGTTGCAATGTGTGCTACGGTTTTCTGATTGCCTAAGTTGGCAATGCTTTAAAAAAAAAAAATAAATATCAGGGGAGAACATGAACATCATCCCAGTTCACAAAACATGCAGCTGAGTTTCCCACAACTATGGCGGTGGCAGGGGTCAGCGTAGCCAAAGTGCAAGAGATGGTCTTCAGCCTGGGAAAAGGACCTTCCCAGGTGAGGGATGTCCCCTGCATTTCCAGGATTCATGAAAGAGTTCCCCTTTGAGGGAAACCTCGAGGGACCTTTGGTCCTATCGTGTGGTATTGGTTTTGTGTTATCGCAGGCGAAAATGGTGTCAGAAGATACCAGTTTGACAGAGCTGCTCACTGACTTAGCGTTGGGGAAAAATCTCTTTAATTTCAAAGTAGCTGAAGGATGATCCAGCCAAGCCCTTTACTGCGCTAAATCGACACGGCCAGGAACAAATCAAGGGAGCAAAACTTTTTCATACCAGTTGAAGAGCTGCTTCTAAAATAGTGCTTTTTTTTCAAAGTATCTGCATTGTTGGCGACACTTTGATGTACATCAGACAGGGCAAAACTCCAGACCTGCTTTCCTGTGATCAGTGACCTACCAGGGAACCCTCAGGGCATGGCAGGAATTTGAGTTGCCTTTGCAAGGGCAGGGCAATACCAGATAAGTGCTGGAGTCCCAGCACAGAGTTATCACAGGTGATCTAAAGCAACATCACAGGTAGTGATGAGTTGCTCCAACAGACAGTAAAGAAAAAGGCCTAAACTTTACTCCTAAAATGAAGCAGTAGTTCATAACACTTCATTAAGTCAAAGAGATTCCTGTTTGAAGAGCTCAGATCTTCACTGGGCATTTCAGCTGGGTCCACGTTGCCACAAAGGCAATACGTCCACGTGGCAACTAGAAACCTGCTGGGAACAACCTGGGCATGACACCTGGCTGGGGCTGGGTGGCAGGGGGTGAAGATCTACCTTACATTAAGGTTACACATTTAGACAGAGCTGACAGCTCTCTTTGTCCTGGATGAGTCCTGATGAACTGGCTATTACACTTCAATGGCACTTTAAAAGACCCATAAATGTACTTGAGCAACGTGGAACTCCCATCTGCCTGAAACGAAGAGCTGGGAAACAAGGCTGATTTCTCAACAGTCGCCCTTGGATTAACACTGGCGTTGGCGCAGGAGGTAGCACAGAGCTCTGGTTGGCTCCTCAACACGGCACAAACCCGACAATGAGTGTTCATCAGCAGCTGGAGAACAGCGTATCTGGAATTTCCCAGCCTCAGCTCAGGGACACCCCCAGACACTACAGAAACTCCCTTGTGCAATAAAAACAGAGGCTGACGCGAAGCAAGCTGGGACCAAACCTAATCTAACTCCCACTGGTGAAAATTAGGTGCCTAAAAGCCTTTGAGACCTTTGGCGGGATCTGTTCAGCCACGTAGAGGCTGCATAGGAGAATGGAGTGTGAAAATGAGCATATTTACAGGCATTTTTTAGAGCTGTAAATGATGGCACAAAATAAAATACAAAGGAAAATCTGGCCCTAAGATTCAGGCCTATGCCTTTTAGTTGGGGTGGGGGGTATTTTGCAAGGACAGAGAGATGTCATAATCAAAATTAGCTCTTCGACTTGTTCTTAAGTGGAAATCAAAGGGACCATCATCCGAGAAGTCTCAACATTCAGCCTCTGAAGGTTTTTCCACCCACTGAATTGTCGGCCAGCCCAGGCCTAGAGAGGACTTCCCTGCAGTGTCTTGGGCTGCCTGAAGAAAGCCTTGGCAAATAATAAATGCCAGGCTTGTGGGCATGGAGGGGTGGGATCACGCAGCACCCCCCCTGCCAATGAGCCTGGGAACATGCACATCACCTTAGGCAACGTTAAAGGGGAGGTGACAGCCCTGGAGAGGCCAGGGTGGCAGGGGAAGCTGGACAAACTGGGGAGAGGACAACAGCAGTGGCCAAAGGGAAGCATCTTGCCAGTGCTTGGGTGGGAAGGAATTACACATATGCAGATGCAAGAGCTGGCAAAGGGGCTGGGACAGGCTCAAGAGCAGGCCGGTTTAAGGTCTTCCTCTGGTTTAGCAACAACCAGAGCAATTGGTTGATTGTTGTTGATTTAGTCAAGCCCAGGAGAGCCAAGCAGGTTCAAGACACTAACGTACCCGCAGACAGACCTGAGAAGCCCACACGGTCCAAAACTGTCCATCCTCGAATCAGGAAATAAGGTTTCCTAAATCCCTGCACCTCTCTACTCCACCACTGTAGCTCCATCACATCTTCTCCATGTCCAGGTGGGGCTGGGACACCTTTTCTCTGCTGAGGACACTGCTCCAGCCTGACCTCACCTGAGCACCCACACCACAAAGGTCCCCCCCAGCCCACTGCAGCCACAATGATCCTCAGGGGTCCCTCCATCCCAGCAAACTTCCCTCCTTCTGCCCCTCCAACACCCTCGGGCAAATAACACACCCTTATTTATAACCCTGGACAGCCAGGACCCACTGTAAGGACACAACTGCCCTGGCACTGTGCACCCAAAATGGGAAACTTTTACTTCCCTTTTCGCCAGGGAGATTTTTGAGAGGCCAGTTTCATCGGCAGCTGCAAGACAGAAGCACAGACCGGAGAACAAACGTGTTGGCAAGCGAATGGATGTGGCACGTAGTTGGAAAATAAGGTACTCTAGAAACAAGAAATATTTTAGGCTTATGAGAAGGCGGGATTCTTTTCAACTTTCCAGACAGATTATATTGGCCAGTTCACGTACCATTTATCACCTTGCCTAGCAATTTACAACCTGCAGGGTTTGCTCTTTTTAGCCTAAAGAAACACTCTTGGCTTTGCGTGCCTTGTTTGGGTGAAGTCACCAAGCTGGCACAGGTCAAACTGCTTTCTGCCCATATAGAGGTTCTTGTGTAGCAGGACAATTTCATTGCAACAAATTTGCTTAGGCAAATGAGCCAGCTAAGATTTCCTATTGCTGTCCATTACAGGGAACCCAAGTGCTTCTATAGTCCCAGCTTCAAAGTGGCTCCTGGATCAAAAATCCTTGTTTGGAGCAGGAACAGGGGAGTTGATTTTGTCTGTATGGGTGATTTCCTCCTCTGTTTCTGATTTGACTTAACATGGGAGTACCTTCAGGTTGTAGGAGGTGACTCGTTTAACTGGTCAAAAGTTAACCGGGCAGCCGAGCTGTGAATTTACCCTTTCCTCTCCAGAAATCGATTGTGCAGCCAGATGCCTTCAGCCAAGAATGTGGACCTGTCAAATCTCAGGCACCGAACAGGAGAGGCGCAATCTGCTCCTGACCCCCTGCTCCCCGCCAGCAGAGCCCGGCTCTGCCCTGCTCCCTGACCCCGGCTGCCAGACACGGCCCCGCTTCTGTTTGGCCAAGCACCCACGCCTGGTCCTGGGGGTGGTCGCCGAGCTGGAGAGCATCTGGGAGCCTGCATCCTGCTGCTGGAGGATGCTTCCCTGGCCGTAGCTATCCCTCCAGCTCTCCTCTGGTGCCCTTTCCCTCCTTGCCGCATCACCAGGCACAAAACTGTCTCCCATCTCAACGCTGGAGCAACCTGGGAATGGTCCATCTCCAGTTTGTGAGCACCTTCATCCTGGCTTGGGCAGGGTATCCCAGAAGAACGCTGCCGTCTCAGGCCAGGATCATTTCTGTAAGGCAGGAGAAAAGATAGACTCTTCCCCTTGCTTTTTTTTTTTCTTTTTTTTCCCCCTCCTGATTTATTTATTCATTGCATAACGGCTTGTCCACAAACATCCCAGCTTGGTTAAATCTTTGACATGTAAAACATTTCCAGAAATTCTTGCTGCCATCCGACAAGAAAAATGGGTAGGACTCGGAGCTTTTTTTTTTTTTTTAAAGGGGGGGGGAGGAAAAAGAAAAAAAAAAAAAAGACTCCTCACTTTTCTTCTGTTTTCTCCTTTCTAGTGTGACTTCGTCTCTGGCTTTCCCAAAGCAACGCGCTCATTTATCAGGCTTGCGAGTTCTTACGCGTTGGCAGACTCGGCGGCTTTCCGCTTGGCTCGGGGCTTTCAGCCACCATATGGAACGAGTTGCACGTTTTCACTCCTTATCGGAGTTTAAGATGGAAATATTTCCTTGGTTCTTCTCGGGGTATTTCTGCAATTGCACACATGCTGGGAGTATTTAACCCTGACATTGCTGATGAGTAGCTGTTACTATTAAAATGCCATCAGAGATTGAGCCGAAAATCTTTTACAGTGAACTGCGCCAGCAGTTTGATTCTGTTCCTGGTTACAAATAGTTCCTTTAATAGTTTTGGAGTTACATGAGTATAACAGAGAAGAATCTGGCTAGCTGTCTATTTGTCTGTCTGCTTGTCTCTCTAAAGAGACAACTTTTTCTCCCTCTCTGCATATTGATCCAGTTTTGCTGCAGCGCTGTTGTAGTGGCGACGGTCTGAAGAGGTAAGAAAAGCGATTCTCCCTCCATCCTGCCTTTATTAAACTAGATGACAGCTGAAGACAGACAATTTTTCAGGCACAGATCTTCCATGCATGGGTCTACCACTGCTGTGCGTCTAGCTGAGGGATTTTTTTTTTTTCTCTGTTCCGCGCAAAGTCATGCATCATACTCAGGGTTTGCTCCTGCCCCTCTTTTTAGCGCAGGCTACCAGTCAGCCCAGTCATGGGAAACAGAGCGTGAACCCATCAAAGCCTAGATTAGCAATGATAGAAGGGAAAGCAGAGTGGTCCTCCAAGATCACCTCACCTGGGAAGTTCAGGAGACGGTAAGACTGGCTTCCTCAATCGGGTCCCATCAACACACCACTAACAACACCAGGAGGCAGCTTTCCTGCACCACCAAGACCATGCTCCAAGACACTGCAGGAGGCACTGCAGCCAAAACCAGCCCTGGGGAAGACAGCAGGGACAACCAACTCCAAAAACGTCATTCATAGGTCCACGGCTCTGCTGTGGAGCCCCAATGAGCAAGAGCTTTTCCCTCAAAGTTCAGGAGATGTAAAGGCCTGGCTGCCCCAGCACAAGTGCGGGGAAACAAGTGGATGATTTCTCCTGCATCCTCCCTGGTGCTCTGCACAGCAGCAGTCCCATTTTCCATTTAAACTCTCACTTCCAGCCCTCCATCCAAGGTGTAGGTCTTTCTTCATTAGACGTTCAAGCCTAGAAGCTCTTGGATGATACCAGCAACAGTGGGCACATGTATTCTTTGACGGACCAGGTCATATATTGTGTTACACATCCTCAGTAAGCTGAGACTGCAGGATGAAGTCCTTAAACCCATAGTCAGAGAAGAATTGCAGCAAAACTTAAAGACCAAATATGACGCAAAACCTGGGTCTTTGACCTCAGTGAGTCTTCCAAGTAGGTGAGGAACTTCCATGATTTACCACAACAAAGGCTAGAGTCTGAATCAATTCAGCCCGCATCACATTTGACAGCTTGCTGCAGCTCAAATACATCATTGAACTCGGTAAAAATAGACTTTTCACACTTGTCAATTCTGCTTTTCTCATTGTATGTGGTTTCTGGACACATGAGGACTGTTAGCCCAAAACGTAGTCCACAGTGGTGAAATACAGAGGCCTTGAGTGTGAAGGGAATTCAATACGACTTTTAGGCTAAGGAACGCTGCCAGAATGTTGTAAAGCAATATTATTATAACTGGAAAGCAGGGTCTGGTGTCCATATAACCGAGATTGGGCATTAGCCCTCCATTATGATTATTCTTGGTCAAGATTGACATTTTCTTCCATACTGGCTTTACCTGATTTGTTCGGCTGGTCTTAGAGCATTTTCCTGTGAGCACCATGTTTTTCCATCAGGCTCGACACCCACTGGTTTCAGCATTAGCTCCTTGAATTCCAGCATTAGCTCCAGCTGCCAGAACTTCACCTTTAGTGAACATAGATCACCAGTCTCCAGAGTTGTTAAAAAAAAAAAAAAAAAAAAAAACATGGTTTCCATGAAAATCATTGCTGGTACTAGTCTAGATGTCTGCTTTCTGCTGGTTCCCTGCACCTCCCGCCTGCCTTGTTCAAGATGGGGCAGTGGGTGCACACCGTTCATTTATCCATCCACATTTGCATGAATCCAGAGACATCCTAGAACCACATCATCTGCAGCAGAAGGTGGAAGCTCTGCCCGTGGTCAAAGAGAGATACTGAGGTTACCAGCAGAGGATGACTTGGACAGAGAGGGTGGAGATTCAATGGATGACGAGCAAGGAAGAGCCCAGTTGTACCAACCAATGGGGCACATGCGCCACTTAAATTGGGTGTCACTGCTCAGCCTCCCTGTTCGGATGGGAGCCTCAGCCAGCCCTCTCCACAAATAGCCAAATCTGGGCCAGCCAAAGAATTTTCCTCCTTTTTTGCTTATAACTAGGGAACCTGTGGGAGCGCTACCACCACAGACCTCTTCGGCCGCGTGGGCAAAGCCATAGGAAAAAAAATACCAAACCCTTTGCCAACTTTAACCTCCATTATAGGAAGGCCAAATGTTTTAAGAGTCTCATTCAACTTCCCATGCCCTTGCCTCCTCCCCCACCAGCCTGTTCAATACAGAGAGGCAGCTGACCCAAGGGAGAGTTTGGGTTGAGTTCCTAGCAAGCAAATGACATTTCCCCACTGCGGTAAGCCTGGAGAGGCACTATGTTAGCACTGTCCAAGTCAATTTTTTCCTTATGTTCAAAGGAAACCCTAGATATGTTTTCTAAATCGCTTTCCAGCCCTTTCAGTGAACAGGAGGCTTTGAAAACACATTCTGAAATCCTTCTCTTCATCTCGATGCATCTGTTCTTTTTCTCCTCCATCTGGACAGCAGCGCAGGTACGCAGACTAGACCCTGGCCTTTGGCCGACATGATCTTTCCAAGTAATTTTTGGACATGAAATGAAAAATCAGTCCAAAGCACACTCCACAAAGGGCTTTTATTTCCATTTGAGTCCACTTCAAGGGGCTGCAACGGGCTTAGTTCTGTTATTTTTGTTCCCCTTTCCAAAATAATAGCTGAGCGATCCAAAGTTTGGATTTAGAGAATTATTGGACTGTTGCTGAAAAAGCGAATAGCAGAAGCTGCGTCTCTTTGCTTGTATCTCCAGAGCTGAGTCTTGACCACTAATTGCACATGAGATTAAGTCCTCGCTGTCATTCTCTAATTCAAGATCAGACTCCTGGACTGACTTCAGACAGTTGCATTCGGCAGGAATAAGAGCTGGCACAGTCAAGTGGTGCCGTTATTCACCCAGCAGGAAAGAGCAGAACTCTGGAAGTGACATTGGCTGGTAGAGAGCAGGCACCTCCTGGAGGCAAGACGTGACTGCTGGCTGTGAGATGGCATGTTTGTGGGGCCAGGACAGAAGGCTCAAGCTGACACATCCGACACAGGTGATCTACTGCCACTTCTGCAGCTAAAAGGCAGTAAAGGGAGAGGTGTGGGGAGAAATGAGGTTGGCAAGGGGGAAAGAAGAGATAACTAATGAGGCAACATGCCAGATGCTCCAGGAGAGAAAGAAGGAATCGTATCTACCTGTGATTTGAAAAAAACCCTACCAGCCCAGGAGGAACATCTCTGCCAACTTCCCCCAGGGATCTGAGTTCACAGAGCAGGTGTTTTGGCTTCTCGCAAAACCCTTTGGAAACTCACGGAAGGAGGGAGCAAGCTAAGTGTGGGAAACCAAAGAAGCCAAGGCTTCCCAGCAGGGCAGCACCACAATGAGTTTGGGAAGAGGAAACCAACCTCCAGCTTCACCCTCCTCTGCCAGGAGGTTTGCAGCCAACAGGTGACAGAGTGACACTGGCCCTAGGGGGGCAAAGGGCCACCAGGAGGGCTGCGAGCACAGCTCCTGTTCCTCCCAGGAACGCTGGCTGGAAAGGCATGAAGGAGGATGGGGCTGGAGGGAGAGAGGGAGGTGAAGCACATCCATGTGCAGATGAGAAACTTGGAGCTTGCTCTTTCAAAATAAATGCTTGGCCTTCCGAGCCTGACATCCTGCCTCCCCAAGCAGCCAGGACATGATTCTTCCCATGTAACGAGCCACCCTTTCCATGCACAAAAATGCTTCTCTCTTTTTTTTTTTTCCTCCCTTTTCGAGGCCAAACGGGAGGAAGTCTTTAGTGCTGGATTGGAAATGGCCAATGTCTTTTCCAGTCATGGTAGATTCTATCATCTCCCTGTGCAGAACACACAGCCCCTGCCATGACCTAGAATTAGACAAGAATTTCCTCTTTAAAGAATTTTTCAACCACTTCCTTTTGTTTTATTCCTCTCTTTCAGCTGGGGAGGGGTGCAAGAGGAAGGACGAGGCTAGGATTTTAGCAGAGATTAGCAAACTCAGGTCCAGACAGAACTAATTCTGATCAAACACCAGTTGCCTGTTTGTTTCCCTGTTCAACAGCGAATTTTCACTGACAGACCTCCTTTGCCCTGTCCCACAGTATATGGCCTGTATTGCAGAGGAGCTGACCATGCACAATTCTTGTTGACATCCAGGTTGTAAACCAGCGATTAATCCAAGTGCAGCAAGATTAGAGCCAAGTCCTAGAAAGCTTTTTTTTGTGGTTTCCACGGACAGCCATTCCCCTTTCCCTCCTGAATTGCCTTTCGCATTTGTCTCCGAGTGCAAAAAATCAAAAACATTTATTTCACTTTTTGACTCTGAACCTATGTTTTCTTTCTCTCAATTGACTCAGGCCAGCAAGAAAGTTTCCACCAATTTTCCCAGGTCTCTTCTTTAAGAACAGAGCAAAACTGTTCATGGGAAGCAGTCCTCACTATCTCACATGCTGAATTGTTTGCTTTGGGGGGGTAGAAGAACATATATGCATCGGTGGGGTGGAAAATGGGGATTAGGTATTCTCATGCAGCTATTGATCTCCTGGGTCCACCTCTGTGAAGTAGTTGAGCAGGTGTGTAACTAAATTCACCGCAGAAAAATGAAAATTCATGGTGAGCAAGTGGTAGATCAAGCAGGAGAACGGTGCTGGTGAAGACGCCGTAGTGCAGACTGAGCACGTGCCCAGTGTTAGAGACGGTTTGCAATTTGTGGAGGCACAGTGATCTCACCTTCACTGAGCTAGTGGCCAAAAGCTGGATGGTCCCTTGAGGTCAATGGATCTAAACAAGTGTTTGATGTTAATTATTAGGGGTTTTTACTGGCCTAAGGCTTGGTGAAATCCAAGTGCTCCCTAAGGATGGTCTTTGGGCAAAGTTCTTGGCTTTACGGAGGCCATCTCCCTCTCCTGCACACCTCACTAAACACCGGGAAACCAGAGAGTCTGGCAATCTTCATTGGTCTTTCAAGCCTAAACCCACATCTGCTGGAAAAATTCCTAGCACGCTTGCCAGTCTCTGGAGATGTTCGTTTAGAAGGGGCTTGCCATCTGTGGAACGAACAGTCAGTAAAAGGCAACAGACTCAGTGGAGAACTGTAGTTCTCCAGTAGGAGCCCAAGAGTTTCCACAATTGATGAGCCACAAGCCACCCTTCCAAAAGGGAGAAGGAGGTTGTCTTCATTTTGATCATCATATCCATGGAACTTCCTGCTAAAGAATCCATCATTTTTCTAACACAGGTAAATCCACATTATCCTATTTTACACCTGAAGTGAAAAGAAGGTCCTGCACCAAAGGGCTTCCGCCAAAGCACAGTTGTGTCAGTTTACCCCACTGGTGCCTCCATCCCAGCAAATTTGGTTCAAGCAGCATTTCTGTTTTGACTAGCAGATTGACTCCCTGCCCATCAAAGAGGGTGGAAAATTTGTCCTTGATTTGCAGCGCTGCATCGGGCTCCTGGGTGTTGAGCCACAGAGTCAGCCCTGGGGAAAGCCTGAAGCCAGTCGGTTTCCTTTTGTAGCACTGTATCTCTCTTTCTATTTCTAGTGCACTTTAAAGTACAGGAGGCTGTGCGCTTCTTATCGCTTCCAAGCAGCACTATAACACAAGAAGCAAGCAGCAGACAGCCCATGCCAAGCATGAGTTAGGAAACAGGCCTGCTGGGGATTTTTTTTTGTTGTTGTTGTCGTTTCTGTGATTATTATAGTTTGTTGTTGACTTTGTCTCTGCTTTAAAAGAATGTAAACACCACCAAGAGCAAATATCAGAATAGAAGCTGCATTTCTGTTGATCCAGTCACTGTTTCCTAAATCTGTTTATCTTTCTGTCTAGGCACGCGAGAGGCTCAGAACAGAAATCTGACTCTGTGCCAATGCCATGTCCTCACCCAAAGTCAGTGCACCGTCTCACGCTGCTGGGACATCCCTACAGCCATGGCCTTTATCTGTACTTCTGCTGCGGTACCGACCTGCAGTGCCTCTAGGAGCCAAAGGACACATGTGTTGCTTCAAGAAAAGCCTGGATAGGCAGCTTAGATTTGATGCCTAAATTTTAAATTGCCAGAATTAAATGACAAGGACTCCCAGCCTGACTGCAAGAAGAGCTGATATCTCTGGGAGGTCATTTTCTCCCACAAAGAAAACACGGGTGGGGATGAGGTTACACCTCCAGACATCCCAAAGTGATGCCTTAACTGTATCTTGTCTAAGTTCCCAGCTGATTCCTTGGGAAAGGGAACCCCAGCGCCCCATATTCTTTTTCTGGCTTAGGGTCTTACCCTATTTTAGCCTTAGAGCTGAAGACATCAAAAGATTCCTGTGATTTATGAGAAGACTTTATGCTTTCCTCCTTTCCCTTTTGTTCTAATAGTCTGGCTTCTCAATATGACCTCGAAAGCATTCTGATGTCTCATTGTATGGTTACAGAAGTGCACATTTTTGTGCCAAGAAGAGTGATTATTGACCAGGAATGGAAGAGATCTTGTTTTGTAGGCTCCGGAGAGCAGAACGGTAAGAAGCAGCTTGGTACCTTGTCTTGAATAAGAGCAGAAGCAAAGCCTGTCTGCCTCACTCCCTTTCGGACATGTCTTTCAAAGCTTCACCTCCAAATGTGAAATTCCAAGAGCTACAACCTTATCAAAGGAGAGGGAACACAGCCCAGTCATAGTCATTCCCTGGAGAATTCAAAATGACATAAAAACAAATAAACCCAAAGATTACATTACAGAAAACTCTACTGATACATTCTGCGTATTCCAGACCCTTGGGCATTCCAGGCTCCAGGGATGCTCAAACTCCTTCAGTTTGCCAACATTAATAAGATGTATCTTGAGGTCATTGCTCACACCAAAAGCCAAAGTTATCCAGCTTCTCTTATCTGCTCCCCTGTCTTTCTCCAGCTGAAAAACATTGTGTATTCATTTAGCCATAAATGAATGGTTTAGTTATTGATTAGATCTTAAAATGGAGGCTCCAGTGCCTTGGACAGATCATTAAGCACTTGAAAGAGGAGGGATGGATTTATCAGAGCTGTGGTTTTCCACTTGTGGCCATCGTTCCCTGGGGGCTCTATGGCTTACATTCAAAGAGAAGGGCTGGTGCCAGTGGGCTGGACATTCACCCCTTCATTGGGAAACTTCTCAGAGGCTCTGGACAGACAACTAATCAAAATGATTGTAGTGGAAGAGAAAAAGGAGGGGGTGGAAGCCCCCCAGGAGATGGAGAGGAGCAGGGATGGGATGAGAGTACAGCTCAGTTGTATTTTCTTTCATTTCCAATGTAATTTCTGCCACTGCTTTTACCCCAAGGGGAACCAGCCTGGATTGGCACCAGAGGAGACCTACAGTAGACCAGAAAAGAGAGACTCACACTCACTGGGCTACAGGCCCTCAGGTTGTACCCAACTTTGCTGAACAATTCCCAGCCAACACCACCATTGCCCAGAGCCCAAAGGGCTACTCACCAGTTGCTCTGTCTCAAAACACCATCCCCCTGGTTCCAGCTCCATCAGCCAACAGGCAGCAGAGCAGTCCCTCTCCTCGCATGAGAAAACTCAAGTCCAAAGGGGCATCCTGGGAATCCCTGAAATAGTCTTCTCCCAGCTGAAGCAATCATCTCTCCACCACACTGAATTGCTCCCAGCTGCCAGGAAGGAGGAACAGGAGGGACTGGTGTTAGTTGAGTAAATAGCTAGATGGACAGGCAGACAGACAGATGGATATATACATATGTGTGTGTATATACACACACAAACATATGCACATCGGGATGGATGCATAGAGAGAACTCCAGTTTCTTGAAGCAAGTTTCTGCTCCACAGCTTATTTGACCTCATATTCTGTTTCTCCCTCGCTAAGCTAATAATCTCACTTGTGGAACCTTATCAAGTGATGTTTGACAATCCGGTAACTAGATTGCATCCAGGAGTTTTCTGTCCTGCACCATAGCAGCAATATCTCCAAAGAACTCCTACTAAAGCCAGTACCACTCCTCATAAATCACACACACACATTGGCCGTCTCTTAATCAATCTTCCCCAGGTGTTCCCTCGCTCAACCTTACCACGATCATCTTGAGGCCTTGCCTGGCAACTCTGATTTTTATTTTTTTCCTAAAGCAACTGCCTGGCCACGCTCTGGGTCTTTGGTTTTTGTGTTTTCTCCCTGGTAACACCCTGTTACTGCTTTTTCTTTTGCGGAAATCTCAGTGGTCCATAGATACCTTCCTCAAATGTCTGATGAGGTTGTAACTCCCACAAAGACACTGTGTTGGCATCTCTACCTCAGTGCTTGGTTGTGCACCAATCAAGCAGACTAAAAATATTGTAGAGACGCCTTACAAATACCATATATATATGTAAAATCACCCCACTTCATTCCTTTTCCCTATTACCACAGCATGCAGCTACGCATCTCTAGGAGGTCTTTGCCCACAGAAAGCTTTTTCTCTTGAAAGTTTTTTTTTCAAGAGAAAACGTAATTTTTCAACAGAATGATAATTTTTAACTTAAATTCCCTGATATATTTGAAGACAGTTGATAAATCATTAAAAAAGTGAAACATTTCTCTGCATTGACTCATCTTGTAATGAAACGATGAACTTTGCCATAGCTTCAGGTTTGGATGATTATTTTGTTTCTTTCATCTTTCTTGCATGAAAAACATACTGTTTGCTAGTAAAACCTTTACTACTTTTCATTTAAAAAAAAAAAAAAATCATTTTAAAAGCCATTGAACGTATTTTTAATTCCTATTTTTGGTAATAGCTCAGGCTTAGCACCATGCTGACAGAGCTACATGCCTTCTAGTGCGGAGCTGGCTGACATCCAGCCAGCTGAGGGTACGGGCAGCGAAGGTCACGTCTGCTTGCAAAAGACCACATAGACGCCCCCTGAAATTCCTCTCAGCTTCTCCGCCTAAAGGCACCAGGAGGGCGTCAAAAAAGCCCCATTCCTAAGATAGCTTTGATAGTCTTGCACAAACAGGAGCTAAGAAATGGCCCTTCTCCATCCTCCCTGGCTTTTCCCTACCTCCCTGGAGAACCTTTGTGGTGGTGGGACGTGCTGTGTGACACCACCAGGTAAGGACACGGATGGCAGAGCTGGTTTAACCCCCCTCTCCCAAGCCAGAACGGGGGTTCCCAGACCCGGGGGATGCAGAGTGGCTCTGGGTACACAGGCCACTTCACAGTGGTATTTGAAGTGCTTGAACGCAGCTCAGAGAGCTAAGTGCCTTTTCCAGGGCAGCACGTGGTCCTCACGCAGAGCTGGGAGCTGCCACCACTCTTGGACACTGCTTCTAAGTGGCTTCCCAAATATCCACGCTGAGCTGGGGAGCAGACGGAGCTCTCCTCCTTCCACCAGTTCCGTTTTGGGGCTGGGTAAAGCACAAGAAGTCACAAATCAGGGGGGAAAAAAAGGTTTTCAAAACGGTATCTCCCTATTACTGCCCTGAAGCCCTCTGTTTGGGTGCAAAAAAATGAAAAGTTGGCATGTCTCAACTTGATTTCTTGGGGGTTTTTCTGCCCAATAATAAAAGCTTGCTGTGCATAGAAGGTCACATCCCTCTCTCCTTCTCCCAGGACCATTTGCATGAGACCACGGCTCTGAAACATTGCTGGAGCTGTCTGAAAACCTTGGGTTGCCCCAACAGTCTGAGCCTATTTGGGATGTTTGAACACAAAGCATTTCTTAGAGGGGTTAAAAGAAAAAAAAAAAAGAGAAAAATCACGTTTCTAAGCAGCTTTAATATGGAGTCAAGGGAGACCAGCTCCTCTGAAATTGAGCCTGTTGTGTCTAAAGTGTTACCCACTTGAGATAGCTCAGAAAAGTCATGGTCCCTGCCCTTTTTATATCTATTGCCTAGTTCTGGAAACTATCCTGTGAGTAGCCACTTTGACTTTAATAGGATGAATCATTGTTAAAACCATCATGTGCTTATAAATGTTTACATGAGTGGGCCTTAAATGGCGATACCATGAAGGAGGGGAATGAAGCTAAAAGCTGCAGCCAGAGCTGAAAGACACTTGTCTGAGGGTTTCAGATCTGCTGTTTCTTGATTTGGAAACAAACTCTCCCCCCAGGTACAGAATAAATAACCCCAGCACTTGGGAGTTCCCCAGAAATAATTTCTTCCACTAATAAGTGACACCAGTAACAGTAGCTCCCGATGCAGAGCTCTTGACAACAGGGAAGAGATAAGTAATTCAAGGGAATACATGTCTCCTGGGGGTCACAGGACTATTCATATGGTGGGAATGGCTCATGGAAGGGTCTAAACCTGCAATGAGAAGCCCATTATTCATCCAGAAGAGATGACTGAAAGACAGCTAAGAGCAGCATGCAAGGACAGCTTGCAGTGCCTTTCCCCTGAAGAGCATCCAAAGCCCACGTACATACACACATTTCACTCCAGTGAATGATTCCACCCTCTGCCATCTACCTTTAGAAGAAATTCCCACAATCCCCTGGTTATTGCTCTGTCATGTCTTTCTTGGTTTACCCTTTTTCGAGGCACGATGTTGTTTTTGCATGTGTGAGATCAACTCTAATCTTGGAGCAAAGTTTAGGAAACTTTTCGAGGCTGTTCCTTGCAACCACACATGTTATTTTTAAATAACATGTACACTCAGGATACTGCCAGATAGACAGGGTATGTTTAAGGGTATGGTAAAAAAAGCTCCTCAGGGTTAGTGGTAAGATTCCCACCAGCTTCAGCCGCTTTCAGATCGAGCCCTCTACGAGATAAACCCTAGGCCCCTACCAGACTTCTCTGGCATGGGATCTGGGAGGTTTGCCGTTGGCTTTGAGACTTTGAACTAGGGCCAAATGATTGCAGCTCCTGGTTTAGGGGAAAAGGAAACAGAAAGGAACTACGAGCTTAAAGGAT
This sequence comes from Calidris pygmaea, assembly GCA_003697955.1. Lineage (NCBI taxonomy): Eukaryota > Metazoa > Chordata > Aves > Charadriiformes > Scolopacidae > Calidris > Calidris pygmaea. Next base: position 50,968 of record QJSC01023731.1, on the reverse strand, counting down.
TAGAAGGAAGAGCTAAAAATAAAGTACCGGCAATGCCAGACCCCAAACTTTTACTGCTTTCCTTGCAAAGAGGATGGGTTTTCCTGTTGTTTTACCGAGGGGAATCAGCCTTCTGCGTGACTTGGGAGAGCAGGACACTGATGGAAAGCTTAGTGATATTGCTCTCCAAGAGCAGAGGTGTTCCTGTTGTTCTTCCTCTTCCTGGGACTCATCCTTCAGCTGAACACGGAGAAGAGCAAATGATTCAGCCTCTTCCTGATGACCATCTCTCAGCCTTTTCAGCTCATTTCAATGAGGAATTAAGGAATTACAGCCAAAAAGGTAACATAAGTACAAGAAATGCTAAAAGATAACATGATTAAAAAACACTGGGTATTTTCTACTTGCAAAGACCATGATGGGAAACCAAGAACAGAGAAATATCCCCGCCTTTACTTCCTCCTGCATTGCTCTCCATCTCCTCCTGCCTTTTCCTTCAGGTCCACGTTGTCCTTCCTATATCACCCAGATAGAGATGACACTCGAGAAACAAGGGTAGAAAAGAGGCTGGGGGAGCAGTAAACCAGGAGACAACCCACTGGTTGGAAGGGATGTGGGGTGGGAAGTCAAGATGGGGGAGGCTACGTGAATGATGGTGTTCTTAAGACGGACAAAGGCAGTTCCACAGGTGCCATGAGCTGGAGGTATATTGTCCCCCACAGACTGGGAACTAGAAGTTATTTCAGCTGCAGAGACAAGAGACACCAAGACCACAGTAAGTCCAGCTCCATCAGCCCAGTCACGGATGTTAGGAGAGCACCTACTGGGCTTCAAATCCAGTGTTGTGCAAGCCCTGGCTCATGGCTGGGATTACCAAAATGCTCCCTGAGCCTTTGGACCAAAAATTCCAGTTTTCAATGTAGTTGATCCTGCCTTGGGGCCTGGATGACCTTTTGGGTGTCCTTTGAGTCATATCTCCCAAACCATCTATTTCTAGGTCACCCCACAGGAGATGAGCCGGAGCAGGTGCCACCAAGACACTGTTCAACCAATTCAGGCTCAATGAGGGATTTTTCTGGGAATGAAAGAACAGCAGCAGAGAACCACGTCCAACCTTTCCCTGAGCAGACAGTTCACTCTTGAGAGGGAGCCCAGTGCTTGGACCTAAAAAACTATACACACAGAGATATGTTACATATTTATTCAAGGCAGAAATTGGCCAGGAAATGGCTATAAAACACACATTTTGAATAAAAGGAGGGAGATTTATGGCTCTTTTGCGAATCTGAGTCATATCTTTCTGCATCCCCCAGGCAGGAATACCCTAATCACTAACATACCCCAAACATGTACGCACAGTGGGCCGAGAATTGCTTCCTTCTGGACGCAGCTCCAGCTAAAGACGTGATAGGGATTGAGCTACTTTATCTGACAGTTGGTAAATGAATTGCCAATTCATTCTGAGCTCGGAGGGGGATTTTTTCCCCTTTAAAAAAAAGGGTCCTTTTATATACGTCTTTGATCAGTCAGGGTCTTGACAAATTATTTTCCAAGGAATTTCTTGAGCCCTAATGCCATGAGAAGGGAAAAAAATTAAATAAATAAATAAAAGAAGATTTGCTCTTAAAGAAAAGCTTTTATGTCTCAAAAGTTGCAGCGATGTGAGGGGTTTTCCTCCATTTCCCCTCATCCCCTTCGCTTCAAGAAACGGAGGCAGGTAGCCTGAAGATTTCTCCATCTCACCTAAAGCCAGGAGGCAGATGAGGAAGGAAGCACTGCCAGGTCTCCCAGCCTGATTCCTCCCCAGCATGGGGGGAGCACTGTGAACTCTAGCAGAGACTGAATGGAAAGGTCATGGTCATCAACGACACCAATAAAGAGGCCCTTCAGCACTGGCATGAGCAACGGGAGCAGAGGAGAGCTCAGGGCTGTGTCACCAAGACACTGCTCGCTTGCCACGAACAGCAGCACTAAGCACTGTGGAAGGGCTGAGGTACCAGGGAGCATCTCCCCCCGCAGCACTGCTGGGTGCTGGGGTCACCCCAAACTGTGAGAATAAAGCACTGATTGCTTTTACTAGAGTCTAGGGCTGGGGGAGGGGGGGGTAGTTTCCTTGTTTTGCCACTTTACTCTTTTTATCCTGTCATTTCATCCCTCTTCTCCAGGCAAGTGCCACATCCATGATTGAATTCCAAGCAATACAGGCAACGAGTTGCACAAACCAGGTCTGGACAATGGCTGCACATTCTATTATCATTAATATACAAATAACTTATCCCCCCAGTGATCCCGCTCATCTGTCCTGCAGGAGGACAGACTCCCAGCAGCACAGGAATTAATTAGTACAGTTCCACTACACTGAACTTTATCAGGATGGCTCAAGCTCAAAAAAAAAAAACCCACAAGACCATTTTTTGCAGCCTAACCCTGCATGGGCACATATGTAGCCTGTCTACAGGAATATTCCTACTGGAATCCCAATAGCAGCCCTGCTGCAGACAAGGTTGATGGATAAAGCCCTTTGGGTAAGGGCTAGATGGTCCAGAGAATACCTTGTAGCTTAATTTCCTAAAGAAATGAGCCTAATCAAATCATTGCAGCTGTCTCTTGGGAGCTTTTCACCTTCGTGAGCCAAATTCAACCACCGTCAACAAAAAGACAGAATGTAAAGTTTCAAACTGAATATTGTTGAGGGTCCTCAGTAAGACGACATCGAGCTTGAAGAGTTTTTCAAGTCAAGTCCACTCTTTAAATAGTACCTGTTAAACTTTTCCTGGCTCACAAAGCCTCCAGATTTGGCTTCAGATTAAGTCCTAATTTAGGTTATATATAGCTACCGTGACGTCTCAGCGAGCTGCACCTCTCAGGCATAGGGCCACCTCTCTGGCTCTTGGAAGTTGGTTCCTCCTGGAAATAGCAACCGCTGTCTGCCAACCAGCAGACCCAGCTAACGAACCAAGGGGGTTCTTGCCCCATCCATCAATAACCGATCGATTTGTTAAAGTTGTCCTAAAAGCTGCCACAATCAGTTGAGAAAGGAGATATCATACACAACTTTCCCATACTTTATTAACAGCTGTGTAAATACGAGCAAAATCCAAGCAAACCACCATTAAAAAAAAAATCCCATATAAGGATCAGCAATACCCTGTGATGGTGATAATCCTGCTCAGACCAAGAGCTCACTTCCTTACATGCAAGAGTCTTCAAATGTTGGCGTAGACTGAATCCCCATGTCTGGAAGACAGACATTAGGAAAATATTTAAGACTTCAGAATTTTATTATTTTTATTTATTGCTACAGCACAGCTAGGAATGAGGTGGCTCTTTTGGTTCCTAGTCCTGACTTTGCCATGTTTCCTTCTTCTTTTGAATACTGATTAGAACTGAGCAACATTTTGGAATGGTGGGCTGGTATGAGGTGAGAACTGGGGTTTTTTTCCACTAAAAAAAGAAGCAGATTAGATCAAATTGCCCTTACAAAAGGATTCCCTAACTGCTGTGAGAACTACCCTCACCTCCCATCCAAGCAGCAATGTTTTATGGTAAAACTTAAGCAGCTTTGATGTTTCCTATTCTAGGAGACGCTTTACATAGAAATATACATTATTGTTTCAGGTGTTTTGCTTAAAAATGGAGGGAAAAGTACAATTATTTCTTTGTAAACTGAGCAGATTATGTCATTCAAGCCTAAGCAGTGTTTTGGTGCTGGTTAAAAACACCTAAAAAAAAAAAAAAAAAAAAAAAGTAATTACCCACATTGGGCCACAGTGGTATTTAATTTCTTTGCAAAGCATTTTTGGAAGCTTTGAAGGTCACCGGGCAGCACAAGGTGGCCTCATCGGTGGCCCGTGACCCTGGTTAAGCAGCGCTGCCTCCTTCCCTTGCTACACGATCTCAGGGTTAGGACACCTGGAAAGGAACCAAAACAGGGTTTTTATTATTTGCTCCCCATGTAGGCAAGCGCCGCAGTCACTGCCAAGCTGGGTTTGTCATCACCACCTTGACTGGCATCGACCCAATGGTAATACTGGTGCCCGTCACTCACCGAGGCTGTTAAAGCGTCCGTGCACGGGCGCACGCTCTCATAACTCACTGACCAGCTCCAGACCGCTCGCTTACGGCATCGTGGACCATCCGTGGTCCATTGACCCTCTGCCTTAAATTAAAGGCTCTCCAAGTTTGGAATTACCTCCCCCTCCCCTGCCTGGGCATGCCAAACGCCAAGCTCAGGCAGGGCGGCCGAGACTGCTTGAACAGCAGCAAATACATCACACAGATCTAGCTTTTCAGCCAGGCTTCAGCTAGGCTTGCTTTCCCCAGAAATGTGCCCCACAGAAACCATCCTGTGTTTTAGTGGGCCGCAGAGTTTCTAATTAAAAGCTCTGATGAAGAAGGTGCATGCAGACATCCTCAGGTTTACAGTGATCTTGAGATGGAAAATGTCAGGGGACCCCCCAGCATAAGTTTCTGATGAACATCAGGACCTGCAAGTGCCTTTGACAGTCTCCCATAGTGCTCTCCAAGTCCAAATTGATGAGGTATGGACTGGATAAGTAGACTGCAAGGTGGGTGGAAAACTGGCTGGACCATGGTGAGGGGTCTGGAGCACAAGACTTATGAGGAGCGGTTGAGGGAACTAGGGTTGTTCAGCCTGGAGAAAAGGAGGCTGAGGGGAGACCTTCTCACTCTCTAAAATTAGAGGTGAAAGGAGGGTGTATCGAGGTGGAGTCGGTCTCTTCTCCCAAGAAACAGGTGAATAGGACAAGAAGAAATGGCCTCAAGTTGCACCGGGGGAGTTTAGGATGGATATTAGGAAAAATTTATTCCCCAAAAGTGTTACCAAGCATTGGAACAGGCTACCCAGGGAAATGATAGATTCACCATCCCTGGAGGTATTTAGAAGACGTGTAGACTTGGTGCTAAGAGACATGTTTTAGTGGTGATTTTGTCAGTCTTAGGTTGATGGTTGGACTCAATGATCTGAAAGGTCCCTTCCAACCCAGATGATTCTATGATCAGGGGCAAAGGGTGATCATTAGCAGCAAAAAGTCCAACTGGTGGTTGACTGCTAGCAGCATCCCTCAAGCATCAGTATTGGCACAAATTCTTTTTAGTATCTTAATATACTAATGACTGGGATGATGGGACAGAGCACACTCTCACCAAGTTCACAGGTGATACCAAGGCACAGCTGCTATGCAGAGGGATCCCAACAAGCTGGAGAACTGGGATGGCAGGAGCCTCATGCAAGTCAAAGGTTCAAAGACAAAACCCTGCCTCTGGCATGGACAATCCCATACAACAGGACAGGCTGGGGCTAGAAAGCAGCTTTGCAGAAAAGGACATGATGGGTCTGGTGAACAAGTTGAGCAGGAACCAACCATACAACCTCACAGGAAAGATCAGCTGCAGCCTAAGCTCCATGAGCAGAAACATAGCCAGCAGTTCCAGGGATACAATCATAAAGGATGTGCTGGAAGTTCTGACACCAAGAGCAGGAAAACAGGAAATAGTAATCCATCGTGACCACCTCATTACCTTTTGATGAGAATGTATCCCCTGAAAACCCCAGGGACAACAAATTTCTGATTCATGACTGCTCAGTTCTAACTAAAACCTGAAGTGAAATATTGATGACTTTGGGATCCCTGGAGCTGGCGATGGGGATATCACAACACCACAAAGCCCCGCAGCGATACAGACACACACGAGTAACAGCACTCTCCACGTGCCAGATCACACGAAGCAGAGAAAGAGCATCAGTACCTTATTATCATCATGACAATAAAAATAGTAACATACTTGTTTAGCCTTATGCAACAAAAACATCTCAACACCAGCATTTATGGATATAAGTACTACTGGAGCCCTCAGTCCTTTGCTATTAAAGAGCTCACTGTGGGCTGCAGCAGGTTTCTGCCCCTTCCCCCCTCCAATTTAGGGCTGTATTTTCTGTTCATGATTCAAGCAACATTTTTTGCCTTGAGGCAGATTGTAAGTCATTTTTTGGGTCTTAAGCAGAGGCCAACCTCCCCCCGATTTGTAGCACATTATACCCCCCCTGAGTGAGAGGGGGCTGCACAAGTTACATAGAAACCCATTCATAGGGACCAGTTTCCATCTCCTCATCACATCCCCATTTTTTACTTACTTATGCTTAAATATGGTCCCAGCAGCAGCAGTGCTGCTGAGCTGACATCACCACAAGGACCTGCCGATGCAAAACCTCCATGGCAAAGCCCAACCCTGGTCTTGTCTCTGCCTTCAATGCCTGTGGTGGGAAGGCTTATCCAGGTGGAAGTGATGCTGGCGGAAAGTCCTGGGGAGTGTCTCCAGCTGCTGCCACCTAATTCAGAGCAGCTGCAGACCCCACAGAACCCTCTTCCTGCTGATGGGCACTGCCCAGGAATTTGGCCTGTATCAGGAGTAGAGTGGTCAGCAGGACTGGGGCAGTGAACATCCCCCCTATACTTGTCACTGGTGAGGTCCCACCTTGAGTGCTGTGTCCAGTTTTGGGCCCCTCACTACAGAAAGGAACATTGAAGTGCTGGAGAGGGTCCAGAGAAGGGCAACAAAGCTGGTGAGGGGTCTGGAGAACAAGTCTTATGAGGAGCAGCTGGGGTTGTTCAGCCTGGAGAAAAGGAGGTTGAGGGGAGACCTTGCTCTCTACAACTCCCTGAAAGCAGGGTGTAGCAAGAGGGAGTCTGTCTTTTTTCCTAAGTAACAGGTGATAGGACAAGAGGAAACAGCCTCATGTTGTACCAGGGAAGGTTTAGGATGGGTATTAGGAAAAATTTCTTCACCAAAGTGGTTCTCAAACACACAGGCTTCCCAGGGAAGTGGTGAAGTTACCATCCCTGGAGGTATTTAAAAGATGGGCAGATGCGATGCTGACGGACATGGGTTAGTGGTGGGTTTTGTCAGTGTTAGGTTGATGGTTGGACCCATTGACCTGAAAGATCCCTTCCAACCTGAACAACTCTGTGATTCCCGGAGGAGGGGTGATGCTAAAAGCACAGCTGACCAGGGTGCTCAAACCAGCAGCGTTGCCCCACCACCAGCCCTTCTGATTGACACCTAAATTTATTTATTCTTCTCATTAAGGAACCATGGCAGCCACTTGCTGACTTTTAACTAGACTTAAGTGTAGCCGAGTCCACGCAGGTGCAGGGTAAAGCCTGCAAAACCCTCAGCAAAGCACAGTCAGAACCAGGCGCTGAAGCTGCAGGGTTTGTTTCAACCAAACAAAGGAATGAGAAGACATCGGAGCCACCGGGTGTGGTGGGTTCCAAACGAAACACACCAGTATTTCACTCTGAAATTACTTCAGGTTGAAAAATTTCCTTGGAAATTTTCAAAAGAGTAAAATCTTTTAAATGTAAACAAAACATTTCTCCTTTTTGGGGGTGGGAATTTATTCAAGCCACTTTCTGAATATTTTCCATTCGCTTAAAACTTTGAAAATTTTATTACTTAAAAAAAATGCAGCAAAGGCATCCACTTTTCCAGTGAGAGCTCAAAAGAAAATGAAAAAAGGCAAAATATTTTTTGTCTGGTGATGAGTTCTCATCCCACCTCCAGACAAGCCATTTCTTTTCTCTGCCTTGCTTTCCTCTCCAGTAAAATTTCCAACTTTATTATATATCCTAAAATCCAACAAAGAAGAAAAAACACTGGAGCCAGGGGGAAGACTCAGAATCCCCTGAGAGTTTCATATAATCAAGGACTCCAGGAACTGGAAACTTTAAGAGGTAAAAAAAAGGGGAGAAAAAAAAAAAAAAAAAACCACTTTTGCAAATCACATGAGACCCATCATAAAATTGTCAGAGTTGGCAGCACTGTAAAATCTATGATATTGTGGGCTGGATTTATGAGCAAGAATCTTGAGGCTCTGGGATATTTTTTTCCCCTCAGCCCTCAAGGCACAAAGGCAGTTTTCGGGAGGTCGGCTCTGCCCTGGGAGTGCAACCTGGAGCAGGAGAGGGGTGACTTTGCCCCTCTTGAGCATCCTTGTCCCTAGGGAAAAACCTCACCAGTGCAGGTCTGGGAGCTGCTGAGCCCTGTGGGTACCACGGTGGGGCAAAGCCACCTCCCAAAACCACCCAGCATCCTGGCTGTTGACGCTTAAAACGTGGAGGCGAGCTGATAGGGGCAGACAAAGAGGTCTCTGTGCCTGCTCAGGGCATCCGTAGCCTCCCCAGGTACGAGCCACGGTAACTGCAGGGAGTATTTTAGCCCAGGAAGGCAGCTGAAAAAACAGCATTGCGACCGCAGCCTGGGAATTTACATTCACTCTTTAAAAGATGCTTTTAGCAGAGGTTGGGTTTTCTTTCTCTCCTTCTCCACTTGAAGGAATTGCGCAGCCTGCTCTTATTTAATACGGTTCATCTATAGAACCCTAAAGGTCTAAAGGTTTTCTTCTGCCTGGTGATGTTTCACGGCTGCTTTCCACGCTGCCAGAGCAGTGAGCTTGCTCCAAGGCTCCTCACCAAAAGGGAGAGGTTTGAGGCAAGGAGGTCCCCTGCCCATGAGGAGGAGGATGGGCCACCGTCTTCTCCACCCACCACACCATCCTTCCTCCTCCACTGGCTTTTCTGGGGTTCCTTTTGGAGCCCAGCTGCCTCCTCACCCATGGTTCACCCCCCAGCAAGTCCAACACTCCTGGACTCTTCCATCATACCCATCCCCAGGCCCATGGCAGAAGCACCCCGGGTCCAGCCCACCCCCAGCATCCTCAGTGATGCTTATGGGAAACCACCAGGAAAGGCAGAGGATATTTTTTTGTGGCTCCTGGGGCTTGTAGGGAAGAAGGGAAAGGCTGGTGGTGGCCGTGCTTGGTCCCTTGTACCATGCTGGGATGGTCTTCCTCAAGTTTCAAGGCCACTTACAGATGAATTGCCAGTTTAGCTCTGAACAGGGTGAATTTTGCAACCTCTTTTGTCCAAGTCTTTCAATGACAGTGACTCCTATATAATTTTTTCCCTTGTTTTTTTGTTTGTTTGTTTATTGTTGTTGTCATCATTATCATACTCTGCTAAGGAGTAAGTCTGTAAGAAGAGAAATGAAGGAAATCACTTCAGGCGCTTTGAAACATAAAATCAGAATGAAAGGGAGAGAACACCCTCCTCCTTGGCGGCTCCCAGTATTGTTCTGCACCAGTTGGGAAGAAGTACAAGCTATTTCTCAAGGCTCAACATAGACCAGGCACATTCACATCCAGCCTGCGAGTCACCAGTGGCCTTTGAACAAGTCACCTATTTTCTTTCATGTCCTGTCTGACCCCTCACAGTCCTGGTCATTGAAATGGAAGAGCAGGCTGTGCTCATACGACACAGCTGGGCCACCAAAGCCCAGAAATGCCATATTGAAGCAGTATCCAGCAACAAACTCTCCAAGAAGAGGAGGAGAAGGTTATATTGCATCCTCCCACCCAACTTTGCCTTCATCCCAGATTTTGTGTTTTGAGAGGTCCATCCTCCTGCCACTGATGGCCTCCTTGCTCCTCGTGCTGATGTGGCTCCACAAAGCTGTGTCCCTAGGGAGCTACCTGGCCTTCCAGCAGGCAAAACCCAGCGATCAAAGCCCATCACGGCATCGCAGACTCCACTAAGGAGCCTCGGCTTTCCCGAAAAATAATGCGAGGAACTCAGAGGAAATTAGTCAAGTTGAAAGCTTGAGGCTTTCCTTCTGAAGCCTAAGAAATAATTTACCATGTGGGTTTAGTTTCCTTAATACTCTTTGAGATGCATGGCACACATTTCTGGTAAGACCTCTTTACTTAGAGAGTAACCACTGGCCATTTAATTACATGTAAATTACCATATAGTGATAAGATGATTACATGATTAGCAGTGGGATAACGAAGCCTGGAAAGTACAATGTAATTGACAGCTAAATACAGTGTGGTTCCTTATTCCTTAACTCAAAACGCAATTTACTCGGTCATTAATCTTGGACAACTGCATATTCTGGAGGAACAGCATGTGATTTACTGAGCAACGCAACATTTGAGTAACTCCCTGGGGGTGGCTGCAGGAAGACAAACAGCTTTGTGAACAACTCGAGGTCCCAGCCGTGCCCGCAGAAGGGTTACGCGATGCCTGCGTCTCCTTCTGCCTGTAAATATGGTCCATACCCAGAGCGAGTGCCCGGGGTAGCGCAGCATCGCGTTGTGACTGCGTCCAACCCAACATTTATGAAACCCGGTTGTTGGAAGCAGAAGACAGTAAAAGCAGAGCCAGCCAAAGGAGGAAAGCTGGGTTGAGGCCAGGGCTGGGATGGCCCCAGAAGACATTGTCCCCCAGGTCCTACCTGCCATGGGACAGCTGGGTGGGAGTGTCACCCATGAAGGGGCTCCACTAATCCTAATCACTTGGCAAAGTGTCCCTAGATCTCTGGTGCACAGGAGGCCACCACGGCTGATGGCCACTGCTGCTGCCAGAGGAGCTGCTGCTAATGGGACAGGCTGGGGACACCTTCTTGTTTGTTCCCAGACCTGGCCCATGCTGCTCTCTTGGATGGCCATGGTTCACCAGCCACGTGGAGACCTTTCTGCTGGGTTTCTTGGATGCAATCTCTTTATTCCTCTGGAGCTGATTTTCCCATCTTGCTTCCAATCCGCAAAGCATTGAGCATCCTCTCCTCCTCCACTGAGGTTGGGACATAGCCCCACACCTACCCTGGGCCAGGCATCACCCACCGACCCCATCCATGTGGGAACAGGGGGCAGCTCCACATCCACAAGGGCTTCTGGGTGCCATCCCAGCACCCACCTGGATTCCCAAGGCCGCTTCTAAATCTGCCTCAATGGGAAGATGATCCCAGGAGAACATCTCCCCTGGGGACGGGTTGGGTGGGAAGGACCCGGGGGACGCAGTTTTGTAGCGGAGAAACGCACAGCAGTGTCAACCTCAGCCCATCGCTGCCCAACAACCTTCCCTGCTGGGATGCTGTACCAGAAATAAATACAAATCAAACTTATGGGCGCCCAGCAGAAAGGACAAAAAAAATCCACCCCGAAACTATTTTAAAAAATTAAAAATAGGTGGGCAGGTCCCTTGCCGTTGAGAGCATGTGGTATATATTAGACATAAATTGGCACACAAGAATAGGAAGGAGTAGCCTGGGAGGGATTACTTTCTTCTTCTTCTTAGCTACGAGGCTTTGGATACCTGTCTGTAACCCCTCCCACGCACATACCGGCGTTCCCACGCATTCACACCCACATTCTCAGTTGCTGACACACAGGTATACCTCTTTCGTTAATTAGAATTTACTTTTAATTAAAAATATATGTAAATTATATAGAGTGTGCACAGCTTGGAGAGAGAGGAAAAAAAAAAAAAGAAGAAAAGAAAGCAAACTTCCATTTCAATCAAAATTTTAACCCCTTTGAATCAGCTGCTTTGCTGGCTTTGTGACATCCCATGAGTTATTTGAGCTCCCATGTATAAATAAATAGTGCCAGGAAATTTTACACCTGAAAAATTCCGCAGTAGACATTTTTACTTACACACATTTGCTTTTCCTTCTCTTCTCGCCTCCCCCGCTCCCAGCCTCTCATGATCATTTTCTGTTTCTTTTATATGTATTTTACTTGATACCTCACTTAAAGTACCCAGACCAGTATCCCTTTTTCTTTCTTTTTTTTTTTTTTTTTTGAGAGAGGAAGAAAAAGAACGTAGGACGAATTGAAAGTTGGGGATTGTAAACCAGCGTCATCACCATTTTTATGAGCAAAATTTTTCCTTTCGCTGTCTGCATCCTCTTCCCCCATCTCCTTTTCCCCTCCCCTCACAGCTGGCTCAGAGCCTCGCTTTCCACGTGCCGGTAAAAATTCGGCAGGAGACAAGCAGTGGATGCTATTTAAGTTTGAAAGATACCCCACGCTTCCATCAGAGACAGCTGATGGACCAGGAAAGACCAGGAGGTGGGAAAGGAAAGAAGAGCAAGAGAATTGCACGCAAGCGAAGATGAATTTACGGGGTTGGTTCCTGCGGAGCCGTGTTTTTGGGGTGTTTGTAAGGAAACACAGCACCCTGTGGGGAAGGGCTTCACTCCTGGTACAACGCCTGGGGGAGGTAGGTACCTGCTTTGCTCGTTTGTGGGCTCGTAAAAATCTCTTTCTGTTGAAAATTAACAATGATAATACTAATGAAGAAAAAGAAAGAAAAAAAAAAAAAGAACCACCACTCCAAAGCCACCCTTGGTAAAAAGGGCCGGTGTCTTTTTCTTTTTTTTGAGAAAATGGAAAGAAAAAATATATATATTATTATTTATTTAAAGTATTAATGAAGGAAGAAATGTAGTTTCTACGGTTCATTTTATTTTTGCCTGCTCTGCTGCTCCAGTTAAGTTCTGTAGCAGCAAAAGGCTGCAACTTTCCTGTCAGATGATGTGATCTAAAAAAAAAAACACNAAAAAAAAAAAAAAAAAAAGTAACATCCTAGTTGTTTTCGTTCAAGCACTCTGACCATGTTGAGAAAGGCAGCGGGAGTTTGGTGTCCCTTGGAGAACAAAAAGAGCAGGAGAGCCGAGGGGAGGGCCGAGGGCACGGGGCTGGCGGTGGCAGCAACACAAACTGGGTGGGGACCGTGGCGGGGGGAGAAGTGTGCCGATCTGTTGATTTTTTTAGGTTTTTTTTTTTTTTTTTTTTTTTAAAAAAAAGAAAAAAGGCAAGGGAGGGGCAGGGGGGAGGGCCAGGGGGGGCAAGTCACACGGAGGCCGATGACTATTTCATCTGTGGTTTCAATCAGTGTCCGTCCCTCTCGAGTGCTATCGGTGAACATTCAGTTAAAGGAGTCTTGCGAAATACTCTCGCCTTTATTATCGAGAGGGTATTATTTATTTATTTTTTTTTTTCCTTTTCCCATTTTCTTTTTTTTTTTTTTTTTTTTTCTCTCCTTTGTTTCCCCATGGCTAATGCTCTGGCGCTTTCCCCACCGCCTCGTTAGCTGTTCTCGCTCCACTCTGGCACCATCCCCACGCCGTGGACCGAGTGGTACTGGTGGGGCGAAAGGGTTCGAGGCACGCCGTGGGAATAGAGGAACTCTGCGGGCTGTAAGCTGCTGGGAGGGGACTGGATGCCGGTTTGAGGTCCACACTGCCGGACGATGGGTTGGTGAGAAACCGAGGTTTGGTGCTGGAACATGCTATGGGTATCTCCGATTTGGGGGGAGGTATGGTTGGCCACGCTGCTGAGCCGGGGCATGAGCGGCCCCGAGGTGAAGTGGGCAGAGAAATGCTGGTAGGGTAACCTGTCCATGGGCTGCATGGCAGACACTGTGCAACTGCTGTAGGAGGGCACGCTCGGCCACGTGTTACAGCTGATGTCTTCTAGGCTGGGCACGGGGTCCGTGGGGGGAGCGGAGCTGGCATACATACATGCTTGGCGCTGGGCTGACTCAGTCCTGTATGAAGTGTTCAGTCCCTGCTGCTGGGGGTAACTGGACCTGTAGAAAGGGTCTTCTTCTGCCGGAGAAGTTTCCATGTAGGGCTTCTTGTAGGGATGCTCGGTGGTGGAACATTCCTCATCTGTTGGGAGAGAAAACTCCTGGTAGCGAACAACAATGCCGTGCCCTCGGCTGAACCTCCCTCTCCACAACTTTCCCGAGGAACACGGTCTGCACAGAGCGGATCCAGACACTTCCCTCAGTTAGGTCAGTTTAAATCCACATCCCTTCCTTGGACTCGAGCTGAATCAATCCTGCTGAAACCACGTCTGTGTGCTTGACCCTGTCTGCTGGGCTGGGGGAGGGATTAACGAAGGAGCCCCGGGAGGAAAATTAAAGCTGTAAGATGCTGGAGGGACCCTGAGCCTTAGCTTGCTTGGTGATACCCCATGCACACCCCCACGTTCCTCATCTCCTTTCTGCTGCCAGCACTACGACCAGAGAGGTAACCTCTGCCTGGGGATACAGGGCACCTAACAGAGGTCCTCGCTCCCAGCTGAGAGGTTCAGAGCTGATGCTGTTAACTAAAAGCCTCTACAGCGATACGCTTTCACGATAAATGAGACAAAAATGGAGATCACAATAAAAATCCCCCCAGGGAGAGCATCAGCGATGGCACGGTTGAGACAATCAGATTTGGAGTTTTACAGCCCCGGGTCTTTAGCTGTGCCAAGGGAGCTGGGCACATAAATCCACACGGAGATGTGTGCTGGAGCCAAGGGTAACAAAAAAAAAAAGTAAATTTCACAGCTAGGAGCAACAAGGCACAGCTTGCAGGGCCCTTTGTTTCCTGCAGCATCCTGGGCCAAGAGAGGGAAGGAGATAAACAATTTAGGTGAAATCTCGAGGGTGAAGCAAAATGAATAAATGAATATGCACTTATTTATTCATTCGCAGGGTCATCAAATGAAATCCAGCTCTGCTGGAATGGATGGCAGAGTTCCCAGGGACAAGCACTTCACCAAGAGATTTTAAGGACAGCGAGGCAAGGGAAGGGGAGCTTGTTCTGACCCAGATTAACTTTGCTGCTGCTTCGAGAACAGGATTCCTGGTGCAGGCAGAAAAACATCCCACTTCGTTTAAAGCCCCTTTCAACAGGGATAACATCTGAAAGAACACTGGCAAGAAATGGCCCTTTCCAAATTTTCGCAACTAACATATTTTGAGCTGCAATTTTTTTTTCACAGCCAAAATAAAAGGATTAAAAAAAAAAAAAATGTTCCATGAAAAAAAAGCATCTTCCCCTCCAAGAAGCACTTGCCAAAACAGAGGTGTTGCTCCAATGCAAGTGCCCACATCTCACCTTCAGGAGGTGGTGATGGGCAGCGAAGGCACCCATGTAAAGATGCACATGTGCATACCCTCATCACTATAAATAGCCCTGGGCTTTCTCCTGGAAGGTATACACCCCCTTCCTTGTAAAATAACCCCTTACTCTCACTCAGCTGTCTACCAAACCCAGCTGGAGCAACCGCTGCTGTTCCTCTCCTTGGCCCAAGAACCCTGGCCAGCATGGAGTACTGAGGCACACACCATGGAGAGCTTCCCCTTGGTGTCCTCTGGCTTTGCTGCCCCTAAATCCAGCTAGAGAGCCACAGTCCCATCTTGTGCTTTCTTCCTGACGATGGCAAAACCCGGCTCCTTAGTCCCAGCAACACAGAGCCCTGATAATCAACCCAACCTCCTCCTCCTCTTAAACGGGGACATAAAGGATGGGATAAGCAAGCGATGCAGCCACTTCTTTAAAATAGCTGAAATAGCGAGCAGAGAGATGCAAAAGCGTATGAATCGCCTTAATCCTGACCAGGTTTATTCTACACAGGAGCAATGGAGAGGATGTAGTCCCCTGAAGGACAGAAGCTGGAAGCACAGGTCTGAGCTCCCACCTGAACACGGGTCTATCACAGGAGGTAGGTCTGGAAGAACAGCCCAAGCTCTAGCTTTTACAGACAGCCTAAAAGTTTTGGATCCCTAACCCACCACTGAGTAATAAGAACACTGGGGTGGAAAAACAATGTCTTGTAAAATGAAGCATTGTTCTGCTAATAAAGTTTTCAGCATCAAACCGCATTACTCTGCTGGCGTTAGAAATCATTGGCTTGGGGTTTGACTGTTTATTTTATTTTTATTTTTTTTAAATATACAACACAAAACAGTCAAACTCTGTTTTTCCGTTGTGTAAAAATGCGCCTGACTTACAACCTGAGGTTGCTGATTTTTCCATTCAGCCCAGACGGTTCCCTGCCCGCCACAGCCCAGCCGGACAGAGCTGCAGCTGCGGCTCCGCTTCCAGAATTCCTCACAGGTGAAGAGAGAAAAACAAAAAAACAACCAGCATTTTCAGTGGAAACCCTATAGGTGCCCTCTCTTCTTCTGCAAGCTCTCGTGGTCGCTCTGCTGGCCTCTCTAGAGCCAGGCTCACCAGTGTCATACATGGAAAGGGCACCATCACTCCAGATTTTAAGACGTGTGAGGACACCGTGCCCAGCTCCAAAGAGGACACAGTGGCCAAGGAAGGATTGCAACCTACCCCCTAACATCTTCTGCCTGTCCTCCGGCCCCTCTTCATGATGCTTTTCCTACCTATGTAACCCCAAAAAGTGTTGGAGAGGGAAGAGAACAGTCCATCTTCATCATCAGAGCGCATAATGCAGACCACAGATCCTCAGCTGGTGCATTTACACTGGTCCAGTCTCTCCAGTCTAATCTAACAATGTTCCACCACTCCTCACAGAGGAGATAGGGACCAGCACAGAGCAGGTGAAGTGCATCCCCCCAGTGTACGGGGCAGATCTGAGGGTGGGAGGGGGACATCCTCAAGTAAGAGAATGACAAAAGGATGACGAGCTCTCATGCAATGCTGCAGGCAACACTCTAAAGTCCACCTCACCTGCTCTGGAGCCTGAACAGTGCATCCCAAAGCCATAATCCTCCCCCTGGAGGTCATCCCACCTCCGCAGCATCAGTGCAAGCAGGACATAGGAGGTAACCATCTGGTTTGCTTTGGGTTTGATTCTTGGTGTTGGTTCTCCGATAGCACTTCATTGTCCTTTTCCTGTTGCCACTGAGCCCTAGGAGGTGCTGGGCACCTCTGGGAGATGCTGACCATCCTCCATGTTTGTTGCTGTTCTTGGAAGCCATGGGTGATGATCGGCTCTTGTGACCAGACCCTAGATACTCCTCAAACCTCAAAAAGCAAAAGGTTCTGCCAAGCAGGGGAAGCTGCCAGCGCTTGGGAGAAGCTGCTCCGAAGTGGATCCAAGGAAAACGGAGCCTGCAGAATGGGGTGGAAACTGGCTCCCTCACAAGGAATTTGATGATCTATCTAATGAAGGAGCTTGAGCGAGAGCATAAGCAGTTCCAAGATTTCCGGTATTTACTACTTCCAGCTGGGTTGTAAATACCACACAAATGGCTTTTTAAATGGAATTTTCCCAATTCCAAGATTAGGGCCATCCAGAACAAAATGCAAACTTGTAAAATCTCTGGACTTCAGGGTGCACTGAGCCCACCTCTTCCCCTGGTGTAAATCAGGAGAGTTCCTTTCCAATTCATGACAATCAGCTCCCTGGGACAGAAAACAACAAAGAATGGGATCCAATTGTTTTAGTGTTTAAACCTCACCCACACTTCCAGGGCATTACAGTAGGTTCATCCCGACTTTGTGAGGGAGACACAATGGGTGATTATCACTAATATTGTTGTTTCATCCAGCCTGGTTTCCAGTATGAATCTAGCACGAGCCTGAATAGCCAATACCAGTGTGCAAGGCCAACAAGGGTTGTCAAAGAAGAAAAGGATGGATTCAACCAAAACGGGCATCCCTAAAGGGCAAATAAGACATGAAACCTAAGATACACTAGTTATTTCAGCAATCGCACTGTTTGCAATATGGCTGCGTTGCGTTGCAGAGGAACACGACAGAAATGGTTGTGGGGCAGAGACAATCCAACGCCAAAAGCTGGAACCTCTTCCAGAGGCAGCAGGTTGCCTGCAGAGGCACCTCCTGCTGAGAGAGGGGGACGCTTACATGAAGCCGCTGAAACTGCAGCACCACAAGCAACCTGGCTGCACAGTAAAAGCTGGGTGCACACCCACCCCCTGAATATCTCCCCACCATGCAGGCAGGTTCTTCTTCACCCTTGGAGCCCCAGCAACCACCTTGCCCTGGGCTCCACTGCATCTACCCAAGCTGCAAACACCTCCAGCTGCAGCATAGCTCAAGCCTTGGCCAACTCATCGCATCTCCTTACATCAGCAGGATGAGCAGCACGCACTCCAAGAAGACATCCCATACCTGGCTTTTGTCCTACAGATTCTTTGAGTGAAAGAAAAGCTGGGTGGGACGAGGGAGAAATCAGTTCAATCAATGAGGAGATCTATCCACCCTAACAATGCCTGTTCCTGCGGAGAAGTGGGAAAGGCATTGCTGTATCTCCACCGACCTCAGCAGAACAGGACGGAGACAAAAAGATATATTCTTCCCCATGGGCAGGGCCATGTCCAAGCCAGGTGGCTGAAGGATATGGTCCTCGCTGGTTGGAGCCAGTGGATTCCGCCGCGTCCCTCTTCTCCCTCAGTGTGCCAACATGACAACTTTTATAACCTCCCCGGGGAGAGGCTGTTCCAGTCGCCTCCTGTTCAGCATCACAAGCATCCCAGAAATCTGCCAAGTGGTTGAGATTGTGTAAGGCTGGGAGGGAGCAGGGGTTTAGAGAGATGACTTTTTAGTTCACAGGAAGTCTGAGGGAGAGGATAACACAAGGGAAAACAAGCCCCAATGCCCTAAATGGGACGTGGGGCTAAAATGAAAGACAGAAAGCAAACTGCCTGCTGGTATGTCCTTTTGGGCTTCTCCAAGCACAACAATGAGAGAGGGAGAGGTGGAGAACAACCAGAAAAAAAAGGCAAAGCTCTAAATGGTCTTTGTTGCAGCCTAAAAACCCACATCAAAAACTGAGGGCACTCCTTGGTAGGATACAGGACTGGAGTTAATCCATCCTCTAAAGATCAGTCTCTCTGAGAAATGCCATAAGCAATCTCAGTGTGGAGCTGGGATACAATGCAGGATGATTCTCGCCTTGAAGACTGCCATTCCCCAGCCTCCAGCACGTTCAGAAGGTGCCTGGAGCGGCGACCCCGTTGCACCACGCTGGGGTCATTCCCAATGCTGCGACCTCCCACTCCCATCTGCACACCAGGAGTTGCCAGATTTGGGGCTCTGGGATGTGTCCTTCCTTCCTTCCTCACCCAGAAGAAGATCAGCTCCCTGAAACAGAGGAGCCTTCAGAGATAACATCCTCTCGCAGCCCTGCTGCCCTCCCCTAATGTAAGTCCATATCAGATCTCCAGAGTGAATCCATCTTGACTTGACAGCTAAGAACAACACTGTCAACCACAGACCTAAATCTTCATCTTAGGTCACCAAGGAAGTAGAAGTGGAATAAGGTGCCTTTGAGCTGCTTGAATACAGACCTATTCTTAACTGAGCCTAAACCAAGACTTGACCTCCTGATTAGAAAGGAAACACAGAAACACCATGAGATGTCAAAGCTGGAGAAGCATCATGAGATGTCGAAGCTGGAAGGAGCCATATCTGAGAGACTATCTTGGAAAACGGCGGTGGTATTTGTTACAGAAGATACAGACACCAGCTGGTCTCAAACCCAGTCGAGTTGCCCTCTGCCCCTGCAAGCACTTATCCATAACCACAGCCTTGGGAAAAGGAAATAATCCGCTTGAGATAAATCCTAAACTGACTGAGGAGGAGTCCACGTTTGGGAAGCTGATGATCCAACAAAATCAATAACGCTCCCAGCCCAGAAAATGGAGAGGTGCCTTAGGAGTGAGCACGCTCTTGCTTTCCTTTTTTTCTTAGATGGTGAGGCTTGTTAAAACTTATGCAGAGAAGTGGGAAAGCAGGAAAGCTGAGAGGAAAAACTTAATACTTAGTTTAGAAAAGAGAGGCTGGAAGAGGAAGAAAAAGAGGAATGTTACTGGTAAGGTTGCTTTCCCTAGTTCAATAAGGATCCTCGCTCAGTGCTAGAAGAAAGTGCCACGCTTGGTCTGAGTTTGAGACGAAACCTTGGATCACGTTCTGATTTATCTGAACAGAATTGCTCATCTCTAGTGATTTTTTTTTTTTTTAATTAATTTCACTTTGCGAGGAGCTGCTTGGCAGCTTATGTTGGCTCTCTGTTTCCCATTAACTTTGTGTTTCTTTTCTTTAAGCCCTGGTGGCTGTTTTCGATTTACTGGATGCTCAGGGAGGGGGGGAAAAGGCACAGGGAGGAAAGCAGAGACTCAGGCTCCTGAGATGTACAGCTTCACGGGAAGAAGCCGGTGGTATCGGACAGGACATTGCTTCTCTTTGATTAAAGCATTTGGCGGCTTTGATAAAAGGCCCTTAACTGCTTGTGCCACTCAAGCCATCGTAGAGATAATGAGGGGCCATCAGCCCTGCAGACAAGGACTCCCTTTGCCAGTCTCCTGCACTTTCGCAAGGGCCACGAAGGCCAAAAGGGGCCGGGGAGCTTATTACAGGGCAGATAGTCGTCTCTTTTGTGACAATAAGAGGAAGTGAGATAATTGGGGGATTGAGGGAAACCACCCATGGAGACACCACTTAGCGGGAATCCCAAAACTGGAAGGAAACCTCTGTTGATTCCTTATCACGTTACAATGTGGAGGCGAATGATGAATTGCCCTGTGGTGCGGGGACACGCAGCAGTCAGAGATTGTCCAAAGGGTTTTGTTGCCATTTGGGCCGGCTTGTTTTGGTTAGTTTTTGCAAAGGAGAAGAGGAGCAGTGAAAGCTCAGCTCCCAGGGCAAAGGAGCTCCCAGGATGGGTTGCAGGCTGAGGGACACCAAGGGTGAATGGGACCTGCCTTTCTATCACCAGCGTCGCTTTGCAGCAACCTGGATGAGTCCTAAAGCTTTGCACCAGAACTGGGGTAGCCAAGGGCCACACAACCCACTTCTGACCTTAGGGGAGTCTCTGGGAGTCCACTACAACTCCTTGCTCCCTACCTTACATTTAGCTCAACCCTGGCATCGCCATTGCCAATCACAGCTTTGATAACACTCTATAGAGCACGAGGGTCGGCTGGAGGAGTCAGAAAATGTTGCCTCTGTTTTCCACTGTTTGGCTCAATCCCACATCAGGAAAATATTAAGATTTATCAGCTTTTTTTGGTGTGTTTTTCAGATATACTTGTACACAACCACACACGTGCTCCTACAACGTTCAAGGGATTCACCAAGGATGTGAGGGAGGTTTCCGTTGCCCTCCTGCCTCATCTGCCAGCACTTCCCAGCACCCACTACCTCCGACTGTGTGCCCGGGCTGCACATCCCAGCGCCCTAGGGGTTACGTTACTAAAAATAATGACATGTGGCTGACTGATAGGACAGTGCGGGGAAGCAGGAAAGGGGTCTGCTGTGAGGAGAGGCTACCGGGCTGGAGAAATTCTTGGTGCCCTCAAATGCCGTGGTGCAGGCTGGCTCCTGTTAGCTATTCCCAAGGAAAGTGGACCAAATCCTGAGAAGAGGGAGCAGCAGTCACCTCTTGCCCACCCCACAGGGTTGCATTCAGCCCTGGAAATTCCTAATTTTCTTCTGAGTGCCTTGGGTGGAGCTGATCTGAGGCTTTTGCTCTCAAAGTCCTGCAAGTGGGTCTGCACCTAAGCATTCCCATTGCTTTGGGAGAGGAAGGGAGAGGCTGCAAACCGCTGGCTGCTGCCTTAGAACAGTTATCCCATCGATACCATGGGGCTCTTCATGCCAGGACGAGCTGAGCACTCAGTGTAAAGCCCTCACAGTTTGATCCCTCAAGCTCTGTCAAAGCAGGTCAGTCGCACCAGAGGGGAACGAACATGGATATCATCATTTTCAATCCCACCGCCCACTCATCAGGCCGAGCATTTAAGTGGGATTGCTCTCTGCATACCGACAACTGTCTCCCAACCGAGACTCTTAGTTGAAAACTGTGCAAAATCCAAGCTGTCAAGGTATCTCCACTGGGAGATTAACCCTGTCTGAGGGGCTACGGAGACAGAAAAGTCATCTTTATCTCTGGCAGCAGCTATCTTACTGAATGTGGATTCAACGTGGGTGAAAGGCACTGCCACCCCTCCAAACAGCTCACTCCCAGCCCAGCAGAAGATGAGACACTGGTGAGATGAGTTTTATAGAATCATAGAATGGTTCAGGTTGGAAGGGACCTTAAAGATCATCGAGTTCCAACCCCCCTGCCCTGGGCAGGGACACCTACCACCAGACCAGGTTGCTCCAAGCCCCGTCCAGCCTGGCCTTGAACCCCTGCAGCGATGGGGCAGCCACAGCTTCTCTGGGCAACCTGGGCCACTGTCTTACCACCCTCACGGCAAAGAATTTCTCCCTGAGATCTCATCTAAATCTCCCTTTTTCAGTTTAAAACCATTACCCCTCATCTTACTGCTACACTCCCTGATAAAAGGTCCCTCCTCATCTCTCCTGTAGCCCCCCTTAGGCACTGGAATCCTCCTATTAGGTCTTCCCAGAGCTTTCTCTTCTCCAGGCTGAGTTTCCCAGCCCATCCTGGGGGAGCAGCCCATCTCCAGCACACAACCCTCATCCCTTGCTCATCCTCAAACACAACCATAAAGCAGGCTGGGGCCATCCAGCCTGTGGGCAAGGGGAGACATCAGAAAACAAGGCTGACAGTCAACATGAGGAAAGCCCCAAGCAGGGGAGCAGCCGAGGTCTGACCTTTTCTCTTGGTGCAGTGGTAGATCTGGCTGTGCTCCTGGGAGATCGGGTAGGGGTTGGCAGGCGGTAGCAGGTCCTGGGAGGTGCTCGACACCCCGTTCTCACACTGGTACTGGGAGCCCAGGTTGGAGGAGGCAGAAAGGACCCTGGTCTCGCCACTGAAGGGGCTGTGATTCGAGGACACTTTTTGTCTCACTGTGCTCCTGGGAACAACCGGGTACTCTTTACTAAAAGGAAAGAAACAAAAAGGAACAAGGCAGAGAGGCAATCAATTAATAAATAGATCAGTGGATTAATAAATGAAGGCAGCACATTAGTGTCATGGTGTTTGTTTAGACTTTCAGGGAAATAGAGACATCCCTCCCGGGAGGCTGCGGCCCCGTCACACTTTATCCATGGAGCACTCTTCTATTCCACTTTCCTTTTAGTATCTTTCCCTTTAGATTCGTGCATCTTCCACCACAACTGCTATTTGACACCCATACGTAAAGCAGATAGATGCAGTTATAGCAAAATACGAAAGATTTATATTTACCTATTATGATAGCATTTATAAATTATATACTACTTATATTGTATATGTGGATGTGCGCATGCATGTAAATAAAAACCTCATTTCTGCCAAGCTGACTTGGAGATGGATTAAATATTTAGGTCTACTTTTTCCCCCTTATGGTAGTTGTCCCCGTTCCTTTTCCCCAGGGTCTTCCAGCCTGGTTGTCCTGGGTGGGGGATCGCTGGACCAGAGAACAAGCCCAGCTGCAGAGCGCTCAGAGAAGAGAAATAAATAAATCACCGAGACCTGATGCAGGCCAGAGCCACACGTCTCAGCAGAGCCAGGCTGGGAGGGAGAGCGCTGATGGAAAGTCTGGTTTGTTCCCCTGCTCTGAATTCTGGTTTGAAGCGAGGATGCTTTGCCAACACTGGCTGGAAGTCCCCTCTCCTACAAGACCCTACAGTGTGTTTTTCTCCAAGCACATCGGCTTAGCGGCTGGACAAGATTATTCCTGCTCAGCAAGGGGGAGAACTGAAGTTGAGTAAGGGGTCCCAGAGACCTCAGGCGAGGTGCAAGCCTCCTCCTGGGCTGTCTTCAAGACAACTGAGTGGCCTCTGAACCCAAGGACTTGCTAAAATGTGTAAAGATGAAGCAGCACCTCACAAAGTGTCACCAGGCTCAGAGCAGCCACAAACCGAAGCCCAGATTCCAACACAAGCTTTCTTCTTTGAGGCTATAACCATTGGACAAAGCTGGCTTTGAGGTATCCTATTCACCTGCCCCAAATCATTATGCTGGAGCAAGGACAGAACCTTAAATCCCGTCAACAAGCTCACCTGGCCACTTCCACACGGAGGAGGAGGAACACTGACTCCCCAGTTCCACCCCTTAGAGAGGACCTATCACTGAAGCAGCTCAGAACTTATTTACAAAACTTAACAATACCAATTATATAAACCTACTCCCAGCAGGGAGCTTTCATCCAAACCACTGCTGTGGTGGCTGCCAGAAACATCAGCAACCAAGCTATAACGGAGGGGAAACTCACCCAGGAGCTCAAAACCAAATAAATGTGTCTCTCATTGTGCCACGGAAGCTTTCCAAACCCTGGGCACTGGTGGCTTGCCAAGCAGAGTCTATTCCAAAGGTGGGGTTTCTTCCCCTGGAAGCCCAGCAGCTCCTCCCCACAGGAGCAGGGCCTTCCACCCACTTGGACTGGCTGATCAGGCAGCTTTTTCCCAGAACTGAAGTCCAGGCTGTGCACAAGGAAAAGAAAGAAAGATGGACCGGGAGGAAGCAGAGATTTATCCCTCAGGTGCACAAGACAGCAATGGATGCCAGGGCACATGGTGGGCTTCAGAGGACCTCTCTGCCTACGGACACCCATCACTAGCATTTCTATCCCAGGAACTCTTGCTGGAGGGCAGCTTTGGTGGCTTTTCAAGAAGGTCAGGAGCTACAGCCTTCAGATCTCCTGGGTTCTAGTGGGTGTCCCAGTCCTACCAGGCCACAGTTTTGAGCTGCCTACTCCTGACATGCTCCACCTTCACACAGGGATTCTTATGGAAATAGTATCAATGTGACACCCCAAAGCTGTGTCCCCACCATGTTTCCCTTAGAAGGAAACAAGCCACAAGGAGGTGACACATGGACCTTAGTTCTCCTCCCTGTAGAGAGGCTTCTGGTTCCTTCTTCCTCTGCTCCAATACCACCAACCACAAACCCCCCAAGAAATGACCCAGCCTGTTGGGGTTTCTTTTTTTGTCAGCGAGTATCTATGGGCTAAGGTGGAGGAGGAGCAGGGATGTACCATGGCATGAAGCCAAATCGTGTGGCTCCTGTAGAGGATGTAGAGATAACTACTGCCACAGGTTCTCCCTGCTTTGGTGGGGGAAGAATTGGATGTCTCTTTGGGAGCGTCATCCTCTCCTTGCTCACACCTGGGATTAGATCTGCATGGGGGTTTCTTACAGTAAATTCTCAGGGCAGGTGACAGGGACCCCATCAACATCAGACCTTCACTGTGCGAAGCATCACACAAGCACCGAGAATCCATCCCCAACCCAGACACCTCTCACTGAAATCTACACTTTCTCTGTCTTAATGGAGAGCTGAGAAAGGGAAAATTTAACAACACAATTGTTCTTTTCTTGATAAAAAAAATATTTCCTTTCCATAAAGGAGCTGCGTGCCTGAAACAGCAATATTTCTACCCTGAAGTGCCAGCATAGGTGGTGTCAGGATCCCACCCTCTTGTGTACAGGGGACCAAATTCCTTTCAGACTGTATTTCCTGGGAGACACAGCAGCCTCCATGGCTGGGGATCGTGGTGCCCTGCGGGAGACACGGCAGCAAGGGGGAGTCACGCTGGAGAGGGAACAGGTTTGGAGACACCAAGTTTCCAAACAGCAGTTCCCAGGAGGTATCGCAATGACTTCTCTCCAGACTGAAATATTTCCATTTCAGTCAAAACATGTTGGGTGCTATTTTTGCCAAAAAATCAACTATTTGAGAAGGGAGAGGAAGGAAAGTATTTTCTAACTAAATATCTGAAACATTCTCCTTCTTTCACTTTGCCTTTTTTCTAGACACAAAGGCAGTTATCTCTGTATTTCTACCTTTTTCTTCCTTATGGGAGCAGAGCTCTAATAAAGAGATATCTTTGGTACCTTGTAAAGCAACAGTCATCTTGAAACATTTATACTCTTTCCTAAGCCCACTCAATATGCAGTGTGCACAGCTATCATTTGAGTTTGTCCTTTAGTCTTTAAAAATGTATCAGTTTTTTGTTTTGTTTTGTTTTGTTTTTTTTAAAGGCCTAAAAGTCACTATTCCCAAAATAGCTGGTTGTAATCCTGGGCCACAGTTTAATGGAATGAAAGGTTTTGTTCACTGCTGGCACAAAATGACTGTTGTGTCCAGAAATTTTGCTGTCCAAAAGAATTGTAGCAAAGTAGGATGGGGGGGGGCGGGGAAAAAAGCATTAAAGGTTGACTCACACTGGCAATATAGGAAATTGTCCACACAGCATGGAAGAGACTGTTGTTCCTGGGCCAGAATGCGAGTTAGTTTTACATCGGGGTGTTAATGGGCTACATTTTTTTCACAATAAAAATTGTAAAATTAGAATTTAAAAAAAAAAAAAAAAAAAAAGAAAAGAAGTTGGATTGGGGAAAGAATTTATAAGGAAGGAAGCTGTCACTGGTCTATTTAAAGTCTATTGGAGGCTAATGATGAATATTCGGTTCCATAGTCGGTGTATTACGATGGCAGAGGGGGACGGGGAGGAAGGGGGAGCCGCATTGCCAAGGTGCTGTACAATCTCTGCAGCACCAGGCTTCCAGCTGAAGGGCCACCAGGAGAGAACATTACTTTGATTTTCATTGGAGCTTGGGGGAAGAAATCAGGGATGGGGTCCAAGTCTACACTGAAGGCACTCGGTCCTGAAGTCTGGACTCTGTCCTTAACTCCCACCTGGCCAGATGTTTCCCAGACCTGTAGGATCAGACACCAGCTCTGCATAACCGCTTCCAAACAGCACACACATTCCTCTTCAGAGTCCATCATATAACCCCGACCCTACAGATCAGGCCTTACAAGTGAATCCTTCCTGCATTTCCTGAGCACTTCCGCCAAAATCAGGTGGAATTAGTAAACTCAGTCCCATCTTCATATCTCATGACATTTTTCCCCTCCCCTGGATAAATCATGCCCTCACCATAAGTTCTTCTACCACAAATTCATATCTAGCAAGGGATTCAAAGGAGAAAATTCAAGAAGGTTTTTCAATTTTAGAGCTGGAAACCTTGTTGGCCACTGCAAACTAATAAAAACTGTAGAAAAAAAAAAAAAAAAAAAAAGCAATAAGTATAGGTCTTTACAAAGTGGCATCCAGACCCCTTTCTTGCTTATCAATGCCTTGTAAGAGAGTGATAATTTTCAATGTATTTTCATGTGTAGGCTTGAAGTTTCCTAGTGTACCGGCTAATGTATAGTAAATGCAAGATCTTGTTAATCAAACCTTCAAAGATCCATGGTTTATAATCACAAAGCTTCTGCATTGAAGCATCCAGCCCCTACTGACCCTAAGGAAATTATTTTCAAAGGTGCTTCTGATATTTCTGCAACAAAGAAGGCTCTCCAGAGCCACTGTAGTTCATGGTAACAAGACTTCCAAAGACTTGTTAAATGTTGGGGCCCAAGGATCATACTGGTACCCATTCAAGGTCAAGATAAGGGATGATATGAAAGAGGATTTCTCTGTGGTTATCTGCAGTATCCTTTGAAGCCCCTGGGCTGGGCACTGTCTAGATCTTGTCCACAATGGCAATTCCTAGTCTAAAACCTGACCAAAGGTGGCCAAACACAGCAGTTTCCTTCCACTCTTTCCACGTTGTCAGGAGATTTGAACTGCTCCTTGGTCAGTCACTACAGAAGGACAAACGTTTGTCTTCCTATCAGTCCTGTCCCCTGCAACCACCCAGCACCCGTGTGTACAGCGGTGCAGAATCAGACCCCAATTCCAGATGTGCAAACACAACTCCAAGGCATTTGGGCTTATATTTCCCAGGCCACCAATTGCTGTCCTTCCTGCTGAGACTCGAGTGTAGGAAAGAAATGGAAGTCAGCCATAACAGATAGAGAAAGAGGAAGAGGAAAAAAAAAAAAAGAAAGAAAAAAAAAAGTGGCTGGAATAAATATACCATCTCCCAGGAAAAAAATAAACCAGAACACACTTTTCAATTGTCAATGCGCGTTCATTGCAGCTCATTTCCAGCATATTGAAATAAAATTGAACCACTCTCAAGAGACTGTCTGGAGAGTCTGATGTGGATAAAAATGCAGCAGGAAAGGATTTGGGAGGAGAGAAACTACTGAGTACTTCCCTTGGTCTTACCTCAGATCAAATATGAGCTCTCTCTGCACAGAGATTGCAGGCCAGCCCCACAGAAAATAATACCCTGGGAGGGATGTCTAGTAATACAAGTCAAACTGCCCACTGAGAAATAAGGGAGGTTGTTCACTGCAGCGTGCTCCACCAACATATCCAATGTTCTTGCCAGAACATAAGGGTCCAATAACACTGCTTTGGGTGCACACGTGGCGTGTTGACAAACAGTGCTTCCATCTCTCATCTGAGCAGTGCAGCCCAAAGAGAAGCTGCAACAACCCAAAAACCAGCAAAGAAGCAGCTAGAGATCCAGAGCTACCATTACCGGGCAAATAAAAATCTAGATTCCCGCAGCCAAGTTCTGCTGTTCATGTTGGAGGAAGAGCAACACGAGAGGAGATGAAGAATGGATGCTGGCCAACAGAGACAGCATTAGCATCCTTTCATGCCGGGTTGAGCTTCTGGAGACGGGGTCATCCTGGGCAGATCCCCCGAAGAAGTGGCGATGAAAGAAACTGCAACTACTCTCTGTTTCTTGAGCTGACTTTTGCACTTTAAGAGAGCTGTGGATACCCTCCAGCGAAGTCTGTAGAGCCTTATTTGGGATTTCATCTGAATTCCATCAAATTCTATAGAGTGCAGTTCAAGCCTGCAGTTTCCACTGGGGCTTTGACCAGGAAAATTTCCTTGGGGATGTATGCTGGAGGAAAGCATCATCTCTCCAACAGATGTTCTAACTCTAAGTCTCACTCTGAAAACATTTCAGACAGCACACGGCTCTTGGGAGATTTCAGTGACAGAACATGGGAAATGCAAATGGATGTAAAGATGCAACAAGAAGATGCAAGAAGAACAAGGTCGTTTGCCGTAGACCAAGAACTACCTGCATTGGTGAGACCAGTACCTATCAGTCCAACATGACAGGGTAGACAATCCTTTTGGAGCCTCATCCATTTAATATTATAAAGCTCATTCATGTATCCTACTGGCACCCAAAAATGCACCATCTTCTCCATTATGCCAGCTCTGAATCATGGTACTGATTTTATGTCCTTTGTGTCTGGCCCAGTTTCTGTTCTCAGTTACACCAGGAAATCTTTGGAATAATTCCTTTGGAGCCTGGAAGATTGCTGTGGATTAATGCCAAAGGCAGCAAACTATGGCTCATGGTCTTTGACAGAGAAAACATACACATAACATCGAACTCCACTGCCACTCTTTCCTTTGTCCAGTTGATCATTCTGGATCTTTGTCTCGCTTTGAAAGGGCCCAGGATACTCACCAAGGGAACTAAGCGCCACCCTTTCACGTAATCTTTCCTCTCAAAAGCTTTCCCAATAAGAAGCTTCAAGGACTAATTGCATTAATTTGAATGAACAGTAACTAGAGCCTGAGACTTCCAGAAGCTCTTCAGCACCCATAATAACCACTGAAGACAATGGGAGTTGCAGATGATCAGCAAAAATTGGTTAAAGGGTTTAACAGAATTGCTCTTTTACAGTGCTCTAGCCCCAGATCCACAAACGCTTCTCCCCTGCTGTCTTTTGGCAGTCACAGATTAAAAAAAAAATATATAAAAGCTACGACTTGTATGCAACCACCCAAATCACCCAATAGTTATGGCTTATTAACACAACTCCGTTGACTCTCATGCATGGGGAATTTTAAGGGCAAAGTCCTACACTTGACAACTGCGGCGCAGAGCTCATCATCTCTCTGCACAAGCTTCAACCCTCTGCGGATTTCTGCTGCGTGGTTTGCTCTTGCTCTCCACACCAAACTCCCCTTGGCACAGGCAGGGGTTCTAACCGGAGACAAAAGGAATTTTTACAGTACAGTGGGGCAAGAGATCTGAAAGGAACACTTTGATTAACGTTTCTAGCACCACAACTACACAATTTTTACCCAATTTATGTTTTTCAACTGTAGCACGACCACAGGATACAGATGCAGCATAACTCACATCCCTCTACATATTTTCCTCTAGCATGTTTTCTTTTTTTTTTAATTTTTTTTAATCAAGGGAATCGCAAAGCTGATCTCATGCTCAGTAACCTGAAAACTTGAAAAAACCCCTATTCTCCCAGAGTGCTCATCCTGTCAAAGAAACTGCTAATGGGGTCCTGTGTGTCTCAGGAAAGAAAGGGCGTGGGGGGATAACGAATGTGCACCAGAAGTCTGTGCTCACTGGAATTTGGATCTCTCCAGAGCCTCGTGGCTATTCTTTTTGAATGAAATCATCTGCTGCTGAAAGGCTTAATGTCATTACTGAATGAAGTTTTCTACCTGGAGAGACTTATTAACTTCTCTTCTGGGAAACAGGAGGATTAAAAGCAACACGGAGGCTTTGCAAGGGAGAAAGCCAAAGAGAAGGATGGACTCACAAAGACATCCCCATCCATTCCGCAGAGATCCCATCCCCAGAGGCCAAAGCATTGCTGCTCTTGCCTGGCCAGAGCATGTGGAGACATAGAGAGACGAAGGCAAAGTCCTCAACGAGGCACCCTAGACCTTGCTCTGAGCTCACTCTTTGCGAATGGTAGGGGAGAAGAGGAAAGAAGATGAAGCAAGGAAGAAAGACAACTTCCAGCACCAAGGGGGGATGTTCAATGGATGAATCATCAGGCCAAGTCTCCACCAGCTCCTTCGCCCCACTGCAAGACCTGCTCTGAGGTGAGTGAGACAATTTTGGGCCCAGAAAACTGCTCTCCCTCCCATCCACTGGCAGCCAAAGGTGCAAGGAAACCACCAGAGTTGGGCAGATGGTAATTCATTCTATGAGGATGGACCTTATCTCATGTCATTTTAGCTGTTTAAAAGGCCGACATCTACTCTAAGTAAACCATTCAGACCCCTCAGGTGAGACAGGCAGAGGGAGGGCTTCTCACCCACTCCACCCTCCGTGGGGTGAGCTCTCAAACGAAAACATGGGCATTTTGCTCTCTGAAGGTGCCCATCACACTCTGCTCTGTGCGGAGGGAGCCTAGACACCAGCCCAGCCTGGAGACACTGCTTCTAGATGGCATCTTCAACCACCTCACACCTACTCCCAACAGATCCAAGCCCCACACAACACGTTAGGACCTGAAGGTTTAGAGCTCAACCAAGGCTCAGGCATCCAAGGCTGCTCCGAGGGGTAGAAGAGTGAATGAGGGACGCGGTTTGGCTGTAGCTGGGGCCAGTTTTCCCCAAAAATGGGATGCCACATGCACCCAGCTGGGTCAGCGCTGCCTCTCAACCTCCTCTGGTGGGTTTCCTTCTCCCCTGGTTGCTTTCAGCTGGGAGATGCTCCTCTGCAATAACCCAATGCAGGGAATTAAGAAACGTTTGAGATTTAAATAAAGCAAACAGAGAGGTGCTGAAGCTTTCCGCAGCATGAAAAATTCATTCCCTCCATGGCTATACCCCTTAATGAGATGATCAGTGACCTGATGAACATCAGGTCACCAGTTTCTGGTATAAAAGGCTGTGCACTGTTTTAAAAAAGCATGGGTTTTTTCCAGTTACTTTTTTTTTTTTTTCTATGATGAAAAAGCAGCACTAAAAATACATTCCCACCATGTTCTCCAAGGGCAGAAGTAGACATCACTCCACTGAAGCCAAGGTGGACATACCTATACCTGCCAGCTGGGGAGTGGGTCCATCACTGGGAAACACCTTCACTACATACACACACACATATTCATCTATTCAAATATACTTTATATACATTTAATTATATTTTAATATATATTTATATATGAAACCTATATAAACCCACAAAGGTAGGTCATACTTCTCCAACATACTCAATCCTGAATGGTTCTTTATCTCATAAATACAATTCATCTTTTTATATCTATAATTTATTTTATGTATGTTTTCATATATTTATATATATAATTTTGTATATATTCAGATACATATAAAAAACCACAAAGGTGGGCACATATTTGTCTAATTTTCGACCTTGAATGGGCCTTTATTTTACTATAATAATCTTATCCTGCTCTCCCTTAAAAAAAAAAATGCCATCTTTGTAAAGGTACACAGTCATTTCTATGCTATCTGTACAAAGGATAAGTTATTAAGGAAGCGAGCATCAGAAATTATCCTGTAAAGTCGACGCGGCGGATTTTAACCCTTTCCATCCTGCCAGGCCCGAGCGGGTGTATTTATATATTCCAAGTGTTTCTGTTCACTGTATCATCGACTGTGACCGCAGGCCCGCATAAAAATGCCAAGCAATTTTTAGCACAAGCTCAGCATGGCCAGATGCCATGCTCTTCATATGGCATGAAGCCCTTCTAATAGTCCTCACTGTTTCACCTCCTCCCTCCCTTCTCGCCGAAAAAACCCCACGATGAATGTAAACCTTCAAATCTTTCCATTGACCGTAATGAAAGGGTAGTTTAGCAGCAAAAATATGCGGGGGGACATCGTTACTCGAGCTCCAGTAGAGGTTGAGAGGCTGGCACGGGAGGGAGGAGGTGGGGAGAAGCTATTTCAAGTGGTAGCGCGCCCATAAATAAATAAATATTGACAGATTATGCCAGGATCTGTGCTGTCGTTGGAAAGGGCAGGCAGGCAGGGAACACAGGGCACATTCAGCAGACCACAGAGATGATTTAGATTGAGAAAAGA
>QJSC01023729.1:282211-327008 GCA_003697955.1 Calidris pygmaea | reverse complement strand
CCGTGGGGATGAGGCTGCCATTGGGTGCAACCCCGGGGGGGGGGACACAAAGGCAGCTCTGCCTCCCCCAGGGATGCCATCGCCCCAGCTTCGAGGTGCCAGCCCCAGCTGTGGTCCTGCAGGAGGGTGACGGTGCCCGATGTCCCCCAGCCGTGTGGGGGGCGGGGAGGGGGTCGCGGGGGGGGGGTCCGGTGCAGCCACTGGGCTGAGCTTGGTGCCAGCTCCACGCTCTTCTCCTCCTCCTCCTCCTCCTCCTCCTCCTCCCTGCAGGATGCTGTTCTCAACGCCTGTTACCGGGGCTGCCGGCTGTTCTCCATCTGTCACTTCGTGGATGCGAGCGCCGAGCTGAACACAACCAGAGCCGAGTGTGAAGCAGGTGAGGGTGCCGGCGGCCGAGGGGTCCCTGAGCCCCAAACACCACCCTGGGGGGGGTCCCCCCACCTACCAGAAGCACCATCGTGACCGTCCTGCCTCCGCTCAGCCCCACGCTCTGCCCCACGGCCGCAGCCAGACCCTGCTGCAAACCCAAGTGGGGTGCGGGTTTATGCCCACAGGGTGTAAATCAGGAGGGGTAGGGGGTTCCTGGGGTTGTGGGGCTCGTCAGAGGGATCGGGGCACCCCCTAATCCTGACCCCCCTCTTTCCTTGCAGCGTGCACCGAAGCCTACAGCAACGCAGAGGAGCAGTTTGGCTGCGTGACAGGGTGCCGCAAGCAGTTGCCCGAGGTGGAGAGCAGGAAGGAGAAGGTGAGGGGCTGGGGAGATGGGGAGCCCCCATCCATCCATCCCTCATCCATCCCTCCATCCATCATCCGTCATTCATCCACCCCTCATCCCTCCATCTCTCCATCCATCCCTCATCCATCCATCCCTCATCCATCCATCCATCCATCCTCCATCCATCCTTTCATCTATTCATCTATTCATCCATCCATCCATCCATCCTTCTGTCCATTCATCCATCCCTCATCCATCCATCCCTCCATCTATCCATCCCTCATCCATCCATCCATTCCTCATCCATCTATCCATCCCTCATCCATCCATCCATCTATCCTCCATCCATCTATCCATCCCTCATCCATCCATCCATCCATCCATCCTCCATTCATCTATCCATCCCTCATCCATCCATCCTCCATCCATCCTCCATCCGTCCTCCATCCATCTATCCATCCCTTATCCATCCATCCATCCATCCATCCTCCATCCATCTATCCATCCCTTATCCATCCATCCATCCATCCATCCTCCATCCATCTATCCATCCCTTATCCATCCATCCATCCATTATCCATCCATCCATCCATCCATCCATCCATCATCCTTCCATCCCTCCCTCCCCAGCACAGACATCCAACCCCATCCCTCCCCTCGCTCCCTCCCGGCCACCCCCACCTCACGGCTCGGTGACCCCCATCTTCCCCCAGTGCTTTCCCAGGGCAGACTGGGCCCAGGTGTGCTCCCCACGTGCCAAAACCCACGCTGCAGGCTGTGTCCTGCTTTATTTTACCTCCCCTGTTACCCGTGTCCCCGCGGACGAGCCCATCACCGGCCCGTCGCGCTGCCTCCCCCAAAACATCAAACGCCGATTCACGGGGCTCGCCCAGATTTGGGCCAGGCAGATTCGGGCCATTACACCCAATTCCCGGGGTGAGAGGTTCTGACCAGTGATTGTTACCGATTCCCCCACTTTCGCTCTGCTATCCTTCCCAGCAATTAGCAACGCTCTTTCCTCCTACGTTTGGCTAATTTAGCTCTTGCCCAATTAATTAAATTAGACTTTGGCCCAAGGTAGAGGCTTTTGGCTTCGCACGCCTGCGGAGGAAGATGAATTTGTGCTGTGGAAAGCTGCAGCTCCTTCGAAAAACCCCCTTTGCAGCCTGGTTTTAAGACCTTCCCGGTGTCTGATCCCGTTTCCCAGCCCCTCTCCGAGGTGGGGGACGAGCATCGGGGGGCGAGTGGCTGCCGGGGAGGGCCGGTCACCCCCTTCACCCACCCAAAAGCATTTTTTCCTCCGGGTTCCCAGACAGGCAGGCAAAGCAGATTTAGCATAATAATTAGATACAGAATCTGACCTATTTATTTCCTGTTTGCTGGTTTGACCGTGCAAGGGGCTGTCGGAAAATGTTCGAAGCCAGTGGCAGGGAGCAGCCAAGCGGATTCCAGCAGGGATGCTTTAAAAATAACAAACCGCCGCGACGGCCAAGAATCCAGGGCACAGAGAGGCTGCCAGGAGAGAAACGCCCTCGGCATCTCAGCCTATTGTTTAAAGGGCTGCTGCGAGCGAGTGGGGGGCTGCCGTGGGGCTGGGTGGTGGCCCCGGGGCTGGGTGGTGGCCCTGGGGTTGGGTGGTGGCCCTGGGGTTCAGTGATAGCCCTGGGGTTCGGTGACAGCCCTGGGGTTCGGTGATGGCCTTGGGGACCACAGCCCCAGGCTCAGGGACCCCTCCCGGGGCTGGACCACAGGTCCTGCTCATCCCCAGCCTTAGGAGAAGCAGGCTGAGCCCCAGATCTGAGCGTCCAGCTCAACCCCGGCCACCTCCTCAGGGTGGGATGTTGTCCCCCCGGGTTTGGGTGACGAAGGGATGGCGGTGACACGATGTCCCTGCTCCTTTGCAGAGCCCGGAGCTGAAGATGCCGTCGTTTTCCATGTTGGATTTGGTCTCCACCTTCTGCAACGACATCGTCAGCTCTGCCCAGAGCTTCATCTCCTCCACCTGGACCTTCTACCTGCAGGCGGACGATGGCAAAGTCGTGGTGTTTCAGGTTGGGGGGGGGGGGGTCCCGTGTCCCCTCTCTCTCTGCTGGGTGACGAGAGGGGTGGGGACCCCCTTGTTCATCCCTTTCTCCCTCTTTCCCCACCAGTCCCAGCCCGAGATGGAGTATCCGCTACCCGAGGTGCAGGAGACCCAGCCGGAGCGGCCGGTGCGGCCGGGACCGGGGTCCAGCCCCCGCGTCCCCCAGCCCCACACAGGTGCGGGGTGTGTGGGGGGGGTCTGGGCTGCCGGCGGGATGGAGGGGGGTGGGGGGCGTCCGGGAGCCTCCGAGCCCTCCTGGCTCTCATCCCATTTCTCCAGAGCTCAACAAATTACCCGCCTCTCGGGTCTGATTAAGCTTCCCACACCCCGCACCCACCCAGGGGGGGGTGAGTCCGGACTCGGGACCCGCTCCAAGAAGCTGCTGGGATTCTCCATGCCCACCCCCCCCCCCCCAGCAGGGAGAGGGTCCCCCCGGGGTGGGGGTGGGGGGCGAGGGGATCACCCGGCACCCCATCACCTGCTGGCATCGGGACAGGGAGCTGGGGGGGGCATGCCCACAGTGGGTGCTGGGGCTCAGCATCATCTCTCTCCACCCCCCCTCCAGGCTCCCGGGTGAAGGGGGAGAAGCCCCCCATGAAGGAGCCGCGGGGCAAAGCCAAGGCGCAGCACCCGGACCCCCCGCAGCCCGAGCACGACTTCCTCGGCTGCATGTCCAAGTAGGTGCAGCGGGGGCCGCGCGGGGACCCCGCTGGGTCCAGACACCCTAGAGCAGATGCTCCCCCCCCGACCCAAAATTCCCACCCCGTGCCCTGCCGTAAACTCGTCCTTTCTCTTTGGCGGGGGGCGGTGGGGTGTTACAGGCGCTCGGGCCTTCCTCGCTGGATCCTGGCCGCCTGCCTCTTCCTCTCCATCATGGTGATGCTGTGGCTGAGCTGCGCCAGTTTGGTGACCGCCCCCGAGCAGCACGTCAAGACCCAGGTATGGGGTCAGCAGTGCCCAGAGCAGCCCCCGGGGGGGGGGGGGGGGTCCAATGGGGGTCCCCCACACTCTGGGTCTCCCTGTCATGAGCCTTTAGGGGCTGAGACGTGGCCGCACGGTGTTTGTGGTCCCCGGCCACCATGCTGGGCTCGCCGGCGTGTCCCTGCCGTGCGATACGTCCCCAGCCAGCCCCACGGTGTTCCCAGTCTGGGGAAAAAGGGGGTCCTGTCCCCTTCTCCGGGGCTGCACGGTCCCCTCTGCCTCTCTTCCAGCCTCTGAGCATCAACGGGGACAAGGAGTACCTGGAGGACCTGGATGGCCCCGGCGCCTTCCCCCTGCCACCCGTCATCGCCGTCACCCTGTGTCCCACGCACGGCGGCGAGGATGGGGGGCCGCTGCCCCTCAAAGTCGACCTGGACAAGACCATCCTGTAGCGCTCCCACCCCTTCCCCTCACCTCCACCCCACCTCCCTGTCACCGTCCCCACAGCATCATCCCTGCTCCCTCTCCGCTCCCCCTCCGGCTGCCCCATGTCCCTGGCTCCTGGAGGAGCATCTCCGGCTCCGGCGCGGGGGGGATTGGGGGTACGATCTGTCCGGGTCCCCCTTCTCCTCCCCAGGGATGGCCGCTGCGGAGGAGGCTCCCGGGAGCCAGGCAGCGGCTTTGCCTCCTCCGTAGACGTGCTGGGATCTTGGTTTCCAGCGCTCCAGAGCCAAGAGAGGAGCTGCCAGAGCGGGGAGGCCGGGGGGAGCCCGTCCTCGTAGCGGGGCGGTCCGTCTCCTCCCGACCGGAGCCCCCGGGGCCCCGCAGCCCTCCGGGCATGGGTCCAGCGTTGGGCAGGAGGGAGCCGGCTGCGGTGGGGGATGGAGAGTGTCTGCAACGATCTGGGCTTTGGCTCGGCACATCCCCGGCCTCCCACCTTGGGCTGAGCCTCCAAGGCGCCGTCTCCGGCCCTGGGAACTCCCTTCCGCCGGCCGGAGCCGATTGCCTTGGGGAACCGAAACGTGGCGAATGGATTTTGGCCTTGGCAGCCGGAGAGAGGGAGCGGATCTCGCCGCCTCCGTGCCCACGCCGAGGACCCAGCCGGCTCCTTTCCCCGGAGCTGCGGAGGGGCCCTGGGATGGCTCCTTCCCCCTCCTCGCTCCCTGATGCCTTTGGGGGCGGCTGGCCCTGATGCCAAAGGGGTTGGGAGTGGGACCAAGCAGGGGATGAGGCAGTGATTCCTTGTGTCCGAGCTCGGGCAGGAGGTGGGAGCTGCTGGGATGCCCCCGTGCTGGGCTCAGCATCCCTGCCCGATGCCCGGAGCGGCTCATCCTGCGGGGCTGTAGCTGATGGCAGGACCCAGCAGCAGCCGGTCTCCGGGGCCTCCAGGCTCGCAGCGCTGCCCTGGAAGTGGGGGGCCAGCCCTGGGGCCCCCCCTTGGCTCGCCCCTTGGTGTGGAGGGGTCCCTTCCCTCCTCCTGCTCCCCAGGGCTCTATTCTCGGGCGAGCCGGGGCGTCTCCCCCTCTCCCCTCCGTTCTCCATCACTTGACGTCGTGCGTCGTTTCGTGGTTTGATTTTCACCAGCATGTGGTCCCTCGGTCCCCGGCACCCCGTGGGGACACTCCGGCGCTCGGGAGGGACGGCTCGGCGGGGGCGGTCCCTTCCATCCCCACGTCCACCTAACACATCTGTACAGATTAACTTATTGCCCACGAGCCCCCCACCCCTGGGTTTTTCGGCTCTCTCCGTGTGTCGGCCGGAGGGGGGGTCTCTGGGGGGGCCATGGCGTGGTGGGGATGGGGGGGCTCCTGTCCCCAACCCCGCCGGTTTTGTGCTGCTCCGTTACCACTTTCACCTGTGCAACATATCTGGGTTGGGGGAACTGGGTTGGGGGGCGGCGGGAGGGGAAATACGGGGAGGGGGGGTGTCTCGTGTCCGTTTTGGGGTACATCTTCTCATCGTGGCTGTTTGGCCGCTCGGCTCAGTGTAAAGCTCGGTGGAGTCTGTGGTGTTGTCCTGGCCACCCACCCCCCCCCCCGGGCTGTCCCTGTCCCCAGGGTGCCACCACACCGGGGGAGAGGGTGGCCACGGAGCATCCCCCCCCTCCCCCCCCGGCTTCACTTTCCAAAGGGCAAATCCAGCCCCAAACTGGGCGGGCGAAATAAAAAGGTTTGTACCAGAGCTGGGTGAGTCGGTGGCTTCACGGGGTGCCCGTCACCAGCCGGGGAGCAGGTTTGAGCCCCCACGTGAGGCCAGCAGGAGGACACAGGTGTGTTCCCAGCTCGCCATCCCGTCTTTGGAAGCTGAGCCGGGATGAAACCTCCGGCAAATGGGTAAGAAACCCCCCAGTTTGGGCTGTTCTGCGCAGAGCTGGAGCGATGCTCCCTCTCCGCTGCAGGCTGCGGGGCCGGCACGTTCGCTGGCCCAAGATGCATCAAGCCTTAAAGAAGATGCTGCGTTCCCTGGGGAGCTGGTACCAACACCCCTGGGGTGGGCAGGGGGGCCGGGCACCCCAAAACATCCACCCATCGGTGGCGAGGAGGAGGAGGAGGAGGCTGAAACACAGAGGGGGGGGGGGGCTGCACGCGTGGATAGAAAGAAAAGCTGGGGAACATGGGTTTTTCCTACTGAAAATCACCCGCTGACACCCCGGGACCCGTTTCGAGGGAAGAAAAGGGTAAATCGGGCCCTGGGCGCGTGCGACATGTCAGCGTAAGGCGCCGCGGCCGCCCCGGGCTCGAGGGCTGGGGACGTGCTGGCACGTGCGTGCGCCCACCTTTCCCCCGCGGCGTGTGTTTTTCCTGGCCCGGCGCCCGCGTCCACGCCACAGCCGAGCTCTCCCCATGCCAAGCACGACACAAAAGCTCACGCAAAGGGCCTGGAGGCTCGTTTTTAGCACTTCAGTAGCTCAGCGGGGTCCCGTCCTCCGAGCCAGCAGCGGCGCGGGGGCCCCCGAGGAGCCGGGGATGACGCTTGGCCTCGGCTGCTTGTTTTCTCCGGGATGCGGAGCCGGGGACGAGGAGGTGCTGCCCGACCCCGGGGAGGGCTGCGGGTGGACGTTGGGGTGTTCGACACGACCCGCAGCCGAAGAAGGACCTCCAAAGGGGGTGCGGAACCTGCCGCCGGAGTGGGGCCCCCGTCTGTCCCTAAATCAGGGGTACGGTGTCACCCCCACGCAGCGCGGCAGTGCCGGGTGATGGAAGGGGGATGCTGCGATCTGCTCGTTAACCGGAGGGGCCTGGCTCATTAACTGGAGGGGAGAGGGATGGTGTTTTCCAGCTCCAGGCTGTGCACAGGCAGGGAGCCGAGCGGAGGATGCTCCGGGCAGCCCAGGGCCAGCGCGGGAGGCAGAGTGTGTGCCACGGCCACGT
The DNA here is from genome assembly GCA_003697955.1 of Calidris pygmaea. Taxonomy (NCBI): domain Eukaryota; kingdom Metazoa; phylum Chordata; class Aves; order Charadriiformes; family Scolopacidae; genus Calidris; species Calidris pygmaea. The sequence continues at coordinate 319,918 of QJSC01023729.1, read as the reverse complement.
TGCCAGGGCCATGGGATCTGGGGGCTTGTACGGTGTCCTCAGCAGCACCTCGGGGTGCCAGGGTGGGCAGAGGGGTGTCGGGGGGCCGGCAGGGCAAGAGGGAAGGGCTGAGAGGTGGGAGCCCAGCGCTGAGCAGCCTTTGGGATAGGCACAAGCTGGTGACCCAGAGGTAAGAGCCCCCCCGGCCAGGGCTGAGCCACCGAGTGCCCCCCCAGATGGCATCTCAGGGGGTGTCTTTCTCCAACGTTCTCCATACGGAGCCCAGAGTCTCAGCTCTGAGTCAGGGTGCTGGCAGCTCCCGGACACCCTGCGGTGATGGAGCGATGCTTGGGAGCAAACAGGGAAACCCCAGGATGGTGTTCCCGGGGGGTGAGACCCCCAGTATGGGGGTGTCTGCATCCCCCCGCCCCGGGCTGGTGCAGAGGGAGGTGGCAGGGCATGAGATGGGTGCAGACAGCTGGCAAACCCTGCCCACCGCGGGCAGTGGCTCCGAGCGGCTCCCCTCCTGGGATGGGAGCCGGGCTACAAACCGTGGACGAGCTCCTCGCCTTTAAACTGGAGTCAGATTCCTTCTTGCTGGCTCGGGGTGCAGGAAACCCTGCCCAGGAGCAGGTGAAGAGGGACCCCACTCTAACAAGAAGGAGACGCATGAAATTAGCTGGTTCCACTCCCCCCAGGAGGCAGCCGGGGTGTTTTCCACCCGACGCCTTGTCCTTCTCGCTCCCTCTTTTTATTTTTTCACGGGGTCGGGGGGGCGGGGGGAGAAGGAAAATTCACAGTGTGTGGCCCCATCGGCAAAGAGAAGAGCAAGGGGCAAGTCAGCCCGTGGTGGAATTGCACCCTCCATCCCGTGGCCGGTGGCAAGGACGTGGGGGGACCACGAGTCCACGGTGGGTCGCGTCCCTCCTCGTGGCGAGCATCTGGGCGCCCACACTCGCCTCCCCCGCGTCCGGCCACGGGTCAAGCGAGAAATCGCAGGCCGGTAGGTGGGGACTGTTAGCCACGCTGCGGCCAGAAGCCGCCTCAAAAAGCCAGGGGGAGGCCAGCGAGCTGCCCCCCACGCCTCCGCCACGGACCCCTCCCCGGCATCTCCCGGCTTGTGCGATGCCGTGGCTCGGCCTCCGAGGGTTGCAGGGGTGGGGGGGGGGTCTCGCCGGCTGCGGATGGGGTCGGCGGCCCCCCCACCCCCTGCCATCCGGATGCTCTTTCTGCGGCTGCTGTTCTCACTTCTGGAAAATGCCCCCTCTTTTCTTGCCCCCCACCCCAGCAAATCTCAGCTGCCGGGAGCTGGCCCCGCTCCACGGCCGCTCGCACACTCCAGCTGAGGAGCCGGGCCACGCGGCGAATGCATTTGTGCACGGATTCCCCTCCCCTCTTGCTGTCTGCTCCCCACGGTGTCGTTCTCCCAAGCCGACGAGGACTTCGGGAGCCCTGGCAGGTCCTTGTCCCACTGTCGGGTGCGCAGAGCCCCGTGCCGCGTCCCACCGGGATGTCTCCGCTCGGGAAGAGCATTGGGGTCCACGGTCGGGGGGCGTCACAGAGGGTGGAAGTGCCAGGACCGGGACAGCGGGGTGGGGAAGGGCTCCGAGAAGCCCCTGCCTTGCACACGAGTGTGTCAACCCCTATTTTTGTGGTGTGTGACTGGTTCTCCCGGAGCGGAGACGGTGTTGGTCCATCTGGGTCTGCACCCGTCGCTCACCTTCCCGCTCCCATCCCGGGGAGATGCTGCTGGACACAGAGCAGCCCCGGGGAGGGGGGAGGTTCCTTCCTCTTGTCTCGTGTTGGAGGAATGAGGGTCTTTCATGAGAAAGCACAACCAGAAGGAAACAGCGGGTTTTGGGCCCTGCCAGAGCCGGGCTTTTGAAGAGGATGGAAAAAGAGCCTGGGCTCCTATCTCAGCTGGGGAAAAGGATATTTTCTAGGAGCTCCAGCTGCCTCTCGCTGCCCCTGGCCCGGCTCCTGCTAGCACATGGCTGCAATCCGCCGCTGTCCCGACCAGCACGCAGAGCCGTAAATTCAGCTTTAATCCCGGCGGAGGTAGGTCTGCACATCCAGAGACGGAGCGAGGATGAGGATGTGGGGTGGGCAGCTGGACGGGGGTTCAAAGCGAGCTCCAGCAGCGCCTCTGGCCCCATCCCATCCCATCCCAACCCGGCATGTGGGGGCTGAGCCCCTCGTCCACACAAACGCTCCTTCGGACCACACCAGGCAACCGTCCTGGAGCTGGCAGCAAAGCTCACGTGGCCTTCAAAGACGGAAACCTCATGGAGGTGCCAAAATCAGGCCTCCGGGCCGGCAGGGGAGCATCGTGCCATGGACACCCACCTTGGAAACCACATCCATGGCTTTCCTCTCCCCGTTCCTCCTTCCTATGACCCACCCCAAAGAAGCGGATCCACGGGCGATTCAACAACAACAAAACCGAACGAAAAACAATCTCCTCGTGCTAATGGGATTGGTTCTGTCCCTACCACGCACATTCCAGCCCGGCTCGAGGGACCGCTCGGGGCTGGGGAGGCGGGGGGGGGGGGAGGAAAGAGGAGGGGGGGGGATGGAAGGGGAGGCTAACGAAGCCAAATTATTCTCCGTCTTCAAATGTCAGAGTTCAGCGCGGTGCCGCTGGCCGCCGGGCCTGGCGCAGCTGCTGTGCCGCGGCGATGCCGGGCGGAGGCGAAGCACCCTCCGGGCAGCCGGCACGCAGCGCCTGCGCGCATCCAGCCCCGCCGCCAAGTGACATGCATTTTCCATTCCCTGGGCTTCATTACTTCTTGGAACGCAGACCTCGCTGGCCGGGGCCGTGAGGGGCTTTTCGCTTCCCTCCGTGTTTATTTTCGCTGCCGTGTGTTCTTTTGCCAGGTGAGGAGCGCAGCCAGAGCTGGGTTGGGGGGAAAGCGGGGATGCGCGGTTGCGGTTTGGCCGGGCGGGTGGGAATCGGGCTCCTTTAAGCGCCGGGGGCNTTCATTACTTCTTGGAACGCAGACCTCGCTGGCCGGGGCCGTGAGGGGCTTTTCGCTTCCCTCCGTGTTTATTTTCGCTGCCGTGTGTTCTTTTGCCAGGTGAGGAGCGCAGCCAGAGCTGGGTTGGGGGGAAAGCGGGGATGCGCGGTTGCGGTTTGGCCGGGCGGGTGGGAATCGGGCTCCTTTAAGCGCCGGGGGCGGCGCAGCACCTGCTCCCCTTCGGGCACCGGAGCCCGTCCCCCCGATTTCACGGGGGTGACACGTGTGTTTTAGCACCACAGCACGTGCGGAGGGGGATCGGCTGGATCCCGGCCTCGCACCGGTGACGAGCGGCGCCGGTGATGGCCAACGCTCCCGCGGGTGCCGGCTGCGTCAGGCTCATCCCGCCGGCCGTGGGAGGGGAAGGAGCCCAAGATTCGTCAGAGAAGGGGTCCAGCCTTCATCCCGCCTGACTCCGCTCCTCCGGCTCGCTCTTCGGCGCAGGACGCGGCGTTGTCTGTGCTGGATGGGATGGCACGGCTGCGCCACGGGGTGGGTAACGCTGCCCAGGGGTGGGAGCCCAGCCAGAGAGCCAGGTCCTAGAATCATGGAATGGTTCAAGTTGGAAGGAACCTCAAAACCCACCCAGTTCCACCCCCTGCCCTGGGCAGGGACACCTCCCACCAGCCCCAGGTTGCTCCAAGCCCCCTCCAACCTGGCCTTGAACCCCTCCAGGGATGGGGCAGCCACAGCTTCTCGGGGCAACCTGGGCCAGGCTCTCACCACCCTCACACCAAAGAAGTTCTTCCCCACATCTCAGCTCCATCTCCCCTCTTTCAGGGTCAAACCCTTCCCCCTCCTCCTAGGGCTCCCCTCCCTGATCCAGAGTNTTCATTACTTCTTGGAACGCAGACCTCGCTGGCCGGGGCCGTGAGGGGCTTTTCGCTTCCCTCCGTGTTTATTTTCGCTGCCGTGTGTTCTTTTGCCAGGTGAGGAGCGCAGCCAGAGCTGGGTTGGGGGGAAAGCGGGGATGCGCGGTTGCGGTTTGGCCGGGCGGGTGGGAATCGGGCTCCTTTAAGCGCCGGGGGCAGCGCAGCACCTGCTCCCCTTCGGGCACCAGAGCCCGTCCCCCCGATTTCACGGGGGTGACACGTGTGTTTTAGCACCACAGCACGTGCGGAGGGGGATCGGCTGGATCCCGGCCTCGCACCGGTGACGAGCGGCGCCGGTGATGGCCAACGCTCCCGCGGGTGCCGGCTGCGTCAGGCTCATCCCGCCGGCCGTGGGAGGGGAAGGAGCCCAAGATTCGTCAGAGAAGGGGTCCAGCCTTCATCCCGCCTGACTCCGCTCCTCCGGCTCGCTCTTCGGCGCAGGACGCGGCGTTGTCTGTGCTGGATGGGATGGCACGGCTGCGCCACGGGGTGGGTAACGCTGCCCAGGGGTGGGAGCCCAGCCAGAAAGCCAGGTCCTAGAATCATGGAATGGTTCAAGTTGGAAGGAACCTCAAAACCCACCCAGTTCCACCCCCTGCCCTGGGCAGGGACACCTCCCACCAGCCCCAGGTTGCTCCAAGCCCCCTCCAACCTGGCCTTGAACCCCTCCTTCCAGGGATGGGGCAGCCACAGCTTCTCGGGGCAACCTGGGCCAGGCTCTCACCACCCTCACACCAAAGAAGTTCTTCCCCACATCTCAGCTCCATCTCCCCTCTTTCAGTGTCAAACCCTTCCCCCTCCTCCTAGGGCTCCCCTCCCTGATCCAGAGTCCCTCCCCAGCTTTCCTGGAGCTCCTTTAGGGACTGGAAGGGGCTCCAAGGTCTCCCCAGAGCCTTCTCTTCTCCAGGTTGAATCACCCAATCACATGCGGTTGGAAGGGACCCCTGGAGATCATCTAGTCCAACCAAAGCAGGTCCACACAGAGCAGGTTGCACAGGAGTTTGTCCAGGTGGGTTTTAAATGTCTCCAGAGAAGGAGACTCCACTGAACCCCCCCCCCCAAATCTCTCAGCCTGTCCCCGCAGCAGGGAGGTGACACTGTTTGGCTGGTGTGTCGTGCCAGAGCCTGGGCAGCAGGTCCCGTGTCAGTTTGGCTCTGCAGCAGGAGATCAGGGACTTGCAGGGCTGGGCTGTGCCCCAGGGTTGGGTGGGGGCTCGGGTACCACCGCATCGCTGGGAGTCCCACCTCCCCTGGGGCTGGTGGCCAGTCTCAGCCACGGAGTTATCTGTGGTGGCAACTGGTAGGTGCTGCTCAAGGAGGGAAGGAGAGAGCATCTCAGCCTTCCGAGAGAGATGTCTCAGGGAGCTAAAACATCTCCAAGGCTGAACAGGACCGCCGGGGGGGGAATGCAGGCAGGGTATCCTGCTGGGGCAAAACAAGAGGGATGGAGAAGGACCAGCTCAGGGGATGCCGTGGCCCATCTTTACACGGAGAGCCCCGGCTCGGCCGGCAAACGCAGACGCACCCCGGCCCGCAGGGGCTCACGCGCTTCCCGGGATTACACGGGGATTAGCAGAGAGCAGTCCACCAGAAACCGAGAGGGAATAAACCCAGCCAGAAGCACAGGCACCAAAAAAAGCCCACAGCACCCTCCAGCCCCGCACGAGGAGCAGGAGATGGAGCAGCACCCGCCACCGCTGGAGCGAGAAGGAGGTCACTCGCAGGCTCCTCCATAACAACAGTAAATAAATGAACGGGGGAGGCTTTGTTGTGCTGGGGAAAATCTTGCAAGAATGGGGGGGGGGGGGGGGGAGAGGAGAAAAAAGAAAAAGCAGCTCCTTGTGGCCAGCTGTCCATCCGCCTCCTCCACCCAACGCAAACGGCGCGGACCGACAGCGCGGCGAGGAATTCCTGCGTTCTGAGCGCTGGCAGGACGAAACGCAAAGGTCGGAGGAAAAGGCAGCGCTGCCAGCTCATGATTTTGTCATTAGTCTCACAGCGTTGGACGCCGATTTTTGAAAGCCCCAGCTGTGGGAGCCGTGGGATACGCGAGAGCTTGGCTTGGGGCGAAAGGTACATGGCTAGACCTCATGTTTTATAGGGGGGGGGGAGAAACCAAAAAGTGAAAATACGACTCAAATACATCCCAATGGCTTAAAACGAAGATCAGAAAGAAGAAGAATGTAAATAGTTCGGAGCTTATTCTTTTTTTATTTAAGGCAGCAAGGTAGGGTTGTGATTTTACAGGCAGACGCCCGCTCTCCACGGTAGGAATACCAGCGCTGCCTTGATATACTGCCTGCGCGGGATAAATATATTAAAGTTGTGCGAGTTGCTCAGATGCTGCTCTAACGCTGGTCGTAAAAATCACCTTAGATATAAGGCAGGCTCCTTGGGGAAGGGGCTAAGTGCACTCAACAAATAATGAATAGAAATAAAAATAAATATCAAATGGCCCATAAAATCAAACAATAATAGTAACTAAAAAGTTCCTGGATTTGCTGCGAGAGATAAAATCCCATCAGCGGTATGAAATAACAAGAAATACCCCCTTTTGGTTCCTTCTCCACATGACACGAGTCAGCACGCCTGGTCACCAGAGTAGTTATGGAATACATCTTCCTTCCAGCCTCTTATAAATGCATTTTTCATGCTTTGAGAGACCTTCTGGGGTTCAATTTAACTGGGATCTGGGGAACATGTGAAAGGCATTTCCAGCATGCGGCACAGCCCGGTTTTTCCTGCGGGGGAAGCAGAGGTGTAACGTTCACAGCTCCCACCCGCCACCGCACCTGGGACGGAGAGGTTGGCGGCGAGCGGGCAGCCCGGCCGGACCGGCCATCAGCAGGGCTGCTTTATTGCCGGGCAGTTATCGAACCAAAATAGATGGGATAGCTTAAAATAGCTATACGGACCTAAAAATAATAAAGGACAAGAGTTTATTTTAAACCTTTTAAAGAGCGGGGGCTGCGCCGGAAAGTTAAAGCTACAAAAAACAGCCCCAGGAGAAAGTGGAAGGTATCAAATGAAGCGGAGCCGGCGTGTGAGGAAGCAGGAGAAGGGCGAGGGGGTGGGAATGAGGGGCTGGAGCCCCCAAACACCAGCAAAATGCACAGAGGAGTTGGCGAAGTGGGGGAAGAGCTGGGGAGGGAGCCACGCTCGCTCCCGCAGCCCCGGCTGGCATCAGCGCTGCCCGGCAGAAAGGGAGAAACGCCGGGGATGGGGGGCTCTGCCGATGACTTACGGCGTTAACTGTCATCCGCCGCCTCTCCCGCGTCTCCTCCCGCTCTCCCCACGCCTCGGAGCGCTGACATCTCCTCTTCTGCGAAGGTCGGGTCTGAAATAACAGGGCCCCGAGGTCCTGGCTGGGGTCTCCGTGCGCCGCAGCAATACAAATAGCAAATTAATAAGTACTGCTTCCCTTTCTCCCAAAGGTTTTACGAGGCTTAATTAATGAATGTCTGTAAAACGCATTTGGAGCTGGGAATGAAATGTGCTGTGGAAATGCCAAATATTTTTAATGCTCCAGCAGATTTAGAAGGTTTAAATAAGAAAAATACACAGCTTCGCCTCTGAAACAGATTGCTCTCCTTGAAGCGGAGGGCTCCAGAACATGAAGTTTTCATCAGGCTGACTTGAAAGAGTATTTTTTCACGGCTTTCCAAGTCCGTTTATTCTCATGTATGAATTCCCCCTTTCCCTTATACAGATGTGGACACCGAGGCATGGGAAATCAAAGAAATTTACCCCCGGTCGTTGGCAGAGCCACCGCTATGAATAATTTCCTGATTTCCACTGATGACTGGAATGCCCTCTAGACCGGCCGCTCTCTCCAGATGCGTGCCGGCTTTAAAAATTACACGGATCCCGCCATGCTTGGCCTCATCTCCGCTGGTCGCTTCGGGGAGAGCCGGGAGCGACTCTGATGCCGACCATGTGTGGGGATGGATGTGGGGCGGCGAAGGCATCTCTGGCACCGAGACGGCGGCGCAGCCGGAGCGCTGGGATCTCTCGACGACAAGACTGCACCCTCTGGAGGGTACTGTTGCTCTTGCACAAAGCCCTCATGGCAATAAAACCTGGTCCATAATCGTGAGGGTGGCATGGCCGGGTGGCTTGGTCCCCAGGGTGATGGGTTGTCCCCGCAGACCCGAACTGGTGGCACACACGGTGGTTCCTGCAGGAGACATTTGATGGTCACAGGTTAAATCTTGAGGGAAAGCGTCGAGCGCTCGGGTTGAGGGGCCGATGGCTGCTGTCGGATAACGGTCGGCTGGAGGGTGCTGGCCTGAGGAGGCCCATGGAGACCTGGTCAAGGGGTGACAGACCTCTGGGACCCCTCAGCTGTGAGGTGGTGACAGACCCCTCTGAAGTCCCCACAGCTGTGGGGAGATGACAGCCCCTGGGACCCCTCAGCCGAGGGATGGGGATAGCCCCCCAGGTCCTCCAAGCCATGGAGCGGTGACAGCCCCCAGTGACCCTGTGGCCGTGGGGAGATGAAAGACCCTTGGGCTCCATAGCTGTGGGGCTGGGACAGACCCCTGGTACCCCTCAGCTGTGGGGAGGTGACAACCTCCTGGGAGCACTCAGCTGTGAGTGAGGGGGGTGACAGATCCCAGGCCCCCTCAGCTGAAGGATGGGGATGGACCCCCAGGTCCTCTCAACCAAGGGGCAGTGACAGCCCTCAGGGACCCTGTGGCCATGGGGAGGTGACAGAGCTCCAGGCTCCACGGTGGCAGCCCCCTGGGCTCCTCAACCATGGGGCAGAGACAGACCATGGGCCCCCTCAGCTGTGGGGGAGGTGACAGCCTCCAGGGACCCCTCAGCCGAGGGATGGGGTCCCAGGTCCTCTCAGCCATGGGGCGGTGACAGCCCCCAGTGACCCTGTGGCCGTGGAGAGATGAAAGACCCCTGAGCTCCATAGCTGTGGGGAGGTGACAACCTCCTGGGATCCCCTCAGGGGGGAATGACAGTCACCTGAGCCCCTCAGCTGAAGGATGGGGACAGACCCCCAGGTCCCCTCAGCCATGGGGTGGTGACAGATACCCCTGTGCCCCCTCAGCTGTAGGGAGCTGACAGACCCCGGGTCCCCTCAGCCACGGGGCAGTGACAGACCCTGGGCCTGCTCAGCCATGAGAGGGGGGGGGGACAGACCCCTTGGGCCACCCCAGCCGTGGGGAGGTGACCGCCCCACGGGACCCCACAGCCTCTGGGCGGTGACACCCCCCCGGGTCCCCACACCCGCGGGGCGGTGACAGGCCCCGGTGGCGGCGGGGCGGCGCCAGGCCCGGCGGGAGCAGCTGGGCTCTCCGGGTTCCCGCCGCGGGCCCCGCTCGCTCCTGCGCCTTTAACGCGGCGGCTCCCGCCGCCTCCCAACTCGGGGCCCGGCGGCGGCGGCGGCGCAGCGAAGATGGCGGAGTCCGGCGGGGCCGAGTTCGCCGCGGAGCGGCCGAGCAGGTGAGCGGGGCCCGGGCGCGGCCTAGGCCCGGGGGGTCCGGGGATGGGAGGGGGGGACCCGGCCCGGTTGGGTCGCGGCGGCGGGCGGGGGCGGCTGGGCCCGGCGGCCGCGGGGCTCCGCCGCCTTCCTCCGGCGCCCACAAGCACCCGTGTATTCATTTATTTTTCACTTTCGATTTTTGGCGTTGCCGCTCCCCGGGGGTCCCGGTGAGGCCGAGAGCCCGGCCCGGTGTCCTGAAGGCGGGGGGGTGTGTGGGTGTGGGTTAGGGGTGTTTCCTTGGCAGGGCCTGGCAGCTGAGGGTCCTCTGAAAGAGAATGCTAATAATTAATAATAACCTTTTCCCAGGTGGAGTTTATGAGGAGGAAGGCAGAGGTTTGAGGGAGGCTCTAAAATAGAGCATATAATCGATCACACCTGGCCCCTGCTGGGGTGGGGTTTGTAGAGCTTTGTGGGTTTATAGAGACACCAGGTTTAGAGCTTTAGAGAGACACTGAGTTTTTGGTGTTTCAGGCCCATTCTGTGGGGTTGTGTCCCCCTCAGGCTGCAGACCCCTCCCCGGGTCACAGGTCCCTATGGAGTCCCTCAGTCTGTTGAAGGCAGCACGGAGCCGGTGGTGGGTCTGGGGAGGGTGGTCTTGCGGGGTGGGTGGGTGGTTGGTGCTGGCACCTTTTCCTGGCAGAGTTTCTGTTCCCAGGGTTTTTCTGTCCGTCCTCATCCAAAAGTTGCTGTGTTGGACAGTGTTCAGAAAGTTGTGTTGTCTGTCTCTGGGATGTTAAGCTGTCAACCTGTCACTTCGCTTCAAAGCATCGTTTATCCTCAACTTAACTCTCTCCTGAAATAACCACCCTCTGTGTCACGCCGTGGAGAGGGAAGCTCTTGCAGCCATTGTTCAGCGCTGGAGAAGCCTGTCTGAATTCTCACCTTATATATATATATTTTATTTTTTTTTTTTTCCTAATGACCGCTTGTGTAAACTATATGCTGCATTGCCTGGGGCTTTTCATTTTATCTTTCTGCACCTCCTTTTTTCTTCCCTCTCAGAACAGGAACAGCAGCACTTCTTTCACATGGGTTTTGGTAGGGCTGCTCGCTCCCCGCTTGGGAGTTTCTCGGTGCTGGGTGTGTAGCAGTGAGAAATGGAAGTAATTTGTTTCAGGGCCATGATAAATCACCCCGACCGGAGCCGCAGCAGTTTTGTTCCCTGAGCTGTAGCTCCGATGTGTTCCCTATCGCCGTGTGTTTATTTTTTTTGTTAATTTTAAAGTAAATTTGGATACTGCTTCTTGTTGGTCGTTAGTCTTCTGTTTTAAAGGATGGATTTATGGGAGAACACAGGGGAGAAGCCTGGTGTGGGACGTTGGACATGCCGCATGGTCTCTGTAGAGCGAGAGGAGAATTTCAAGGGCATTCCCTATCAACAAGGATTCCTTGTTAGGTTCTTCCACTTGTGACTTTTCTTGCATTTAGTGAGTATTTACTCTCTAAGGCAAAAGGACAAAGTCCTCTCTTGCTGTTACACACATGCCATTTCGGTGGTGCGCTGTTGCTCAAACAGCACGGACAGAATTTCCATCTTTGGAAGTGCTACCGCGTGGCTGATGCTGGGTACCCGTAAGTGTGCTGGCTTCCCCAAAGCGAGAAAATTAACTTGTCTGCTGGGGATCCTGTGCTTTCATTCGATAAGGAACACGCTGTGCCAGATGGTATGGACAAAAGGCTTTCAACACACTGATGGCATGAGATAAGGCCATTGCTGTGCATTGAAAAGCAAACAGCCCCAATCTTCTAGTTTGAACTAAACTTGCCTTTTTTTTTTTTTCCCCTCCTTTTCTTTCTTCCTCTGTGGATAGGATTTCATGAGTTACAAATGGGTTTCATATTTTACTCCCAGCTCTCGGTATCGTGTGGAGGGAGAGTTTCAGGCTACATAATTCACACTCCTGAAGATATGCTTTGAGACTGGTGAGTAAGTGCAGAGAAACAGTGAAATCCATCGTTACTCTCGATACGAGAAACTCTCTGTGCCTGAGACAACGAGGCCCATGAACTCTGCCACAGTGCTGGTGAGGTAGGGTGACAAAGATCTAGGAAAAACATCTTTTCAGATGCTGGAGACGTTGTTACCATTCAGGCCTTGAAGCTGGAATTAATCGGGTTGTCCAGACAAGCTGTTGAGGAGAACTGCGTGTCTCTCAAATTGGGAATAACCCCTTGAAGACAGGAAGGCAGCCAGGTTGTAGAAACAACTTTCCAAAAACCTCCTTAATACCGTTACACGCTGGTGTGTTTGCTGAAAGCGGTCCCACCTGTCAAAACCAGAACGAATGGGTGAGGGAGACCTGCGGGTCTTCCTTATCTAAAAGTAATTAAGTCTGGGTTCACATGGAGAGAAAGTCGACCTGAACTCCCTAACCTTCCTTCTGAAGAAAGTGGTGGGAGAGAGAGCAAATCCACGGGAGGATGGAGTAAAACCGCGTCAGGGGAACATAATGACGAGGGCTGTGAGTCTGTCTTGCTTTTGTGCTCCTCTAATCTTAGATAGCTTCAGTCTTCAATTGGGTTGGGTTTTTTTTTTCCCTTTTGAAAGTGCTCAAAGTTGAGTTTTGTGTGGTTTCTATCTTCTATACTCTGCCACATGGCAATTTTAAAACAGATTTAGTTGTTAGATCTGGTAGACGTGGTGTAAATGTTTACGCTCTAATTGAATCACTGTAAAAATAACTGCTGCTTTCTTCTCTAATGTGGGGAGACTTCTGAGCTGGAGGTTTTATTAAGACCAAAAGTAAACTTCAGTGATTCTTCAAAGGTTCCTGTCTTGCCTCCATGTGTTGCGTAGCATTAACTGCTTTGTAAGGAGAGCGTTGCATCACGGGACGATGGCTAAGGAATCTTTCCCAGTTTCTCATTTATACGGAAGATAAATGCTGAACTTGCACAGAAATCAATTTTTTTGAGGAAAAGCTGTTGTGGCACTTCTGGGGGTCTCTCGGGTGATGCAATGAGGGTGGCACAAAGCCCAGTTGAGCTGCCCATGGAGCTGGGAAACAAAACGAGATGTTTGGGATGGGCAGAAGCCTGTCAGGAGGTAAGCGTGGAGGATTTAGGTAACGAGGGAAGCGGGCTACGAGCAGCGTAAGAAGATTTGACCCTGGAACTGAATTGGAATCGCTGTTACAATGCCAAGCGCCGGGGCAGCTGTTCGCATCTGCTGGAAAACATGATATTTTTTTTTTCAGTTTGCATTAAAGGGATGGTGGTTTTTTTCTCCTTTTGTTTGCTCTTTTCATCGTTTTATGTTGTTCTGCCTGAGATGCCTCGCTGCTCCGAGGCAGCAATGGGGAGGGTGGAGGCACAGGGAGAGGAGAGGAGAGGTGTGCTGCGGGTCACTGCACGCTCTACAACCTATTCTGCGTGTAACTACTCCTGTCATTTTTATTGCAACACTGCCCAGAGGATGCAATCGGATGCCGCAGAAACAGGCCGAGACAAATGCCGCTCCGAGTACCTCGTAGTCTGAAATTGAAGTTTTTCTAAGTTTTTTTCCAAGGCGTGGAGCGAAGAGCCCGGTATGGTTGTGTGGGAGAAGGCGGCAGAGGGATTTGTTTGGTGGGGAGAACTTTCTGCCCTGCTGGGAGCTGCCGGCAGAGCTGAAACGGGCTGTCCCCAGCGGGAACACCACCCAGCCATTACTGGGCTGTGACGAGCCGGGAAGTTGAGACAGATCCCGACGGATCTTTGGATGAAGGTGGCCGTAGCTGTGCCACGGATCAGCTTCGCTCCTTTTCCGAGGGCAAAAAACACGGTGCTGGGGTGGGTTGGATGGAAGAGTGGGGGTGAAGGGAAGAGCTGGGTGGTATCTAGAAGGCCAGCAGGCAAGGAGTGCTTGGGGCTGGGCTGGGTGACACTTTTGGGGTGGCCTTGGTGGCTCTGCTGTGCTTCCCGACACCACTAGGTGCCTCCCGGCCTTTGCACAGCAGCTCTGCCACGGGTGCTGCTGGGAGAGGTGTGCAGGGGATGGCGGGCGCAGAAAATACCCGCTGTGGTTTCTGGCTGCTAAAAACCCACGCTCTGGTGTGTTGTAAAAGGATGGTTCTGCTTTTTGCATGCTTTATTTATTTATTTTTTTATTTAATTTTTTTTTTTTTGAGCCAGCCTTGCTGGAGTTTTCCCTTTTTTCCAGAGCCAGGGGTTGGCAGGGTTTGACCATGAGGGCATATGGTGGGGGGAAATGTGGAACTGTTTAAGGCAGTGCTGTCAGCAGGAGTATCGAGTGTATGAAGAGCTGTACTTAGCCGTGTACCGTGGATACGCAGGCAAATTTTACGTGGTGTAAAATCCACCATCCTTCTGGGGGTCCTCGTGTAGCCGGCAGAGCTCAGGAGCAGGGGAGAGCAGCTGATTTCTTCATTGCTGTGATACTGCCTGTGGCTGCCGGCGTAATTTATATGCTTAGAGTGATTTTTATATTTGCTCAGTTTGTTCCTGGCTCAGCAGGATTAGGTTTGGGGCTGACAAGAATATAATCGCGGTAGAATTTGAGGGGGGTGGGATAGTAGCATCTTCTTGTTCTCGGTCACTGGAAAAAACCCAGGTTGGGATGGTGGAACAGCAAAGCGGTGGTAGCGATGGGTGATGTGTGTCACTGCTGTCGGAGGGGGTTTGGGGCAGGACTGAGGGTGCCCCAGGAAAATCCCCGTATGGAACAAGATCCTCTGTGCTAGCCCTGGATACGGGCAGTGGGAAAAGAAATGGCAAATCCTGATAAATGGGTCTTCTCAGCCTGATGTTTTGTGCCCCTTCATGACCCCAGTGCTACCAGTGGGCAAATTTGGGCTCCCTGAGCCCTCACCTGAGAGTTGCAATGGCTACTTCGGTCGCTGAATGAAGAGGACCAAAATGCTTTTTGCATTTGTCCCTGCACCAGCATAAAGATGTCTCTGGCTCTGTGACAGAAACATTTTTAAGAATCTTGTTCGTTCTTTTTATTATTTCCTACCCCCCCCCCCCCAATTTGTCCTGGGTACAGCACGTACTGCCCAGTCCCTCCCGTTGAAACTCCATGAGGTGGCACAGAGTTTAATGTGTTCAGTTATTTCACCCTCCGCTTTTTTTTTTTTTTCTTTCTTGTTCCGTGCTCCAATGCTCCGTTTTACCAGGCCAGCCAGCTTTTTGACAGACATCCAGTTTTATTAGTGCTTTTAGCAGAAACCAAAATCCCACCTCCTTTGGCTTGCGAACAACCTACCGATTGAAGCCTGGGAGCAGAATGTATTTGTGTGTGTGTGTGTCTGCTGGGCCCTGTGTGAGTCCAGCTCGGGGGGGGGAAAAAAAAAAAGAAAGAAAAACAAAGATTTGGAAATGTGTCTGGGACTTCTCAGGGGAGAAAAAATAATATTAAAAAAAAAAAATAATAATGCTTCAATTTGCTGCCTTACCTTTAGGTTCCAGCTCGGGAGAAGCAGGATGTGGATAAGCGAATAAGGGGATCAGTAAGACCTGGTTCAGAAAGCATTTAAAAATTTAAACATTAAGGTACCTCCTGGCTTCTGTAAAATATGCCTTTAATTGCTGTTTTCACTAAATGCGAGGCTGAATTAGGTGTGGGTTGTCCGGCAGTGGAGAGCGTGGGAGCCCAGCGGCGCCCAGTCCGTCTTTTGAGACCTCAGTTCCCTCTTTGTGAGAGGCACGAGCCTCTTGGGTCCCTGTAATACAAATAAAAAAGAGCTTGGTTTGTTGGGCTTTGTTCTGTTTTAAAACAGTGAATGTTACTTGTTCTCCCTTGGCCAAATGTTAACTTTCCTTACATTTTGAAGTGTAAAAGACCAAAGAGAGACTTTTCAAACTTCACCGTTCAACTTCAGGCATTTTACAGAAGACTGTTTTTTTTTCCTCCAAAAGTATTACTCCTTCTGAAACTCAGAGCGATTTAGAATCTCTTTATTTGAGCACTCCAAATTGCAAGTTGTTTCTAAATAGAGATATTAGTTTCAGGCTTTCTGCTTGTATTTATTGCCTTTCATGCAGGAGAGGGTGTCAGGAGAGGGAAATGAGTGGAGGCAGAGGAGAGAAATAGGAGAAATTAAGGGAAGGAGGTGGAAAAGGGAACAAAGAAATCGATTAAATCATTTTTCTCGCTTATCTTTCTCGAGGATGATTATGTTTCTCTGGAAAGCCTCCCCTTCGTTCGATGTGTTAATATTTAATTAGTTGCTGATCATTAAGTGCTTATTGTTGGTGCTAATTTGGACAGGGAAGCGGTGGTAGATGTGTCTGACGGGGGGCTGGTGATGGTCTTGCTGCTGGGAGCATAAGTAGGTTAACAGGGCAGGTATTTTTAAGTCTCATTGCCTGGCAGCATCTAATCTTGCACCCAAACTTCAAGGAAACCCCCCGATGCCTTTTCATAGAGGGGGGGTGCAAAGGCCACGGGAGCGTTGTCCGAAAGTCCCGACAAGAGTCTGAGAAACAGCCAATCTGCAGTAAAGGGTTTAGCCTTTTTGCCCTAATGTAACGTTTGTGTGTGTGAGGTGCTGAAAACTCATTTTCATCATTTGGGCATGTGATATAAAGCCTCAGGATCTGAAATATTATGGTAACCATGGCTACCAGTGACTTATCTGAGGGAGTTTGACTTTTGTTTTGATTTTAAGTGTCTTAATTGTAGTTTAAAAATCAGAATCTGAATGTGTTTTTTACTTAGGCATGAAACTAAAGGCATTAAATGATTTGCATTATTAAAATATCTATAATGCTGCCTTTCAGAGGTCCTTAATATTCATACCCTACCTTCTAAATAAAGTTACTCCTCAGCTTTATGTTAGTTCTGCTGCTCTCGCCATAAATTTCTCGCAGGCTTGAGTGCTCAGAAGGTACCTCGCTGGCTATTTTGCAATCCCAGGTCTTTTGTTTATCCACAGAAAAGCCGTGGCACCACGTACTCGATGCATGCAAACACACACACACACACACACACACACTCTGCTGCCTTTCCTCCCTCCTCTCCTGTACCCCAGCCATGCCCTGCGGGCTCCTACCTTTAGAGCTTGTGTTTGCTGGAGAATCTGGCTCTTGGAAGTTTGCCCTGCTTAGAAATCCTGCCAACCCCCCTCGAGTTTCTCCGGTATGAAAAATTACCGAGCACCACCTGCCCAGAGAGTGGGAAAACGTGGGTGGATATTAGCAAGGATGCTGAACTGGGATGCAGAGGGAGCCTCGCTAGTGCTGAACTATCCCTCCTTGGAAGGAGGACCATGTTAGGAAAGAAGAGGAGGAAGATGACAGGCAGTTGTGTAGCAAAAGATTTTTCTTATTTAATTCAATCACTGAAATGTTATAATCTGGCCAGGTTTAATTCCCTCCATTTGTGCTTGTGCAGTAGTTGCAAACATGCTGAAATATGAACTCATGCTTGGTAAGCCTTTAATTCCAGCTTTGATGTTTTTAATCATCAGTACAGATTTGGTAAAAATGATTCATTAGCCTGAAACGCATCTTGGATTACACGTGACGTTGTGGAGAATCGAGGAGGCAGAGACAGGGGACCCTTGTTCTTCGGGATGTTCTTTGTGCCTTATCTGAACTGGTTCTTGAAGAATGGCCCTGAAATATCTCTCAGCCCGGCAGCTTTAGAGGCCTCTTGGGCGTCTGGATGCCTCCTCGCCGCATCTGTTTCTGGTCAAAAAACTCAAGCAGTCCTTGCTCAGAAAGGTGTGGGCTAAGGATGTGGTCAGCCCACTCGGGGCAAGGATGAGCACGTGGCCGAGCTCCTGCAATAGGTGCAGAAGGAGAATTTCTGGGCTTGTTTGCCTTCCCTGCCCGCTGTCTGCCTGGAACCGCTCCCTTAACCCTTGCTTTAACCTTTTCACAAGCGTTTGCACGGTTTTGGGTCGATTTTTTCCCCCACGCTATGGTCACATAAACCATGGTGAACTCTGTCCTGCGGTGACTGGAGAGGATTGAAAGCAATCTGGCTTCCGAGCAGCAGCTTGGAGACAAATCCCCAATCCCATTACTTGTTCCCTGGCAGTCCCGTTTTGAAAATCGGGAACCAGTGATGTTATGGGAGTCTTTGAGGCTGCTGCCCAAAACAGATCCCTCTTTGCATCAACGTGTCTATTGAATTCCAGCTGCCCCCACCATTCGTGCTGCGGACGCAGCCACATGAATATAAAGATGCCTTTCACTGCTCCAGCTATTTCCATATGGAAAGTGGGATTTCTGTTCCGCTAAAGTCACCTTTATACCAATATATTAATTTTAGAGGCCCCGATGGTGTAAACATTGTCAGATCCCCTTGCAGGTTGCTGTGGAAGTGCTGCTTGATGTGAACGTGATTTTCTTTTTTATGTTTTACATTTTCAAAGGATAAATTCGAGTGGGTGTAGCCGGGCACGCTTGACCCCGTTCTGGGCAAAGGTTCTCGGTCCCTGCCGAAGGATGCTCTGGCCACAGAGACCTCTGCAAAGCAGGGGAAAGACATCCCCCAGTGCCATCCTTTTGAAAACAAAGAGGGGGAAAAAAGGAGGAAAATTCCAGAAGCTCTCCAGCTCTGCCTCCATCAGAAAGGGAAGGGGGAAGGAGAGGAATAAACACTTTCTCACTATTGTGTTATGAAAGGCTTTTATCTGGAAGGCATGTTCTGAACTGCTGGGGAGTCGATGCAACTCTTCCCAAGTTTGTCCACGAGGCTGTTTCTTCGGTAACAGATTGTTAAGCAACAAGTACACGGCATATTCAGATCCCCCGTGAGATAGGGACGGCCTCACAAAGGCATTTTCAGATGTTCAAGGCTTCCTTTTGTGCCTTCCTGACGTCCAGCCGCTGCCTCTCCTCTTCCTCTCCTCCTGATGTGGCGGAAGACAAGGCCATGCCCGTGCTACGGCAGCCACCTCTGAGCCCAACCTGCTTTTATCACAAATCCCTTTTTACCCCCTGCCCTGCAAACAGCGTTTGGTGCTGGTTTCTCCCTGCTTTGTTGTGGTTTTTTTTTTCCTAAAGTCCTTTATTTAATTTCTCATGCTTTGTGTGGCTTGTATTTTGCTTCCAGCTTATGTGTTTCTTCTAAACTGGACGTTATCAGTGCTTCTCTTACTGTTTGGGTTTGTTTTGTCTTTTTTCTCTCTCTGGAGGATTGTGTAATCACTAGATCCTTTTATTTGATGCCTGTAAATAGACAAAGGAACTAGTACTGGGAGTTTTTCAGGGGTAGCTGTTCACAATTACCCCCTGAAATGAATTGCACGTGCAAACACATTTATTTCCAGCACAGAAATATCTACCTGCCCAGATTTAGTTCTCCATCTACTTTAAACTTACAGGCTAGTTCTTACCAGCGCCTGTAAAAGCTACTTGAGAAAAAGGAAAAGAGGAGGAGTGTTTGCTCAGGTAAAGCTTATTGTTTGAAGAGGCGCCCGCACTGGGAGGGTTGTGGATATAGTGAAAGCAATCCTAGGTGGGTAAGCCCTCAGGCTGGGAAAAGGAATACTTAAAATTGGTATTAAAAAAAAAAAACAAACAAACAAACTGAAAAATACCCCAAAAAAACTAAAAGCACTGAAGAAAATTCCCATCAGAAGAATTCAGCAGGAGATCGAGTCTAATGAAGTTATGATAAACTCGGGAGTTCCCATCTCCCAGATGAGCCGCCAGAGCTCTCTCTCTGTTTTACCTGTCCAGCCTGAAGCAAAATGGGTTGTCTGGGTGAACGATAGCTGTGTTCAGAGGCAAGATCCTTTCCTTGCCTGTGCTCGATGTTTCCTCCAGCGAATCCAAGCCATTGTTCCAGAGAGGAGAGTAAAATGAGTTTGACGTGATGAATATTCATGGCCTCGCTCCCTCCAATCTCCTTCCCCTTTCGCCACGGGAAGAGCTGGAGTGGATAAACATTTCTTGGCTCACGGAGTAATGGATAAAGGTCTTGTCAGCAAGTGACTTTTTGCTAATCCTTTTTATTATAGGAAGGATGTTGTAGCTGGACTCCGCTCTCTGAACTAAGACTTTTTAGCGCGCTTTGACTCTAAGGTAGGAATGTCAGATCTGTGGGACAGGAGGCCCAGCTGACAGGTATCACTCATCCCAGTGGGAACACGTATGAATTTGGAGGTGTGTTCCCAAACCTGAGGAGTTTTGAAAACAGGCTGCAAAGATTTGCTATCTGCATCCTGCAGCATCCCAAAGAGCTCCAGAGCTCCTCGCAGGAGGCGGCTGCCCTGGCCGTGCTCTGATGAACATCACAGATTTCCCCTCACTCGCCTCTGCTGCAAAAGCTTGCAGGAAATTGCAATGCGATAAGTTGGGCAAGTAGCAAGTCCTGTCCATTGTTCCTTATTGTTCCAGGATTGTTTACATCCCCTTTTTTTGTTATCCCATCTCCCTGACTCTTCTCTGACCTTGCCGACTTGTTTCGTCCATTGTGTGTGGCTTTTGTTGTTGTTTAGGTAGTGAACACTTAGGGACAGTTGTTAGCAAAGGATGGGATTATACAGCCCCCAGCACATTGGGACCTAGTTTCTGTCCTATTTTTCTGGCTTTGTTGCTATATTTTACCTAAATAATAATAATCATACCCTTTAAACACAGTACTAAGTGCTTGGGAGCAGGTAATGCAGCCTTCCAGACTTGGTGGGATCTGCTTAGGATTTTTTCTATCACGCTTCCATAAAATATTTCTTAAAATGCAGAGACCAAGTAGTAGGATACCTCTGAAAACATAAACCCCATCCTCAATACTGGTCATAGAATCAGAGAATTGTCTGGGTTGGAAGGGACCTTTGAGATCATCGAGTCCAACCATCAACCTAACTCTGATAACAACCATCACTAAACCATGTCTCTGAGCACTATGTCAACCCGGCTTTTAAATCCCTCCAGGGATGGTGCCTCAACCACTTCCCTGGGCAGCCCATTCCAAGGCTTAATAACCCTTTCAGTGCCAAAATTTTATCCAACTATCCAATCTGAACCTCCCCTGAGGCCAACTTGAGGCCTGGTCCTGGTGAGTGTTTTCTTCCCAGAAGGACTCGCGTCTCGATCCTGAAAAGTAGTTCAGGGTTGGATTAAATTTGCAAATGAATTTAGGATTTCATGCTTCCATTGGCCGGAGTGGATCCCGTTTGGAGGGCAGGGCACGTTGGCTCAGGAAATCTGCAGCACAATGGTAGTTATTTTGGGAGGAGCACAGGGCGGCTAATAGTCTTTTCCACTTGTGGTGAGATACTGCTCTTCACCTCCCGATGCCGCCGTCTCACTGACAAGTGCATCTGAGGCCAAGGGAATCCAAGACCGACGCTCCCCGCGCTGGGGAACACGTGCGAGAGGCACTGGGAAAAACCAAGGAAATATTTAAACTGGGAGGGGACTGTTTACAGCGCGGTTCAAACCGTTGACGTTATTTAGAGCGGCCAGGGCTATGTAATATTTTTTTTGCTTTTGCTCTTCTCATGAGGGTCGGGCATAAGGATCAAACGGGGCGAGCAGGGCTGTCCTTGGCCGGTCCGGAGTATCTCACAGCTGCACTTGGGATAGGTGGTGAGAAGAATAAGCAAGTGTGACTCAGTCTCGTGGTTGAAGTCAAGGTCAGGGTGGACTCTGGGGTAGTTGTAGTGTGGGGACACCAACGTTCGTTGGAGAGGTTGGCCCTGTTATCTGGTGTTTGGATGGTCCCTGAAGCCCCTGTGCGCTGCAGCGCGACGGGCTGCCGGTGGGGCAAAAGTATAATTTAAAAATTTGGAAGTCTCTTTCGCGTTGGGAGACGGGAATACGAGCGAGGTACTGATGTCATGATGTTCCGTGTGGCTGTCGAGCTGGGAATTTGCGTTCAAACTGCTTCGTGTTACAGTATCTTCCCCAGCATGCTTTGTAGGTAATACCACATATTGTTTTAATTTAAAACCAGCCTGTCTCTCTTGTTCTGTTTTTAGCATGGCTGACAAGAACAGCACCCTGAAATGCACGTTCTCTGCTCCTGGCCACAGCACCACTCTACTGCAGGGACTGGCCTCGCTCCGAGCTCAGGCTCAGCTGCTTGATGTCATCCTCACTATAAATAATGAAGTGTTTCAGGTTCATAAAGTTGTCTTGGCTGCCTGCAGTGACTATTTCAGGTGAGAATCCGATAGGGAAGCAGGCATATTTTTTATTTATTTTTTTTTTTTTTTACCTTTCCCATTGGTTTTTCTGTTTCCCAGTTCTCTCTCCCACCCCATCCTTCCCACCACACCCCAAAATCACACCCAGGCACAGCCCTCCGGAGGGATGGTTTGCCCCACGGATGCCGGTGGGGTTACCTGCAGGCGTGGAGAGGCTGGGAAGGCAGTCCCTCTGCGAGCGGATGAGGTTTGTTCCACTACAGCTGCTGTTGGGCCAAGAGGCAAGTTCAAGCCCAGGTCTTGAACCCACCTCTGTGCTCTGAAGGAAACAGGCTTTTGCCCTGGAGCTACTGGAGCTGATTGCGAAGAGGCAGCGAGGGCTCTGCAGTGAGTCATCCCATTGATGATGCCCATTGTAAATAAAATACACTCCTGTTATCTTTAAATACCAGGAATCTGTCTCCTGCACAGGCTGAAGAGTACGAAGCATTTTGTGTGCCAATTCCCCTGACTCCGCCCCAGGAGATAGGGGAGAATTGACCCATCTTGTGTGGGTAGAAAACTGAAGCGTGGAGATGAGCTTTCCCAGCCAAATTAATGCAGAGTGAGCTAATTGCAGAGCAGAAAACTCAGGCTTAAGCGAAAGTATGTATTCGTCTTGCCTCTGTCAAACTCCTTTGTAATGGTTCTCTGACTTGGAAGGACTTTTGAGTCAGGGATCTTTTCCGGCAGCACCGGGAAGTCAAGCGAGGGACACGATGGAGTCCATGGGTGTAGGGGAGGTTCAAAACAACAGAGAACTTGACCTGAGCGTTGTTCCAGGCTGCAGGACGTGGCAAGTGAAGGGTGGAGAAGGGCTGTCCCGAGGGGTTTGTAGTCCCTTGACGTGTAGGTTCCTTCCTGACCCACGCGGCTTCCTTTGCTGCGCAGGTAACCAAGAGCCAGGGACTTCATTGTCCCCTGGTGTGTCTCCTGGATCCCTTCACCCATTTCTTCAGCTGCTCCGTCGATGTCTGTCTCGTGTTCGCACATATTTTCTAGGCTGTTCCCTTCCCTCTCCTTTTGGTAACATAAACCTTCCAAGCTTATCACTCTCCCTAACAGGCATGCAATTAATGATGGAGCTGATCTCCCACCAAATGCTAATAGCACTATTTGTATTCATAAATGCTGTATGCAGTGCCACTGCTAGTGTGTTTTCACTGTCGAAATATAATTGCTGAGTAGGTTTCTTGTTATAACTTCTGTGGTGCTAAGGAAGGTGGTCCTGGGGAACAATGGCAGAATAATCTAGCTTTTGAAAATACTCTGTTTTTATGCAGAAGGGGGGAGGGAAAAGAGTGAAATTGAGGCATTTATATAATCAGCGGTTTAGAACCATAACACTTTTCAAAAGGAATCGCGTTCCATTTGATGATTTGTCTTCATCACGGCAACAATAATGCTTTTTTCTTCCCTTCTGCACGTTCGGCTCTGCGTAGCTAACGCAGGAGCACACGTAGGTCTGCGTGTCCTCCGGGGCACGGGCCCAGGGCTCTTCAGTGACATGGGATGTGGAGGGGATTTCAGCAGAGCCCTCTCATCTGCTACACGGACACGGAATTGCCGGCAGTATTCCTGGTCACTCGGTTACAGAAAGCTGATTTCATATGCAGATATTTCCTTATTTAGGTCATTTAGGATTTCTTGGGTTTATGCTGGACGGCAGCAGGTTTTTTAGCCTAGTTTGGACGGGAAACTTGGAACTCCCGTCTTTTGACAGCATTCCCAAGATGTTCCTTTATTCCTGTGTTGATGCAGAGGAGCAGGGTCAGTTCAGCATTTTTGGGGACTCACTTGCACCTTAGAGTCACTGCAGCTTCTTAGGGTGGCTCTAATGACATCCCTCACAGGGAATTTACCTTTCTGGTGGGAAAGAGCAGGTTGTCGATGGTGGAAAAACCAGCCCCAGATGTGCAGGCAGCTGCCAGCAGTTTAAAAGCTCTTTTGTAGGACAGTCTGTGGCCGTGCTGTGATGTGTGTGGCAGTGAATGATGAAACTCCACGTCCCCCTTCCTCCAGCAACCTGTTTTGGCTTTGGCTTCCCCAGAACCGCTTTGCTACTGCTTGTTGAACGCTACAGAGCACAAACCTTTGCCCCCGAGCTACCCATATGTAACAAAACCTGCTGAAATTTAATGTAAACGTATTAAAAAAAAAAAAAAAACAACCCAAAAAACAAATGTGCAGTTATGTCCCCATCACGCCCACAGGCCCCGGAGCTGGGAAAAGCAGCGCCGCTCTAGAAGAGCACTTTACGAGATGTCTCTGCGCAGTCCTTGGCGTGGTATGTGCTTCCTGTGGAATTTAGAAGCCTCCCAAGGAGGTGATCTAGGGCCTAATCTCTGCGTGGCCTGGTCAACTGATGTGCTTGCAGCTGTGCTGTAACAAAATCTTTTATTTTTTTTTTCCTATTTTTTTTTCTTTAATTGCCTGTTAGCCCCCTGCCGTCGTACTGCAACATGACAGACGTTTTTTCTGAAGTGGCTGCAACTCCTTATTTTCTTAAGGCGTTGGGAACGAACCTTGGAGGGGAGGTTCTGTTGTGATGACCAAAGCTGTTCAAGGAGGCTGAGGGGAGACTCTACAACCTGAAAGGAGGTTGTAGAGAGGTAGGGGTTGGTCTCGTCTCCCATGGAACAGGCGATGGGACAAGAGGAAGCGGCCTCAAGTTGCCCCAGGGGAGGTTCAGATTGGATATTTGGAAAAATTTTGGCACTGAAAGAGTTATTAAGCCTTGGAATGGGCTGCTCAGGGAAGTGGTTGAGGCACCATCCACCACCCTGGAGGGATTTAAAAGCCGGGTTGACATAGTGCTTAGTGACATGCAGTAGTGATGGTTGTTATCAGAGTTAGGTTGATGGTTGGACTCGATGATCTCAAAGGTCCCTTCCAGCCCAGACAATTCTGTGATCCTATGTGTTGCATCTGCATTATTGAAGCCGTTTCGTCGGTAGCCTACGACATAACGGGCTGCCTGAGATCTTTGCCTAAATGCAGCGCTGCAGACAAGCTCAGGGGATCACAGACCTCCCAAACATGGGTGTCTTCCAAAGTGTGTTCCTTCTTTGCGCTCCAAACCCTGCATAGTTCAACTCTTCAGGGTGCGGTTCCCAGTCTCCGCTGGTGTACATCCCATTGCATCCTTTGGTTGTTGAATGTCACGGATTCGTTGGTGTCCAGGGTCCTGTGCTCCCTGCTCTGGCAGCTCTACCTGCTTCTTGAAGCTTTGTCCCGTGGCCCAGGTCTTCATAGCTGAATGTCACTTCTTAGCGCACTCTTGATGTCAGCTTTATGTAAGTCATTGCATCCTCTCATTTCTCCTGGCTTCTAGAGATTCAGCCTTGATTTATTCTCCCCCTTCCCCATCCTCTCTTAGAGACTCAATGTTTGGAAAAAAAAAATAAAAATTAAAATTCTGAAGTGATACATCATTTTACATGTATTTAAAGGGAGGGATTTTTTTTTTGTTCGTGTTTTTGACCTCCAGGGCCATGTTCACGGGCGGGATGAGAGAAGCCAGCCAAGATGTGATCGAACTGAAAGGTGTGTCTGCAAGAGGACTGAAACACATAATAGACTTTGCCTACAGCGCCGAAGTGACTCTTGATCTTGACTGCATTCAGGATGTGCTGGGAGCTGCTGTCTTCCTCCAGATGGTGCCGGTCGTGGAGCTCTGCGAAGAATTTCTGAAGTCTGCCATGAGCGTAGAAACGTGTCTCAATATCGGGCAGATGGCCACCACCTTTAGCCTCGCATCCTTGAAGGAATCGGTAGACGCGTTCACTTTTAGGCATTTCCTCCAGATCTCCGAGGAAGAGGATTTCCTCCACCTGCCTCTGGAGCGCCTTGTTTTCTTCTTGCAGAGCAATAAGCTGAAAAGCTGCAGTGAAATAGATCTCTTCCGTGCTGCCGTCCGCTGGCTGCAGTACGACCCCACGCGCCGTGCCAACGCCAGCCAGGTGCTCTGCCACATCCGCTTCCCCCTCATGAAGTCCTCGGAGCTGGTGGACAGTGTCCAGACCTTGGACATCATGGTGGAAGACGTCTTGTGCCGCCAGTATTTGCTGGAAGCCTTCAACTACCAGATCCTGCCCTTCCGTCAGCACGAGATGCAGTCCCCTCGGACCACCATCCGCTCGGACGTCCTGTCCCTCATCACCTTCGGTGGCACTCCCTACACCGACAACGACCGCACGGTGAGCTGCAAGGTCTACTACCTGCCGGATGCCAGCGGGCGCCAGTTCAAGGAGCTGACGGAGATGGAGGTGGGCAGCAGCCACTCCTGCGTGGCCGTGCTCGACAACTTTGTCTACATCGTCGGAGGGCAGCACCTGCAGTACCGCAGCGGCGAGGGAGCCGTGGATATCTGCTACCGGTACGATCCCCACCTGAACCAGTGGCTGCGCATCCAGGCCATGCAGGAGAGCAGGATCCAGTTCCAACTCAACGTTCTCCACGGCATGGTGTACGCCACCGGCGGGAGGAACCGCTCGGGGAGCTTGGCCTCCGTAGAGAAGTATTGCCCCAAAAATAACGAGTGGACTTACGTGTGCTCCCTGAAACGCAGGACGTGGGGACACGCTGGAGCCACGGTAGGAGACAAATTGTACATATCGGGTGGGTACGGCATTTCGGTGGAAGACAAAAAAGCCCTGCACTGTTACGACCCCGCCGTGGATCAGTGGGAGTTTAAAACCCCAATGAATGAGCCCAGAGTTCTGCACGCCATGGTCAGTGCAAATAATAGGATTTACGCCCTGGGCGGCCGCATGGACCACGTTGACCGTTGTTTTGACGTTTTGGCCGTGGAATATTACGTGCCTGAAACGGACCAGTGGACAACGGTGAGCCCGATGCGCGCGGGTCAGTCGGAAGCCGGCTGTTGTTTGCTAGAAAAAAAGATTTATATCGTAGGAGGGTACAATTGGCATCTGAACAATGTCACCAGCATCGTGCAGGTGTATAACACAGAGACCGACGAATGGGAAAGGGACCTTCATTTCCCGGAGTCGTTTGCCGGGATAGCGTGCGCTCCTGTTATCCTCCCGCAGGTAATGACCCAGAGATAACTACGCACGACCGCGGCGGCCCGTGAAATGGCCTCGTGTTGCATGTTACCAGGATGCCGTGTTGTTTCTTCGTGGTTTGCAAATGGTATTGTGCATTTTGGGGGTGAGGGAAGGAGAAAAAGAGCTTGCGTTCCCTCCTCCGTAAAGTCCCTCCTCCTCCCATGTAGAGTTCTGGCAAGCGCGTTTCAGCAGGAGCACTTGTCAGCTAGTTAGACTTAACAGATGTTACAGCTGGAAAAAGCTTTTCTCTTTTTTTTCTCTTTTTTTTTTTTTTTTTTTTTGGATGGGGAGGGTGGGGTGGGTGCATTTTGCCAACTTTTCATATTTTTAACGATGTTACACATTGCAAACATTGACAGCTCAGGAGTAACTCATAACTGTGGTATGTTCAAAAGAGTTCAGGTGTGATTTTTATGAACAGCTTCAAAAAACAAAAACAAAAAAAAAACCCGAACAAAACCCATTGTATGTCGCTTTGTTGTTTTTTAGCAAACAGAAAGAACCAAAACCTGTATAACACACTGACCTCCAGAAGCAATAAAGGGACAGTGGGAGCTGGGAGAGCTCAGGTGCTTGGATCGTGAAAACATATTCTTGATTTTCAAAGGTGACTTCTATTTTTTTTTTTAACCCTTCCTAAGAGGGGAGTTATCCCTGCACACCTCTGGTCTCCGTTGGTTCTTCATTTTGGATGACACTGCAAATCCCTGTTCTCTTCCTTACCCCCCCAGACGGCAGCACGACACTCCAGGCCAGAAATTCTCCCTTAACTTGGGCATCCACAGTTTGCAACGCTAAAGCCATGATTACAAATAAAGGGGCATGGTTATTTCTGTTCCTTTTTTATAACTGCCAAAATCGTCTTGGCTTCACTGGCAATAACAGCTCTGCAGCTCTTGCTCCGGGCTGACCCTGGGGAGCAGAGAGCAGCCGGGGTGGGGGGGTCTGGGTTAGGACCCCGTGGTGTCTGCCTTTCCCTCGGCTCCACCAAGGCACCTTCACCCAAACTCTTCTCGTACGGGGAAGGAGGTGGGTGCTTCTTGTTCATAGGCTTGAAGGTTTTCTCCCTTGGCTTGTAAATAAGGTACTCGGCATCACAGTCTGACGCAAGTCGAAATGGAATGGGTTTTTTTTATTGTTGTTGCCAGTGAATATTTCAAATCAAGAGATTAATTTTAAGATGACTGTCGTTTTTGTAAAAATCCGTGTTTACTGCACAGAATACTGTTACTTCCTGAACTTTACTTTCCTCCAAGCCATTTTTTCTAATTAATTTGACTGATTAATGAATTGAAAGTTTCTCCTTTTATCAGGTATTCTGTTTCAAGGGCTTTGTTTTGTATCTGTCTCAGTTTGATTTCGATGTACGCACTCCTCTTTTTAGGGAAACGGTTGCATTCTGCTGTTAAATAAATACCCTGCTGTAACCTTTAGACACAATATATAATGTCTGTTTTGCTAATGAATCCTTGACCAGGTCTGTGTAAAGCATGAACTCCATACCTCAAGATTCGCTGCAAGATATTTTTTTTTCCTCTAATAATGAAAATCAAAGCACCTTTGGATGTGACAGGGGGAGGGCACACGCTCCTCCGTCAAGCTCTTTGTTCGAAATTTTAGATGGAATGATGCAGTTTCATCTCCCCCTATCTTATTTGTTGGTTTGCCAATAATAAATTAATGAAAAGTACTTGTTGGTGTATGGTATGCTGAAGTCAGTGGGCAAGCTCCGCTTTCTAGCTCTTTAGGCAGTTAATTTTCTCCATTCTCTGCTCATTTGGGCTGGCATGGAAGCGCCAAATGCTGCAGAACAGGCTTGGCAGATAACGAGCCAATTTTGAAAGGATGAAACGTTAACTCGGTACAGGCTTCAAAGTTACAAAATAATGGATTTTCTTTTTTTTTTAAGGCTTCCGTATGTTTATGACAAGGGCACTTTCTTAGGTTGGTAACAAATGGAAGGTTACTCGCTCTCCTATTTGCGGAATATGATTAATCCTTTTAAGAGTGTGTCATTCCTTCATCCTTGCCTTCCTAAAATACTTAAGTAGTAGTCTCTATTTTATTTAAATTTTTCTACCAAAAGGATTTTCTGTGGCAGCAGTTGATGGGTTGGGTGTTCTCTGATAACTGGAGTTTTTCTGAACGCGCAGCCGTAGCGCTCATCAGCCCCACCACGGCAGGTGACCGGAGAAGCCACGCGATGGCCGCTGCTGGCATCTCTTCGTAAGGAAATCATGCTTTATTTTTCCCTTCAAGCTTCGAAGGTACGTGTGTGCTTGTGTGTGTGTTGGGGGAAGAAAAAATAATCCTTGAAAAAATGAAACCCCATTCCCTGGCGCTGCGGAGCGGGAGCTGGGAAAGGTTTCCAGATTCTCTCCCTGAGACTCACAACAAAGCGCTGCTGGGCACCACCTCTCTTTGTTACTGGAATGTTCTTTTTATAGCAATATAAATAATTATTTTCCATATCGTTGGCTAGAAATACTCTAGCTGTTCTAAATTTAGCAGAGACCGGCTAAAATAGTTGTGGAAGCGCGTATCATCCGTATTGATAATAAAGTTTGTTTTACCCCTGTGAAGTATGAAGTTGTGGCTCTGGGCTGTTCCGTGCGTAACCTCTCTCTTATTCTGAAAATAAATGGATTTGATTCTTTTGCTGCCTTGCAACAACTTGACAGGTAGATGAGGGTCTTGACATAAATATCCGAGTGATCGTGCTCCGTGGCTGGGTTGGAGAAAACGCTTTATAGGATGCCCCGTAAGAAAAGCGAGTGGCCTGGGCTCCTCTTTTCTTCAAGAATGAGCAAAGCCAGATAAATGTTTGATTGCGCTCGGAGTCATTTATTAGTCTCAGAGCAGCAATAAACATTATGGGGGTAAACCTGATTTGGTACATTTTAAAATACCCTTGAACAGATGGGGAACAGTAAAAGCAGAGCATCATTAGTTCTAGGTACTTGCAGAGTTTGCACGTCCCATTAGGGACTCCTGTCATGGCCAGGATAATAGCTTCTGTCTTCTCTGATGTTTTATGGGCCTGAAATTGTACTTAAAACTATAAAGAAAGAAAGCACTGGAACTCTTGGCAGGGCGCGGAGTAGCTAGAGATTGGGAATGTCTGCATCCTATTAATGGTGTCATTGACCCTCTTCCAGAGGGTCTGTCGGCTCGGCAAGCCCACTGTCATTTCTGCCTATCCCAGAACCTCGCTAATTCGCCCCGACGTGTCCTAGCGCTCCTGCCGAGCTCTTGGAAGTTTAAGAGCAGCAGGAAAATTGCATTTCTTTTGATTTACAACGACTGAAGGCGCTCCCGCTAGCTCTTCGGACCCTGGTGCTGATTTAAAATGATGCTACGCAACAGAACTGCTCGGGACCTCGCGTCAGCCACATCAAACCTCCTCAGACGTTTCCACTTCCACGTCTGCGATAAGGTCTTTAGTTGCTGAAACTCTGCAAACTTTAGGGACATTTATCATGCTGGGATTATTGAAGCCAGACTACTGTCAGAATAAATAAAACATGTTTCCCAGTGCAACTCTAATTATGATTTTTAGCCAGTTGTGTAATGTGCAGAACTTTATTTACAATAAATCTTCCAGTTGCTTGCATAAATGAATGAGATTTCATCACTTGTGACTTAAGGACCAGGAAAAGTTAATGTGGCTGAATAAATTTAGAGTCTAGGCTGGGTATGTTGGCGCGTGAGGCGAGCGAGGGAGCAGAGCTGGCCCGTGTTGCCTTCCTGAGGGGCTCAGATACCTTCAATTTCACCTGGGAGCATAAATACATATATATACACACATATATCATAGAGACATCTCTCCCTTCAAGTTATTTTTTTACAGAGACAGCTTCAATTCTACTCTGCATTTTAATGGTGAGTAGGCACAGTATCATCCCACGGACTCCAGAACTTTTGTTTCTCATTCCAAACTAATAACTCGCGTTTCAGTAACCCAAGTTTGGCACTTTTCAGTTTAATATTTCAACCTGAGGCAGTTTCACAGAGAAGTTTTCAAAATTTATTTGTGGGGCGGGTACGATTTCAACCGCTCCCGACATTGAACGTTCCATAAAACGAAGACGAAATGTGCTTTCTGCTTGGAAACAGCTGCCGCTTTTGCTGCGCAACCCGGAATTCGCCTCAGATCCTAAGAGAAAGGGTAAGGATTTTGGAGGGAGCGCTGGTGGGGGTGCCTGCCCGAGGGCAGCAGCAGAGCGGGGTGTGCGCTTCGCAACGGAAAGTAGAAAAGCTGTTGGAGCAAAAAGTTTTCAGAAGGTTTTATAAGCCGGAGAGAGAGAGAGAATCAAAGGTTCTTGGCTGGGTCCCTGAGGCTTTGCAGTTGCTATTTCACACCCAGGCCCCTGTCACGTAATTAGCTCGAACTAGTTTATATGGCTTCTTAAAAAATGAAAATCTTTTTTTTGCTTGTTTATGCAGGCTACCAGCCAGTCCGCTCCTGGCGACACTGCTTTCTATCTGGAGCGATTCCTTTGAACTCGCTGGAGTTGCACTACATTAACACTGGAGAACCTCGAGCAGAATTTCTCCTTTTAGCTGACTCTGGTATTTTTGATGTGTATCTTCCGGTCGCGACGCTTTGAAAAATGTCCTGAAAGGTATTTTACATATGGTTATCTGATGGCTGTAATCAGGCTGCTAATCTGTGTCTCCCTACAAAGTTTGCAATTATTAGCTTTAAACGCGTCCTGCGTTGCTTTTTCTTTCCCCTCGCTGTGGCCTGGGGTCTTGTTTAAACACGGGATCCTCCTTACGGATGCAGATTTACTCCTTGGCACTATCAATACTCGCATTCAGTCTTAATGCCTTAAGGACAGTGGTTTACAACTGGATTTGGAAGGAATGTATGAATTTCGCTGAGGTTTGGAAGAGGGAAGACGTGCCCCGCGGTGCAGTTAGCGTGTCTGGACCTTAATTTTGCACGCTTCGAGCTTCGCACGTGATGAAAGCTTCCTCGTGCCAAAAGCGTGTATTTGCTGGTTTTTAGGAAGAAAATCAGAGCGTTTACCCTGGGAGGGTTTAGTCCTTGGACGAGGAGAGACGCAGGGTGGGTTTGCCCCATGAGTTGTGGGGCTGCACCGGGCTTGAGGCTTTGCCTTGTGGCATCGGAGTCTCCCCAAAAGCCCAGTAGAGCCATTGCAGTTACGTGGGGGAAGGGACACCCCATCCTTCCTGCTTTTCTTGGTGGTATTGACCTAGAAATGTGTCCACCCGTCGCACCATGAACGAGCGTGAAAGCAAACCTTGATCCCCGGCCAGATGTTCGGCAGGTTTTCAGCTGAAGCCTTCGAGCTGGCAGTGGAGAACCTCCCATTTTCGCGGGGAAAAAACAAGCTGTTACATTCCTTCCGAGGCTTTTTCAGGACAGCAATTAGAGTTCGAGCGAACTGCTCGCTGCTGCTGTCCAAGAGGCCTGAAAAGAACTTCTTAGAAATGCGCTTTTCTGGAGGCACCAGATCCTCCATCCGCAAAGCCCCAGAGCTCGCGAGTAGCATGAGGCACCTTGTTCTGCGAGGGGCTGGTATTTCAGCCCAGCGTAGGGTCTGCTGTCAACCGTACGTATATTTTGCTGAAATTGGGTATAACCAGGCATTTGAAGTTGCCCTGTACTGGTGTCTGTGCTTGAACTGCAGCCTTGCAACGGCTACAGCTGCACCAGATCCGCGCTTCAGGCTCTGCGAGAGTAAACCCGCCAGCGTCCCTGAAAAGCAGAATTAATTTCTCCCCCGTTGAGTTGTCCCGGGTTTCTCACCGCAGCTTGTTTTGCTTCGGTAGCAGGAAGGGGGAGGGAGAAAGGAGGCATTTTTGCTTTGCAGCGTGGCAGGAGAGAGGAATTGGGGTGTTGGGGCACCCCGACGTTCCTGTCCCAGTAAAACCATCCTCACGGAGCCGTGACCTGGGCTGCATCGGGCACACCTTGGCGTGCAAATGAAATCTGTGTGCGTGGGGCAAAGAGGACAGCTGGGTCCCAGAAGCCACAAAACTGGGACTGCTGTGGTGGGTGCTTGGTCTTCTCCTGAGACATGGACCTTCTGTAACGCTCCTGCTTGGCCGAGAGTGAAATGATTGAAACTCTGGTCTGGTGTGTTGTGTTTGTCTACCTGTTCATCAGCAAAAAATGACCTCTACTTGCAAAAAAACAGTGAATTCTCCTTCACCCCTAGGTTTTATATTTTTTTAATACTTCAGCATGAAAATTAAGCCTTGAACTCGTAGGTGAACATCTGCCCTAAGGCATGGAAATAGCAGAGTTTGGGTTTGCGTAGGGGCGTGTGGCAGAGGAGAAGACTCAGGGAGCTGTAGCCTCAGCTGAAGGTAACGGTTCATAGTCTTATATTTCTGGTGCTTTGTCTTTCCTCTTTCAGTAGGAAAGAGCAGGACGAGGCCTGATCCTTGTGTGGTTTCACACCAGGGGTTCTTCCCTACCCTGGAGCTATTTTATTACACACAAGTGCTTGGGAAACGTCTGCAAAAAAACTTTGGATTTTCAATCTGTTACACCTTTCTGAAGCTGAACCACGAGGTCTGAAAAGAAAACATTTTCTGCTATTTTCTACGTAGAACATCACCAAATTCTCTGAACCCGGAGCTGACAGAAGGCTATGGAAGGAAACATCTTGGTCTCTGACATGCTCCTCTGCCTGATCTACAGTTCGGTTTGCGATGGTGTAATTTCTTTGTGGTAAAAAAAAAAATTATTTCCTGGTTTCCTGTTTGTTTCAATGAAACTCACAATTCTTACTGGTGCCTCTCTCTTTTTTTAGTGCTGACTGTGAATATACCTGCGTAGAGTACTGCGCCTACCGTCCGAGGGTTATCTTTGGAAAGCTGTAAAGTGGCTGCCGCTTCCCCGGCTCCGCACATCACCTCAGCGCCCCGGGAATACTGCCTGCTTCAGCGTGGAGTGAAGCCAAGCCTTGATTCTGGGAAAAATAACCGTAACAGAATCCTCTGTGTGGTTGCCAAAGTATTTCAGAGCAGCAGAAGATGGGACTCGGAGAAAGGAGAATAAGATCTTTGAGCAGGCAGCGTTTGCTTGCTTTCTGTAATTTTTAAAAATTTACAGGGAATGGTAAAAAAACCAAAGCCTAAACTGGAAGGGTGAGGAGGGAGTGTTGGTCCAGAGAGCAGAACTGCGAGCTCGTTAGCTTGGACCGCTCAGCAGGTTTGATGAGTGCTGTAGAGAGGGGAAGTCAGGTGCTTTTATTTGCCCTCTGGAAACGAAACAAGGATATCTCGAATGAAAGAAACGGTCACAAATTGCAAGAGAAGCAGGAGAATGTTTTCCCACTGGAAGCACAGTTTGGAAGCTCGGTTCAAAATAGCGTTGGAACCAGGGACATCGTGGACTTCACAGGGTATTCTGTGAGGATAATGGGAACATCAACAGGAACATTAAGTAGGAAGTGTGAGAGATCAAAATCTTTGTGTCTGCATGAAAAAAAAAGCAACAAAAAAAGTCAGCTTCTTTGTCGATGGAGGCACAACCTCCTGCCGTCTGCTGTTGTCTAAGTTGTTCAACCTCACACCTTCCTCTGAAGCCTCTAAGGGAGAATACGGAAGTCGCTGGATCTCCTCTGCCGGAGCGATTCCAAAGGACCCGGAGGATAACAAACAAGTGATAAGTAAACACCAACCTCCTCCCTCCAACCCCCTGGCTCTCGGCTGCATCTGCTCCAAGAAGCTGCAGGTTGCTCGGCGAGGAGTTGTTCGCAGCAAAAGCAGATGTGAACACAACGGCCCGGGCCTCCCGTGACTCTTTGTTTGCTCCAGAGCGAAGCTCCCATTCTCAGTTACCAGAAACTTCTTTTTTTTTTTTTTTTTTTTTCAGAACACGTCTGGAAGGCTGGGGGAGATGGAGCTGCTGTCTCGGGGGATCCCATCTCGGCTTTGGAGTGGGATCGAGTTGTTCTCGCGTGGCCCCATATGCGCTCAAGGTGAAGACGGCAGGAGACATAAATAATGCTTAGGGTATGAGCTCATCATTTTGTCAAACGCAGGGCATATCTCCTTCGGTGTGGGGAAGAAGGAAACCTGGCACCCGTCTCAAACGTCTCCTTGCCAATGCCTTAATGCAGTCAAGATTTACATTGTCTGCTGGGTCATGCACTTAGCAGCCATTCACATCCACCCACACCCCAAAACGCGGAGCTGCGAGTGGGTGAGAAATTCCAGAAGCCACTCGGGCGAAGGCGAACGCCGCATTGGAGAGATGTTTTGTTACGCAAACTCTTGCAAAACCAGAGTCAGAAAGTTGGAGGAACAGAAGCGGGGTCCAGGTTGGGCGCTGGAGTTCAATCTGATAAAGCTGCGCAGGCCAAACAATAAGAAAAGGGAGGAAGTTGTAGCCCCCCCCCTCCCCTCCCTGGCCATCTGCGTTCCTTCCCTGCGAACTGGCAGCAGGAGCAGCCGTCGAGGGGGAGATTTCACTCTCTTCAATCTCGGGAGATCCAAGAGGGGAAAATTTATCAAGTTCCATCTCAGGCACTTCATCTTTTGGTGCTGCAGAAGAGGCAGAGTGGCAGGCGGGGCTCTGGATGTTTGATATTACCACCTATGGTATTAAATCCAGGTTAAACTCAACAAATTATTTATCATCGTCTCCCTTCTCCAGCAAAAACAATGTGGACAATAGGTATCTCCCTGTTAAATCTTTATGATTGATGTGCTTTTAGCATGACAGGCCAATTTTGCAGGTCGTACGCTGTTCATGTACACAGCTAGAGGGTATTTTAACTCAATATGCGGGCGGGTTGTTTATTCCCGCTGAAAAATGCAAGAAGTGGTTAGACTAACATCTGTCAGGAATGACAGAGGAAGGGCTGATCCTGCCAGGGCCTGGATGCTCTTTTAAATCCCAGCTCCCTTTTCTGCGATGGTATCTCCCGCCGCCTTATAAACTTTGAAGTGCGAGTTGGCAACTAGAATTTAGGGGAGGACGTGACTTTGTGGCTCACGCTAATCCTGACAGTTGCCAAACGGAGTTTCATCCATCCGTCTCTAACAGCCTCGCAGCGGGGGATAATTATAATCTCTTATTTTTACGTGGGCAGGAAATGTTTATAAATGACTGGTAAACTGACTGAACCAAGGCCACAAAGGTGATGGGTGGTGGAAGTGAGAGCAGAGTCTCATTTTCTTTGATCTGATAGTTCAACCGTGTGAGGATTTGGTTACCGGAGTAAGGACCGTTCAGGGTCAGAGTGATGCACCAAAAAAAAAACCAAACCAACAAAGGAGAGTGTCCACTTTGTCTCTGTCGCTTTGTAAAAAAAAAAATAATAATAAAAAAAGCATAAAGGGCAAGGCGTGGGTGTTGGGAAAC
The DNA here is from genome assembly GCA_003697955.1 of Calidris pygmaea. Classification (NCBI taxonomy): domain Eukaryota; kingdom Metazoa; phylum Chordata; class Aves; order Charadriiformes; family Scolopacidae; genus Calidris; species Calidris pygmaea. The sequence continues at coordinate 284,043 of QJSC01023729.1, read as the reverse complement.
AGTCCTGTCAGGATTTATTACTGCCTAATGCGTGTGTCCTGCATATCGCAGCGCTTTGCACCCATCTGATGTTAACACAGCTGGAATCAATGGCTTAGCAGCCTAAGCTTGTGTTTCGAAACAGCTGCGCTCCTTGGAACTGCCCGCTCCCGGCCCAGCAGGGTCAGCTCTGCCTCTCCTCCCGTCCCCCCCGGCAGGGACACCGCGTCCCACGCACATCCCTGGCAGCCTCCGCCAAGGTCCCGGCTCCTTGGGGAGTGGGGGGGGGGGGTAAACGACCCTCCGGCGCTGTTGACGTAGAGTTGGGGTTCGCCGAGAAGAAGTCTGCGTCCGCGGAACGCCGCCGGAGAGGGAGCAGGGTGGAGCTGGATGCGCTCGTAAGGACTTTGGCAGCGAGGACGCGCTGGCGTGGGGGAGACCACACGGCTTCGTCCTGCGTAGTTCAGCACGGAGCTGCCCCAGCACCTTCCGCTTCGCTGGACGACACGCCTAAAGACCTAAAGGGACCAGGAAAACGGGGAGACTTTCCCAATTCCTCAACTTTTGCCAGAAATTCTTTGCTTGGTATCTTGGTACTAGATTTCCGCTCTATGGGTATTGCCTGTCTCGTAGCTCCGCGGATCTTATCTTGCAAGAAGAGAGAGCGATCACAGAGTAGGAACTGTTGCTTATCTTAAAAAGACTTAGTCATGAATGCGTAGCTTGTTTTCCTCTCCCTTTCTTGCCCGGCTGTACCCGCTGCTCCATCGAGCGCTGGCAGGAGCTGGCTCTCTTTTTTCACCTCGTGCCTCAGCAGAGCCCAGCCTGGTCTGCGCGAGGTGCTGGGACAACTGGTTTCTTCAGGAAATTCTCCCGCCTCCATTTTCTGAAGGGGGGCAAAAGCCTCTCGGTGACTTTTAGACTGAAAAAAAAAATAATAATAAATTGAGGTTTTAGATTTTGTGGTTAAAAAATACTTGGCTTTTTCGAGATTTGGGATTTAGCTCCCACTTCAGGGTAAGGTCTTTGCTATTTGAGTTCAGCCTGGAGAAGAGAAGGCTCTGGGGAGAACTTCAAGCCCTTTCCAGTCCCTCAAGGGGCTCCAGGAGAGATGGGGAGGGACTCTGGATCAGGGAGGGGAGGGATAGGAGGAGGGGGAAGGGTTTGACCCTGAAAGGCGGGAGATTGAGATGAGATGTGGGGAAGAACTTCTTTGGTGTGAGGGTGGTGAGAGCCTGGCCCAGGTTGCCCCGAGAAGCTGTGGCTGTCCCATCCCTGGAGGGGTTCAAGGGCAGGTTGGAGGGGGCTTTGGGCAACCTGGTCTCATCGAAGGTGTCCCAGCCACTAGAAGGGATGAAACTGGATGAGCTTTAAGGTCCCTTCCAGCCCCAAACGTTCTGTGATTCTCTGGTGATTCCACCACTTCCCTGGGTTGGAGGGGATCCTTAAGGTCGTCAAGACCAACCCATCGACCCACCACTGACCGACCCACCGCTGACCCGTGTCCCTCAGCGCTGGCTTTTGGATCCCTGCAGGGATGGTGTTTGGGGAGGGGAGCCATGGGATGAGGGGGGACAGTTTTAAACCAAAAAAAATGGGAGATTGGGCTGAGATGTGGGGAAGAACTTGTTTGCTGGGAGGGTGGTGAGAGCCTGGCCCAGGTTGCCCCGAGAAGCTGTGGCTGCCCCATCCCTGGAGGGGTTCAAGGCCAGGTTGGAGGGGGCTTGGAGCAACCTGGTGGGAGGTGTCCCTGCCCAGGGCAGGGGGGTGGCACTTGGGGTGGGCTTTAAGGGCCCTTCCCACCCAAACCATCCCCCGATTCCAGCCCGGCCTGTGGCGGAGGCCACGGTGGG
>QJSC01023729.1:259920-281787 GCA_003697955.1 Calidris pygmaea | reverse complement strand
GGAGGAGGAGGAGGAGGAGGAGGAAGAGGAGGAGGGACGGCGGCGGCGGCGCCCCCCGCGGAGCCCCTCGGGCCGGGGGCAGCGGCGGAGCGCGGCGGGCGGGGCGGCGGGCAGCGCCCCCTGGCGGGGGCGGGCGGCGCCCTCGGTGCAGGGTGGGGGCCCCCCCCCCACTCCCCGCCATCACCCCCCCTCCCCCCCCCTCCTCGGTTTCCCCGGTACCGGAGCATCCTCTGGAGAGCGGCACCAGAGCGGGCCTGGGGGGGGGGGTGTGTGTGTGTGTGTGGGATGTGTGTGAGTCCCCGGTTTCTCCATCGGAGGGGGGGGCTTTGCCTTGGGGCAGCCCCCTCATGTCTCTACGGGAGCTGGCCCGGCTCGGGGGGGGGCTGCTCTGGGTCTGGGGGGGACCCCTCTCCTCTGGGACGGATGTGAGGGGGCCCCGGTTCTTCACCCTGGGCAGGCCCCGGTCCGAGGGGAGGGCCCGGTTCCTCACCCCGGGACAGGCCTGGGTCTGAGGGAAGGGGTCCCCGTTCCAGGGGAAGGGGGGTCCTGGTTCCTCACCTGGGACAAAGTCCGGTGTGAGGGGAGGGCCCGGTTCCTCACCCCGGGACAGGCCCCGGTCTGAGGGGGGGAAGTCCCGGTTCCTCACCCTGAACAGGCCCTGGGACTGTGTGGGGGGGTCCTGGTTCCTTCACCCGGCTCTGAGGGGGAGCCTCGGTTCCTCACCCCCGGGACAGGCCTGGATTGGGAAGGGGGGTCCCAACCTGGCACCCCCCTGCCCGAGGAGATGGAGCGCTTCCCTCAGGCTCCTTCAGAGCATCCCCTGCTCCCCGGGGTGCGGAGGGCAGGCTCCTTGCCCCACAGAGCCCCCGTAAAGCCCCAGTTTCCCCGCTGTGGGGGCACCGAGCAGAGGCCCGGAGGGAGCTGCCGGACTTGGTGCCGCTGATGTTGTTGTTCCTGTTACACTCCGGTTGTCGTAGGTGCAAATTGCTGCACTTCCAAATCCTCCCCGGCCTCTGATGTCTCCGCAAAGCCCATCAGCAGAGATTCACGGCGTTAACGAATGCGCTTTCCCAACATCAGCTGCCTTTTTCTGGTGTCGGTGCAGGGATGTCCGAGCTCTTCTTCATGGTTCTTGCCTCACCTGCTTGTGTCAACATTTTTGTTTTTCTTTTGAACCGTCTAAAGAAAATTTACGATCTCGGTCGTGGCTGAACCTTTCGCAGGAATGGGAACAAGAGAAACTACGGTTGGATTTGCAGCCAAACGTTTCCTTTTATTCCTGGGTGTCGGGGTAGGGTAAATATTTGTTCTGAATTGGTGCTGCTGCTGGTCGGATGTAAAAGAAAGGCTCCCTGCCGCTGTCAGCTCCTGCTTGGGAAGGTGTGAGGCCGAAGCTTTGTTCATGCTGAACTATTTGTTGATGTTTCGTAGAGGATGCTGTTAAGAGTTCCTGCTGGAGTTAGTTGAGAGCAGCAGGACTAAATTAGTGAGGACAATTTAGAGATGTTGGCCATGGCTGGAGTCGTCTTGTTTCTCGCACCTCTGTCATGTGGCTCAGCACCCCAGGGTTTTGCCCTTTGGTGGTCGATCAGTCCTCGGCCGCCTCTGGAGAGCGGGGAATTCTTGAGAGTTCTTGAGGTCTGCAATTACAGGTTGGCCTTTGATTAACTCTTAGGTTTAGCATTCACCTTCTGCGAGATAAGTGGGAGTCCTAATTCAGTTTCTCCCAAATCTAACCTAAGCTTTAGGAGTGTTCCTAACTCAGGTTTTGCAGATGGAAACCCATCTTATTTAAAAGGACCTGGTATTGAGAAAAGGACCCAACATGAATAAGTTTTCTGAGGATTCTGGGTACTGAAGTGATGGAAACACTGACCAAATAGCTGAGTAAAATGTCTCCTTTGTAGACTTTTTCTTCTAAATTCCATGATTTCATCTGTGTTTAAAATGCAGTATTAAAGCAAAAAGGGGTTAAGCATAACTTTGCTGTTTGCTCTCATTTTCATTTGGCAACCAGTGCTTTGCTGTCAGTTTGAAAACGCGTTACTCAGTTGGTGGAAGCAGCCCAAAATTTCTGTTGCCTTTTCATTATTAGTAATTGTCTTTTTTGCAATGTTTACCATCTTGTCTGTTTTATTGTTAGTTACTGGTGTAGCAGAGGCAGGGAACTACTGTTCCACCATTTCTGGTGCAAACACACGCCGTTTCTGAGCTTGCTTTCTGACTTGGTAACCTTCCACCTATTTATGCTCTTTGGTCCATCTGAGGTTTTTTTAAAGTTATGATACATCTTTCTTCCCCAGGATAAAACACAGCACGATATTAACTCCTTCTCTTTCTCACCATTGGGTTGGAGGGGGAAGAAAAGAATTCTTTTGAAAAACAAACCGCTTTGGTTTCTGAAGTGTGGCTCCTGAGAACAGGGGAACAAAGTCCTGTCTTTCAGCTGGCGAATTCAAGGATGCGGTTTAGCTTTTGTGGGAGACGCAGACCTTGCTGGGAGCCGTGGAGGTGGGTGGCCGATAGAAGCGCCGGAGCTGCTTAATTGTCTTGTGAGTGGGACCTTCGTGTTTATAATCCAGAGATTTTTCTGCCAGTCCCATAGTAACAAAGTGGGTGAGGAGAGGAGGAGGAGGAAGGTTTTTTGTTTCTTTTTTCTTTCTTTCTCTGCAACATTGACTCCTGTATTTTACGTGTGATTTTGCTGCTTTCCTTTTTTATTTTTTTTTTATGCGAAGCATGAAATTTTAGAACTGCACCGATTTTTGTTTTAAGGTTGTTTACCAGGGCCTACTCTCAATTTCTGTTGTACCACAGCCCGGTGATGCTTGCTCCCTCGCATGTATTTACTCATACGAAGCTGTCACTGCCCTTTAAAATTGTAATTAACAAAACACGAACATGCGGGATAACACAGAGAGTGCCGAGCTCTCCGAATGCTACAGAATGTTAAGATTTTAAGGAAAAATTTGAACATAGCTCATGACCTGCATTTTAAAGGTAGTTCTTGTCCAGTTGGTGATGTTCTCCAGTTTCCAGGGTTGTTTTTTGGATATATATTGTGAAAGTCACTTAGTTTTGAGGGATTTCAGCCGGAGCTGTGTTTGAGCTCCCTCTTATGGACCTTGCCTTCTTACCTTAAAAAAGAAAAAGACCCCCCCCAAACCCCTAAGTCCAAGAACCTGCAACCGGTGCTGCCTCCTGGCCCCACCTGTCTGGGGACCTGTGCTGGTGTTGATGTTACTGGAGTGAAAACAGGGAAGAAAAACCAGGTCAATGGAGAAGTTTGGAAACATTCTGCAAAATTCCAGCACTTATCTAGGCTTTTCCTGCACACAAAGCCCCCCTGCCCCCCTGCAGGCGACTTGCGGGTGTCTCGGTGAGCTGCTGCTCAGAGGATCTTTAGAAATAACTTGTATTCCTCAGTGACACCAAGTTTATTTTCCCTGTTCCCAAGCACGTAACTCAGTGCTTTGTCAGCACTTTGTCACCTATGATGGTGCCGTGACGGGGTTTGCTCGTGGATTTTTAGGTGTGATCAAAAGTGGCGTGTGCCTTTCATTGCTTTTTCGAGTTCTTGAAAACTACATGAAGTGAAAAGTTGGTGTTTATGTTGTAAACCTGGATGTATTTAATACAAAGATCCTGGTTTATTTTATTTTTTTCAAACGGAATATATTGTAATGGCATAGCTATCCATAGGTGGCCATTTGGCTGAAGTGAAATCAAATAAAAATCAAGTAAAAACCCCACAGTTTGTGTGTGTGTGTGTGTGTGTAAAGTACATACACAGGCACACACCTCCCTGTAACAAAATTTGTATTGATTGTATGAAACAGTTACTCATTTACTTGTTCCTACGGGCTGGGGAAGAGATCAAAATGTCTCTTTGTACCTCCACAGATCGTCGTTTGATGTAGATAGTATGCAAAACAGTATTTAAAAGCTTAGTTAAATCAGGAATGCTAATCTGTGGTTTTAAAAACGCGAAACGCTAATGATGATGACACAGTGTCGCAATGTTTCTTAATGTCTTCAGCGTGTTTCTATTAAATAATTTGATTAAAAAAAAAAAAAAGGAAACTGGTGACTACATAATAGTATTTTTGAACGTCTGAAAGATATTAAAGTAGTGCATCAAAATCAGGCCTGAGCCCTCCAAGCACGGAGATTAATGATCAATTTAATAGTATTGTGAGTTTCTCTCAAAACAGAAGTGTTACGTCTTGACTCCAGAGCCTAGATGGGGTTTTTCTTCTTTGTTACTTTCCCAAATACAGGGTTTCAACCCTGAATCTGCACATTTCCAGGTCAAGAAATAGGTCGCTTGGGCTTCATCCTCGATCTTCCTCTGACTTCTGTGATGAAGGAGGAGGCAGAACCGAGTCAGTTGGTTTCCGTACCGCTCCCCGCATCGCAGCGTCCGTACCACCCTCCGGACAGACGGGGCCGGGCCAGTAACTGCCGTGAAAGGTGCTGGAATAATGGTGCTGGTTCTTTGAAAGAAAGGAAGATGGTAAGCCAGAGAGCGAGCAGGCAGAAGGTGAGCTCCCGGCGGGGGCACAAAGGATCTCTGTTCTTGAGCAAGGCTGGGTTTCCCTGCGCTGCCCTGGGCTGTCCAAGGCAAACAGGCAACTCTCTCTCCCATGTGCCATGTGGAGACTCCCCTCCTTCAATCAGCAGAGTCAGGTTTCTTCTGGTAAACCCAGGCAGGGTTTTTTTTTTGTTGTTGTTATGGGTTTTGTTGTTTTTTTGTTGTTTTTTTTTTTAAGGAGACAATGACTTTTTTATTATTACTCCATCATCGCCACGCGTTACAGCTGCTGGCCTCAGCTCTCAGGCAAGTCTTTTTCTGTCCAGTGGCCAAGTCCCTCTGTTGTAATGAGGTAGCAGAGCTGTGAAGGATCCGTGGGCACGTGAAACGATGATTGTGCAACCCTTGGATTTCAGTGTGTTAATTGTAATTCGTGGGATGAACGTGTGGAACTCAACTCAGCGTGTTCTATTTCAAAGTTTGCTTTAGCTTCAGCGGCGGCGAAGTTTTCGTGAGCTTCAGCGGAGAGCGTTTGCCGTAATTTGCATCTAAAGAAGCTACTCATTTAGTAAGAGAACACGTTCTCAAGGTGTTATGTACAGTCAGCTCTTCCAGCTCTTTGAGGGTGATTTGGGGTTTTCCCTCGAAGTAAATTACTGAGCTCCGAAGCCATTGGTGTGGAGGTGAGCTGTGCCTGTAGTTAAGATCCTGAAGAGTTTTAGGTCTAGTTACTGATTTTCTTTGGTTTTGTTTTTACAAACAGAAGTATGTAGGTTTGTTGTGAGTTATAGTTGTGAATACAGGAGCTACGAAGCTCCTGTCGGAGTTACAGACATGGTGAAACCATCAGTCAAGAGGAGGAGTTGACGCTCTGTTAATCTGAATTACGTGCTGGCACCGGTAGAAGGGCAGAGCTCTAAGAGAAGCATTAGACCAGTAAAAACCATTAAAACAGTATAACAGGAATCACTCCTTAAAGTATCTTTCAATAACATGTTGTACTGAAAGATGATTTTAGTTGCCATGTGGCCGATGTACAAACTCTCTTCCGTTCCTGTTAGATGGAACAGAAAAGAGCTGTTCTTTACGTAGTGCAAAAAAAAAAAAAAAAGGAGGGGGGGAAACCCCTAAGCCCTGGAAAGCCCATAATGTGATTGTGTAAGGGCGGTGTTGGGAAACCTGAGTGCAGTTCAAAATGGGTTTCAGATGACTTTTTATTTGATTTTTTTTTTTTTTAAGCATGCAAACAACGTTTTTCTTTTTCTAACCATCTTAGGTTACCTGTGTAATGTTTATTTTAATCTGCTGTTCATCAAACCGCTACTTCTACCGTTAACCACTTATTTTCAGTTTTATAATCAATTTATTGATGTTATTGATGTTCAGTTATGAAGCGTTTACCGCACCTTATCAAGATGAAGACCCTGGTTCTTTGCTGAGGCAGCAGCATTGGTGCTCGTAGAAGCTTGTGTGTTCTTTCCACGTTAGTGCAAGCTCTGGCATGGCCAGACTGGGGTTGCATCAGGGATTGACCATGTTAAACCAGTGGGTTTGGGGTTTCTTGGAGGTGAGCTTTAGACCCAGCAGTTTCTTGCTTTGCCTGGGCCTGTAAGTTCTTCTGTAAGAACTTACCGAGTATTTCTAGACACTTTCATTTTAGTGGTAATAAGATAATTTGGCAAAAAGTAGACATCTTCTCAAAAGTGATCGATAGGGATTTAAACAAAATGGCTTAAAAGCTAAATATTTGTCTTTGGTTTCTATTCTCTTATCTCTAATTGCAAAGGAGCGTTTTCTTGGGCTGCATTAGGGCGATTTTGTCGATCTCCCCAGCAGCATCGATCAGTTTCTAATGGTACGTTCCGCGCTGGCATCGATAGCTTTGTACCTAATGTAGGATCTGAAACTCAAGTGTACTTCAGGGCACTTTCCAGCAAATGTGATACTGCATCTTAAAAAAAAAAAAAAAATGAAGAAAATAAACTTTTCTTTCTCAAAATAACGTTTCAGAATGCGATGGCTGGAATTTTACCCTGGTTTTTGTAGATGTAGCTGTTGCTTTGTAGCCGATATATGATGGGATTGGAGTAAGTGGGCGAAGAGAAGCAAACTGTCAAAATTTGGTAGATTTTTGGTGAATTATGTTCCCCAAAGCACTTGCAGCGGTGTTCGCTGTGTGACAACGACTGGTTGCGACCTCGATGCCGCTTCCCTTTTTTTTTTTTGGGTCTAAACTACTTGCATTTGGATAAACAAATGCGGTCCCGAGGGCTTCGGTGTGAACTTGAGGTGGCAGCCAAACTCCTGAGTCTTCATTAAGTCATTAGCTAAGATCGGCGTATCTGATAGTGCGTAGGAGTTAATATTTAAAATGTTGCTTTAATTTGTTTTAAATAGTTTGCTTAGTGTGTTTAGTGCCGTGTAAGCGATATCCAGGACTAGGATTTCTGTCAAGATCTCCACTGGTACTTGTTGAGCCAAACGAGCGTTGCAAAAGTGCATATTTGTCAACCAGGGATGTTTTTGTATGATCTCATTGGTACTTTATAAATTATAAAGTTGTAACTGAGTGTTGATAATAGTCTTGTTTTGCAAATTATTTCTTGGGAACTGAAAATTCTTCCCTTTGTACCAGAACAATCCTTTGCAATAAAACAACAACAACACACACCCACAAAATATGAGTCTTAAATAATGAAGTAGAGGAGAATGAAATGAAGCATTCTGGCTCGAGGCTTCAGCAATAATTCTGCAGCGCTTCCTGATCCTTGTCTAAAAGTCTGTATTTTATAGGCAGATTTTCTCAGTGTGTATTTTACTTTCTTGCCTGCTTGGTCTATCCCTTTTCTTGATGACTGGGAAGAGATCCTCAGTGATATATCCCTGCCGGGCTACTCGCTCTTGTTTTTTAGTGTGGTTACTCTACCACTATGTAGCAGTAAGATGTGTTAATGGCAGCCTGCAGGTCTCTTAGATGAATTTTCAATTAATTTTGATACCCGGCTATTACTATTTATGTTAGTATTATTTTCCTTGGATGGCTGAGGTCTTGAAGGGGAGGGAAATTGAGTTGATTATCCAAAATATATGTATTTTCAGGCAGGTGGTGGTAGTTTTCAGCTCGGGAAGCGTATCAGTTATGTGTGACCTGCCTTTCTGTACGTTGGTGCCTCTTTGGACCTGTTGGAGAGGCAGATCTTGCAGTGATGTGAAGCTGTGCACAAGATTTTTCCAGCTCTGGAGTCCTCAAGTGACGTTTCAACATTCATAACCTGGATTAAGGGGGGAAAAAAACCCTCAGTATCAAAAAGGAAGGCACCAGTTGTTTCATCTACTGACTTCTCACCTTTTTCTTTCCTTGCGAAGCCTAACCAAGATGGTGTTTGTGAGATCCATTCAGCAGCCACCAGTTATTGGAGTGGTGTTACTGGGTTTCTCCTGGTTGCGTCTGCAAATGTGATGGACAAGGATCGTCCTTGCAATCTTTTTATACACGTTTCCATGAGACCCCATTCCCCCTCACCACCTCGGCGGCGTTTCTGCACTAGTGAGTGAAGAGCAAAAATAATATCCTCGATACTGCGCCGGTTTCCACCAGCCTCCTCAGATTCCGATGCCTTATTGACCTTCTCGTTGTAATTAGATTTTTGTCTTGCGCAGTGAAACGATTACATTGTACAAGCCTTTCTGCATTCGAAGAATTTGGACTCTAATGGCAGATATTTTTACTACCTGGAGAATTGTCTGGTGCCTCACCTTACAAGAACAATTTCAGCAGGAGCTAAATGGCAGGTTTATTCTGTACCAGTAGGTTTTTAATGGAACCTGCAGTGGTTGTGGCTGCTGTCGGCGCAGATTTCGGTGCTCTCCCGGTGGCTTATAAACCCCAAAGGGCACAAACGTGCCCCGCTTCTCTCTGAATCCACCAAACTTGTAGGGTTACGTAACTGAATTTTCATTCTTTAGCTAAAAATAAAAAATGGAACATAAAAGCTATTTTCGTCTTGCTTAATGAGGACATCTCTGCTTTTATTTCATCTTTTTGGAGAATTTCAATAGGAGGAGTGGGGATGGTTTTAGGAACTTTTTCTTTTTAGACTGGACATTCATTCTGTTGTTCTCTTAAGTGTTTTCCACTATATTGGCCTGCTCAGAATAAGTATTTTCTTTAAAAGTACATTGTTAGCTAATAACGCTCGTGAAAATAAACAGGTTTCGAGAGCTTTGCGCTGGATTTAAATATAGCAAAAAGAATTCTTTGCCTTCCGGATATCAAATAATCAATGAGCTTCAAGCATGAGTCCTCTCTGATGTATTATATTGGATTATCAGCAACGTACACGCCTTTCTCTTTTTGGAAACGCTTTCAGAAAAGAAGGGTGGCATTTGCAGAACCGCCACGGGATCTGGTTTGTTTTTAAAAGCAGCGCAAATCAGGTTTGGTTCATATTGTAGCTTTGCTTGGCGCCGTGCCCGGTGATAGAGCACAACTCTGAAGAATAGTCACTATTTTAAGGCTGGAGTTGTGCTGTATCCTGTTTTTACTTGCTACTCAGTTGTGACTGTTAAGTTTTAAACAGTAAACCTTTGTTCACCAGAAATAGCAAAGTGCTTTTTAAACACAGAGTGACGGGCCGTGTATTACATTTTATTATTTTTTATTTAATTACTGCTTTATTTATTTATTCAAATTCTGCAAGGTGTGTTCTTAACGATTCTTTGCCCGCAAACCCCAAAACATTAAATAGTTCATATTAGTTCATTTTTGGGAGAAAGTTAAATGCAGTTAATGCATAAAGTGCCTCTGTGCGAAGTTCAGCTGGTGTAAACCAGAAAAAAAAAAAATATATATATTGCAGCATTAAATGCTATTACCTTCGTCCCTCTCCTCTCCCTCTTTCTCCATAAAAGTTAATCGTTCTGGTTTGTTCTCTTTGGGTTCAGAAGAAAAAGGGGCTTATGTTTCATAGAATCACAGATTTGGAGCGTAATGTGGATTTTGGGGTGGGGGATAAATAGTGAGTGTACGTTTGGGGGGTGAGATCTTCTCGCTTTCACATGAATTCTAGGAGGCAGCTGGGGTAGGGGCCGAGGATGTCTGTAATTTTTATAACCCCGTTTCCTCACAATTTTATAGCTGAGGCAATCTGGGGAGTTGCTTGCAGCTCCTGAAGGGGAATCTAATGGTGCCTTGGAATTTGTAGATGACTCATAACAGGACAAAACAATCCAGTTAAGTGATTTGAGGTCTTAAATAATCTGTTCAACAGGAAGGTGAAGAAAACATCATGAACTCATGAGTAATAATTGGCTCTCTTGGAGTGCTAAAAGTGCAGGGATCGCTCGTTGGCAGGGATTCAGACGATCCCTGTTTAAGCTTTGCTGATCAATATATATCTCAACTCTTATGAATGAAATTTATTTGACTGGACTATAATGCTTTTCGCGAAGCAGTTATTACAGTTACCGGTTGGGAGAAGTTTATTTTCAGTTGGTTTATAGTAGTGACACTTTGCACCTCAGCTGCGTGGGCTTGGGCTGCCTCGAATCTTCTGGGGTTTGCTTCTTCTCCTGTTCTCTGCTCTTTGCTCCGTGATGGTTTATCGATGAGGAAGAACCTAATGATAACGGAGAGAAGCTTCACGGCTGCAAAAATGAAGTGGTTTTAGATAGTCCCAAAAATAAACCGATAGGAGCACCTTCCTCAAATGACTAACATTGTCACAGGTACTGGAGATAAGAGCTTATTCCATCATCTCCTCTCTCCTTGTCAAAGCACAGAATCCTTCAGGACTGCCTTAATTTTGTAGAGGCTTTTATGCAGCCAAAAGGGACCCATCTGGTAGATGCCCACCCTTTGAGACCTCCCACTTTTACTGGTGAGCAACTGGAACCGCAGCACCTATGTGGTACTGTCAGGTAACCTTTAAGCTTCATCAGGTTTATAAAATCTCAAGTTAGCTGTCTTGCTGTCCCCTTTCCTCTGACTGGCAGTTTTCATTACTCTAATGATGAAAACCCCTTCTTCTCATGCCCAGTTTGTTTTTTTCATGGCATCTTCCTTTCTGGCTCTGAGGGATGGAGGATTCTGCTTCCCCCTTCTCCGTGCAGATCCTGGCACAGCTGGGATGCTCCCAGGCAGCAGCAGAATCCCTTTGGTTCTGGTTCTTGAATTCATCACCTCCCATTTTGGTGTTAATTCCTGAAGTCTTTGAGGAATTTTGAGTATTTCAGTGCATTGGGAAAACCCTCAGTCCTTGACGGGTGTATTTGGTAGCCATCCACTGGTAAAGACCGTGGCCTTGTGTCTGCAGCTCTGCTGGAGTGAGGAGTTGGTTGTGAAGTGTTGGATTGTGGCAGAAACAAAGCTGTTGCTCTTTTGTGGCCGCTAAATTCCAATATATTACAACAGATTCCTTCCTTTTTTTAAAAAAGAAAAGGAAGCGAAAATGCATTTTTTCCCTTTCTTGAATTTTTATCCTTAATGACTGCGCTTGGCCGGGCTGCAGAGCTGTTCTGTTTGTGTCCTGACATGTCCGTGTGATAATGGAACAAATACTCGCAAGTGACTTCAATGACAGTGATGGTGATGGAAGAGTAAACAATGATGTAGCAGTTCTAAGAGCGCGGGTTCAAATCCAGTTCATACCATATGTCTGGATTTGTTCGTGGTAATTTTCACTTAGTTTGTAGTAGACATTTGGCTTCCTGTTTTGGCGTGGCAGCGCTTTTCTCTGCGATCTCCATCGCGCCGGGACGCTAATAGCATGAGGAGGCCAGGGATGATTGGCAGAGGCAACGAGGGAAACTTTTGCTGGGGTTGTCCAGCCTTAGAATCTTCACTTTTATGGAAATAAAAACGTACTGAAATTCATTAAAAAAAAAAAACAAACCAAAAAACCAAAAAAACCAAAAACCCACATTGCAAAACATTTTGTTACAAAGCTGCTGATGGAATGTTTTAAATCCCGAGTGACCCAGCCGGAGCAGCTGCTATCACTGCGGATTATACCTTTCCTCTAAACTTCAGGCTTCATTTCCTTTAGCATCTTCCTGGGAGGAACAGCTGGGCGTTTGGATCCGCGGCTGCTGTTGGATCAGTACTTGAAACTGCAGGAAATCAGTTACTTTAGCAAATCTGGCTTGATGGCGTTTCTTCCTGATTGTGACAGCCCGAAGGAGAGAGAAATGCGAGGGATTCTCTTTTCTTTTTCTTTGATAAATGAGTCTGTGTCGTCTGGCTCCATTAGCCGGGGAGAGCTGGGAAGGAGCTGGCTACGCTTCTTCTGGTTCCAGCCTTACTCTGTGCGCCGGGTTCGCTCTCCGTCGTTGCCATCAGTGGTTGATTATTCAGAAATAATGAACGGTGTCACTTGCTTTGCAGCAGGCACGTGTAAACATGGCCTGATTTTGGGAGGAATGCACTTTGCAGAGTTCCCTTTTTATATCTTCAGCGTGCATTAGCTTTAAGGGGCTGATAGCAGGCTGCGTACTTCTGTCTCATTCTAGATATTTTTTTATCTAGTTCTATGGTCAAGCGTTTTCCTGGGGAATCAGTGTCTTTGATAGAAGAGCTTGAGCTGTAGTTTCCTGATGCTGCACCCTTTTCTTTGTATTAGGCAGAGTAGCATTAGGTGCTCTGAAAGACAATTTGAAAGAAGTGGGTTTACATCGTAAGGTTTATTTCCCCTTGACCATCAGGACTTTCTTTGGATTGAAAAGAAACATCTATCATACACGCGCTTCTGCGGGTGCATGTCAGATGAAAGGGAAAGTATTAATGTTACTAGATTTCATCATCTAATTTTTAATTACTTGGAAAATGAAAGTGAAGGGCTAAAATTGCAAATAGACTTCCATCTCTTCTTTAGCCACCTATTCAGCCAATAAGTAACACTTGCAGGTGGTTTTTAATCTGTAGCATCTAAATAATGGAAGTCTTTTTAATTATTTGCAATAAATTGTCAAAAACCTGATAGCACCATAAAACCGGCCAGTATTAACTTATCAGCTGTGCTCAAACTATAAAAGCATTATATAGATTAAAAACTCGAGCATTCCAAAGCTCTTGCCAATCTTCATTCATCTCCTTCTGCGTGAGTGGTGTGATAGTCTTTAATTAATTTATGATGTATTTCCTTCTCCTTTAGTGAGAGTGAGACCCGTACCTCTTTCAGCACAAAACCAGATGATGGTGGTTTATGGGAGGCTGTTAGATATTTTGGTTTATCCCCGTTGTTCGGTGGAGAGCTCTGGGCCTCAGGGTACCCCCTCAAACTTTGCTGTTGGGATAATGAAACCCCCGGGGAAGGGCTCCCTTAAGGAGTCTGAGGAGTTTAAAACCGACTTAATCTTTGCAGTATTCTTCTGGTGGGAATATTCTCATTTTATAGGGGAATAACTAAAGATGCAACAACAAATTGATGCTTTGGACGTCCAGTTTGATACACGTGGGAGCCAGGGGGAAAACCCAACAGCAGGACTGCAGTTTTTAAAGTGCTTTTACACTCACAGTGCGGGTCGTTGACTCCAGGAGAAGCAGTACTTTGGGAATTTTGACAGACCCCCAATATTTTGTGTTGAGGAAGCTGAAAATTAGCAACTGCCTCTGGAAAAGGCCTTCACTCCTCAGGTGTCTTCTGGAAGACAGAAATGCTGGGTCGCTGTTAACACGAGGTCCCGTTCTCTCGTCGTTCATTTGACTCATTCTTTTCCTTCCTCCCAGCTTCGGTGAGAGCGAAGATGAGCTTTGCTCAGCCACCAGCTTCAGGGGCAGCCCTGAAACTTAATTTAGAATTGGACCACACAGCTGAGTTAGTCCGAATACTGGAAAAAATCAGCCTTTTGTTGGTTCCTGCTGTTCTCTCCTGTACCTCTTCCGCTCTCAACAATTCATCTGGTTGTGGGGTGAGCAGGTTAAGAGAAACCAAGCTGACCCACACAGTTTTTCTGCTGGTCCAGCTGCTTTAACCAGCTTTCTTTCAGGTCATGGGAGTTGTGGTGCAAGGAGAGGGACAAGGTTATACGGCTTTCCTGGGAAGGAAAAGGCAGCAGAGCGCTGGGACCATTCTCCACGGCGGGATCTGCCTGGTTGTATTATAAAACTACATCCTCCCTTGCTCATGAAACTTTTTTTTTTTCCTGCTAATAACTTTCTGTGTCTTCTCATTATCGATATTAATTTTAGGCTCTTGGCTTTAATGAGATTGTGTCTGGGTCTGTTGATGTAGAGACGGCGGAATACCTGCTATAATTAATGAAATTGTGGCTGACACTGAAATTTTCTTTTCCTTGGCTTACCAGGATTCTCTTTTACTGATTTGTGAATCCTTCCTCATTTAATTAAATAAATTCTAGACAGTTTCATGGAGGGTGGTTTAAGTAAATGAGGAGTTATTTTGATGTATATTAATTTTAGAAATTGGCTGGGTAGCAAATGCAGGGGTTTTAAAATTCAAATCCTAATACTAACTTTAGAACATTAACAGAAAATGGTTAATTCGAGAGGAAGGGAGGAGCCAAACTCTTTTGGTGATTGAAGCAGTTAATTGTTGGATATTTTTTGGCAACTTGGCTGCAAGTTTAAAGAAGTTTTTTAATTTAGTAGTTAGATGGGAAATTAGGTGATTTTTAGCTAATGGCTACGTTGTCACAAAGGCTAAATGCAATAACTGGGAATCATTAAGTTGATGTTAACTTATCTTTCGTTTTAAGACTGTATTTGCTTTTCTTATCAACATGAGGATTGTGAATGGGAAGAAATCTCCCTTTGAAGAAAATACTTCCACTGGGATTCCTCTGAGTAACTGACTTGTCTTGAGGGTTTGTTTGACTTCGTGTTTAATTTCACGCTGGAGAAAGAAGCCAGATTAGTAGTTGGGGAGACTCTGCCTCCTGCTTGCTCGCGGGAGAAGCAGCACAGACAGGCTTGACCTGGAAAGTTTCTCTCTCTGCCCTACCCGTGTGGCTTGAAAAGTCCAATTCTGAGGATAAAAGGGCCCTTGGTCTCTGCTGTCTATCTTTGGCTCTTCCGCAGAGGCCAAAAATAGTCAGAGAAGAGCCTTTTCATTGAGGCAGAGCTTTCTACCGAGGCTTGGGCTGCGAGTTCATTCCTAGGGAAAGATCAGAAAATAGCAGTGAGATGTTACTGAGGGTGCCAAATCAATCCCTGCCAGTTTAAAATCTTCAGGCAACTGGATATTCTTTTTCTATGGTGGGTCCTGCTTCTGGTTGCTCGAGGAGAAAACCTTCCTGAGAAACTTCAGGCGGATCCAACTGGGAAACTTTGAACTGCTTTGAGCAACAGGATTTACCTCTAATGCAGTCTCTAAAACTTCCAGTTAATCCTTTAAACAGAATTTAATTTCCAATTAAGCTTTAATAATACATTTCTAATTTTAATCTGCACTCGTTTTGCCGCTTATTAGTCTCAACATGCTAAAGAGAAAGGTCTCTGAAGTGAAAACCTAAAATTTGTAAGAAAGCTTGGTATGGAAACTGCAAACCGGCAAAAGAGCAGTTATCATGAAATCTTACTTCCTGTATTCATCAGATATCTTAGGGGTTTTTTTATCAAACGGACACTCCACCCTTTTATTACAGTTATGGGAATCAAATTTTTAGGTATTAAAAAGGGCGTTTTAAAAGAAACGGTTATAGTGGATTTTGATTGACTTCATTCCAGTGTCAGATTTGCCGTTCGATTCCATTTAAGTTCTGTCCATAAGTTTGTAATTTGCCCAGGATTTTTTTGGGATGAATTCAGAGAAGGTGAAGTGTTGAATTTTAATAAATGCTTCCTTTGATTCCCATCTGCATATTTTGGACACTTAGAAAGTCTGTAGGAAAACTGGATATGCTTTTAGGGATATGTTTCTCTTCTTTTTTTTTTTTTTTTTTATTGTATAACTTGAATCTCTCCCCACAAACACAGCTGTATGTCCAGTAAAACTTTAACCCAATCCGAATGGAAAAATTGAGGTCGTTCATATAAATGGGTTCACATCAAAACCAGTGTCTGGAAGAATGTTCCATTGTTAGCAAGTCAGAAATTGCGTTAAATCGAATATTTTTGATTTCTTCCCGAAGTTGTGTGTGTCCAGTTCCATTAACTACAGTGAGATCACGTCACGTTACTTGGCTCTTTGCTGAGTTTAGAGTGTAATTGCTTGCAAATTCCTAATTACTACACAGAAAGGTAACGAATCCTTCCCTGTTTGCTGTAAAGATGCTGCTGCCGCCCCGCGGAGTGTTGCGCTTGGCCCTTGCAGAAATTTCTTTGTTTTACCATAACTTCAAACCTGACGAACCAACAGTGTGTCAGCCTTTTATTTGGGGAATGTTTTCAGCTGTTGTAGAAAGCCGCTCATGCAGAAGTATTTGATTTTTAACGATTAAATTGGATTTTGATTTAAAAATCTTCATTTTTTTTCTTTAAGCAGCGTAAGAGAAATGCTGGTGGAGGGAAAATTACAGCTTCAGTTAGGATCTGTCGTTGGGGAAACATTTCTTTTGCCCAAGAACGCCAAGCAGGAATAAAAGGGTTTAACAAGCAAAAGCTTTTTCCTTACCAAAAGCTTTCTCAGGAAAGAACTGGAATATTTAGTAATATTTTCAGCTGTCAAGGAGCTATTATCTTGGCCACATAATACATAAATGGAAAAGCTGTAATGTAGAGTCACCGAGTTCTCGTGGTTCAAGAAATTAATATATCTGGTGAACACTAAGTAATTCATTATTGTACTCCACTATCGAAATTCATATAGAAAGCAAGTTGCCGCTAATTGAATCTAACCCCAGGAGATAAAGCTGGAGTTGTCATGAGAATTGTTAACATTTTAAGAGTAATCTGAGTTTTTATATTAAGAAAAGGCTTTTTTTTTTTTTTTTTTTTTTTCTGTTAAAATAAAACCCCCCAAGTCCCCTCTTCAAACCTAATCCCCAGGCCCCAAATTGTGCAATAGACTTAATTCACCTCGCAAGGTATTTTTACAGAAAGAGGAGGAAATGCTCATTTTAGTCACAACCGCTGTCGGTTTTCATTTTCAGTCCTGTTTTTTCTTGGTGCCCAGGTCTCCTCAGTAAGACTCGAGACTCCGGAGTTCTCTCCAAGCATGAATTTTGCAGGTTATTCTTTTTTTGCTGATCCTCTGCTTCGAAGGACTCGAGCTGGTTTTCCCTGCGCTCTCCCGTTGGAACGGCAGCGAGATCTGACGTCGCGGTATTTAAACATGCTTTTTTTTAATTATTTTTTTTTTTTAACACGCTAAAAAGCCGGAGATCGGAGGCGCTCGGCGACGTGGCCTGTTCTGCTTCCTCTTCATCCCTCGCAGATTGCAAGTGGCAGTTGTTGATGGGCTCCTCTGAACGGCGGAGTCTGGGGGCCACTCGCCGGAGAGAGGAACAAATCCAGACCCACGCGCTGGTGTGATGATATACGATAGCAATAACAAGCCATCGCTTCCCTTATTTTTGGCAGGCATCTCCAAAAGTGTTTATCGAAGGTAGCGTGGCTAAAATTAATGATGCTGCAAAGCCGTTTAACGAGCTCGGATTCGGGAACCGCTTTAGTTCTCCATCTCTTGGCGTTTCCTCATTTCTGCCTTTAACTTGTAGTGGAAAGACAAATAGTTGTGACCTCCTCTTTACATTGTGCTTTGAGGTAGGTTTGTACCAGGGAAGGTTAAAACATTAAAAAAACATAAAGCAATTCCCCCCCCCTCCCCATACACCCCTCCCTGGGCGTCTTATAGTAGGTTCTTTAAAAGAAACCAACACCTGTTGAAATAGTTACTTCAATGTTTGGCACAAATCCCAAGCCAGCCTTTTTTTTTTAACAACAAAAACATATGTATGGGCCAGGCGAAAAGCACAGCTAGTTCTGATATTGTGCTTTTAGTGCTCTGCAGCTCTGCCTTAACGGGGCTGTGACTCATTAAGTGATACCAGCGCGGAGCCTTTCTCTAATTTCACGTATTACTTAGAGAGCGCCGGGTTGTAATTGCATGTCAAAAGATTGCAAAAGGAAAAAAAAAAAGGAGGGGAGGGCCCTTTCCTGCTTTTTAGGTGGGATATTTTTTTTTTTGGAACCGTTTGATACGAGACACTGGGAATGTTTTATAAGTCTGGGGGCTGAGGGGGTTTATCTACCCTTTTGTTAAGAAAAGAAAACCCATCGGGCACGTTGTGGCTGGTGTCCTGCCCGAAGAGTTGAGGCTTTGAGAACCCGTTCCATAGAGAGGTTTCATATCTCAGAATTGTTTTGTGAGTTTTTGGATTAATTTGGCCCCTCGGCTAACGCATAAAGGTTTTGGCTATCTGTATCTTTGGAAATTTCCTCATCCCTGGAAATGTTCAAGACCAGTCTGGATGGGGCTTGGAGCAACCTGGTCTGGTGGGAGATGTCTCTGCCCAGGGCAGGGGGTGGGACAAGATGGTCTTTGAGGTCCCTTCCAACTCTACCATTCTGTGATTCTATGAAATTGGTGGCGTCTAGGGGAGATTCTGAGAATAAAGGGTATTTGAGTTCCTTTCTTCAGGATAGATAGACCAGTCTCTTTTCTCCTGGTCCTATCTTGGCTCTCCCAGCATGGTATCTTGGCTGCCATCGCCGCTGGGGCATCCCCTCTTGCCTTGCTGCCCTTTGATGGGCGGACTCTGCACAGATCGCCTTGTCGGGACGGAAGGTGCTAGAAAGATCTTCGCTCAACCGCCAGGCCTTTGTGGTAAAGCTGTAGAGGCAGAGCCACTCAGTTCCATCCTGCCGTTTCCTTTGCTTGAAGAAAGTGTAAAGAAAAAAAAAAAAACCACCACCAAACCAACAAAACCCCGTGTAAACATCCCGTTTCGGGGATGCCCGCCTTTTTCTAGTACTTTTCCCAACTTTGCTCTTCCAAATCCTGGCGTTGGGAGGCGAAGGCTTTCGGATCTGTTTGAATGAAACTAAAGCAGATTTGTTGATGTACACACTCCAGTACCTTAGCAACCAACCTGCATCTAGGCCAAGAGCTGAACATTTAGTCTTTAAACAATTCTTTGCTACCAATCTAGGAATGTTCTTGCATTTCAGAGTGCAAAACTAGTTGACATCTAGCGAGGAACAACATACATTATAAAATATGTACTCCTCCACCGTGGGAGGAGAGGGAACTTATGTAAGCTCGTTTCTCTGCTACTTTAATTGTAGTTTCTTGAGTCCTTGGAAGATGCATCCCCGGGAGCTGGATTGTTGTGTTCAGATGATTGCAAATTCTGCTTTATCAGTGCAAAATAGAGCTTTGGCGGCATTAAATCTAGGCAACATGACAGAATTGAATGGGAAATTATTTTAAATATCGGTGCTACTAAACTAAAAGATTGAGGAAAGGTCACTAACAAAAGATTAATCAAAAATTGCTGGGCTTAATATCGAACTGTTGGGATGGTATAGTGTTCCGAATGAAGTGACGGTGAAAATAAGTCGATGTTTGAGTAGAAAACACACAGTTTCTTCTTGCACGCTTTTTTGTACACCAGAAATGCACAGGACGACGTGAAAGCATAGAATGTGTCAGTAGAGAGGTGTCATTCAGAACCAAAGAGCGATGCTGAGGGTTTATTGCGATGTTGGAGACTGTCAGATTTATTTTCACACGTACCTATTCAGTAGGGAATTCTTTGCTGTTTTTTTTTTTTCCTCTGTCTGGTTGGGTTTTCTTTGAAAACCTGCGTCTCTGCCCTCCCTACAGAGCTTTTCCTGGTGCAAGAAACAAGAATACTCACCTGCTGGTGGAAAGCTGCGTCGTCTCTGTTAGCTGGGGAGCTGAAAGGTTGAATGTTTCGTTAAACAGTACACTTAATATATTAAATTAAAGTGACTTTCTTACGTGTGTGTCACACGCAGGACCAGCTCTGATCAGAGTCATGATCAGACCGACCCGGGGTATTTTCCCTCCTGGTTTTCAGAATAGCAGGTGACATAAGAACCATGGGGTTTCACGTGGTGGTAGTTTGTTGGAAATGGGATACGATCGCTGACTATGGAGTTGATTTTTCTTCCGTCCCTTCACGCTGTCGCACACGACCTGCCCTGGTGGTTTCCCAGCCGCGCTTTGCCGAGAGGCTTGACATCCCCTCGCACAAGTTGAATTCATGCCGTTTAGCGATGCTCTCGACAACAGTGGACGTGGTGTGGAGTTAGTTAAAAGAGTTGAAAAAAAGAAATGAGTTGCTCTTACACTTTCCTCCTCTCTTTCTTTTAGTTACAGCTGCAGAAAACCCAATATTTGCAACTGGGACAGAGTCGTGGCCAGTACTACGGTGGGTCGCTGCCAAATGTGAATCAGATTGGAAACAGTGCCATGGATCTGCCCTTCCAGGTGAGTTCAACAGGGGGATTCTTTCTTTCGCTTGATTAATACTCTGCCTACATGCTATTTTTCCCTCCCAGAAGACCATGAACTAGCTGCTGGTGCAGAACACAGCACCGTGGCCTCAGCAAATCACCCTGTTTTAAAAATTTTTGCTTTTTTGGAATGGACTATAGTTGTGTATGGGATGTGTGGATATATTTTATTGTACGTATCTAGTGTTAGGTATTAGTTTTCCCATTCCTGATGCTTTTATGTCAAGAGTAGGCAGAGGCGATGCAATTTGTCAGTGAATATTCGTGGAGGTGGGTTTGTTTGTTGGTTTTTTTTTTTGTTCAGTACCAAATTCATAACGAAATCTGCAAAGATACTGTAGACTCAGTGCAAAAATGGAAGCAAAGGATGAAAGTAATGTGGGGGTTTTAGGAGAGAAGAGGGAACCGGGACCCATACCAGAGTCAGAGTAGTCACTTTTCTTTGGGCTGGCTGAAAAGTAAATGTAGGGATGTACTGGCTTTATTTTTTCCTGCTGCTGTGACTCCAGAGATAACACACTATTAAAAGAAAATCAGTGTTTTATGTGAATATTTTGCTGGGAGTGAGCACGTCTGGGCAGAAGGTGCTGTACAGAGGATAGGGCTGGGTGATGGATACTTGTGGGACTCCTGATTTCTGGAGGGTCCTCAAAATAATTAAAATTTCTGCATTAGTTTTCCTTTTTTGAGCCAGTAACATTTATATTTTATCTCACAAGGATGTGGTAAGAATGAAATTTTGCAGTTTGTGGTTTTCTGATGAAGGCAGTTCATAAATACCGAGAAAGTATTGATGAAACATCTAACTCTGCATTTAGACATACGTGTCCACAGCTCAATTTGTGGAGGTTAAAAACTTGAATTTTGGGCAAGAGGAGAAGCAAATATCTGTTTTAATCTGATTTAGGGAATACAGTGCAGGGGTCTGTAAGCGTATGAAGCCCTAAGTGTTATTCCACAAGTTTCTGGTCTATTCAAGATTTTATCTTTAGGTTCTTGTTAAGGAGGTTCATAGTTAATGTTCTTTTTAAGCAATAGTATTTCAGTATTTTTGTGCTTGATGGCCGTTACAGAGACTCTTTTAGTCCTGAAACTAATGGAATGCTTGAAAAGTGAGTATTCAAAAATTTATGAATGACTAGAGGAGGATACGGAAACAAATTGTCCTTAAACTCCAGGGTTTTATCTATTTTTTTAATATATTTTTTCACACACACACACACAAAAAAAATTCCAAAGTTGATCCTGTTTCAGATAACAAATGGTGACAAGCAACGAAATAAAGCCATGTATTGCTGTCGGTGATGAATGCTTTCCAGGTTTTTCAATTTTAAGCTAACATACGATGACATTGCCAAAAGATACTTGTGGGATGTGCGGATCAGGTGAAGCCTGTGGGAGCGTTAGTGTCTGAGAATCTTGGTTCTTTGCATTTACAGCACAACGGAGCTCTGGCAGAAGCCTTTGGAGCAGTTCCTGTCTCTTTGGTAAACAAGTATTTAGGTTTGTGCAAATACGTATTTAGGACTGGTGTACTGTTTGCCCAGGTAGATACGTATTTTAGCACATGTTACACTTTTTTTTTTTCCTGGTATGCACAGTATTTATTTGATTCACCCTCCCAGCTCTAAAGGAGTTATGGTCTGTCACATAAATACAGGTTTTGCCATGCATCCCGGTTTGGAACATGCATAATAATTCCTGTACAGACTCCCCCGGACTTGCTGTGGTCTGTCGTGTGATTACTTATGATTTCTGGGGGATTAATTTGATGCAGGCGGTGGTTTATTTGGCTCTGTCTTGGCCTGTGATTTAAGCGATCTCTGCGCATGTGCACTTAGCCTGCATGTTAAACTCCATCGGGAAGGGCAGAATGATAACCCCAACGCTGCTTGTCTCCAGGAGGCACCCAAATGTGAATCCTCAGTAGGTCCCACTCCTCTCTTTCCCC
>QJSC01023729.1:236304-259842 GCA_003697955.1 Calidris pygmaea | reverse complement strand
ATTTTTGAATTTTGTTTACTATAGTTAAGCCTGACGTGCCTTGCCGGGATGGGGGTTTTAATAAGTGTGTATTGCCTGGTGTTTGGTCCAGGGTAGGTTTCATGGGGTGAAAACTGTTCAGAGGAGCCAAACCTGCTGGAGGTGATACCCATTTTCTCAAATGTTTGTATTCTTTTCGGATTTCTCCGAGCAGGTTAGGGATTCACCTGGGATCTTTGTTCCTGGAAAGCCAGAGAACAGGGTTGCCCAAAAACTCCTCGCTCTGTAAATTGTAGCCCTGTGATGGGGCATGGTCCATGTCTCCTTGTGCCACTGTTGAATTCAAATTCGATTTTTTTGGTGTGTTTTTAATACAGAAGTTGTGCCAGAAGAGGAAATTCAAGAAATAGCTATTTTTTGCATTCAGCTTTTTGTCTATATACTAATATGCATTGGCTTCCTTTTAAATTCCAGGTGAGGTCTGCATTCTGTGTGCTTCACACTGCCTTCTCCTTTTTTAGTAACTTTGTGGTTGATGCCACTGACATAGGAAATTGCTTCTCCTGTTGACCTTCCAAACACGCATGTATTTGCAAATTTTCCTGCCTCTTTTGTTATATCAAAAGCACAAAGAAGAGTTTAAGAACTTCTGTTGCTGTTTTAGAATTGCAAACATTCCCAGTTGTGTGTGGTGCCAGTTGGGTAGAACTACGTTTTTGTTCAGTGTCTGCAGCAGAGATGAAACCAAGGGGTTTTAATTTCGATTATTTAAAATTGAGATGCTATGACTTGAAGTTTTCTAACTCTTCATACAAGGAAGTCATACGTGCTAAGGAACTGAAGCAAAACACCATGATCTTAGGGACTGACAGTGCAGTAAAAAGTCACTGTGCTCTCTTGCTCGTCCCATGTTGACTTAAGCAATATTCTGCTGCATAGAAAGTGTTGGCCCTGAAATGAGAAAATAAACACCGCGGCCACTTTGCCTCCATTTATATTAGCACAGGTTGTGTGTGCATAGAGGGAGAGGAGACTAATATTTGCTAAATAGAAAAGAGTTTAAAATAGTTAGAGGACTCTTTAAAAAGTTATTACGAACAGAAGATTTAAAACTAATTGTAAAACTTTTTAGAAATAATCATTTAAACAACCAAGGCTGGACACTTTAAAAAATAAACCCAGGATGAACGTGGAAGCCAGATGGTTTCATGGCTTGGCAGCCAGGACAGTGCATTTGCCACGTGCAGCACCTGAATGGAGGAGGAAATTTTGGATTTCCAAACAGATGGTGTTGAGGGACTCAGCAAAGCTGTTCACATTGGCAGGGAGTGGAAGACTCTGTAGCTTCCCCCCCCCCGAGACCCATATATTGCAGTTGGAAGTACGAGTAGAGGTTGACCATTCCGTACTTCCTTTCCTCCCCCTCCCCAGGTATACACTGGGAAGGGCTTTTGAAAATGTGGGAGAAGTTTTCCAGTTCAATCTGGGAATTCATCTCCCCTGTCCTTTCTCTGCCACCCTCACTCTCTGACAATAAACGCTCTCCAGATAACAGCGCTGATAAGATTCGGGGTGGACTCAGCCCAGCTGGGTTCGCTGCGCGACCTGAAGGAAATGAACATCACTCCAAAAATATTGGATGCTGTAACTTTTTCTAGACAGAGGAGGAAGGAAACTGCTTTTCTTTTTCTTTTAATCCTATCAGTGTCCCCTTAAAACAATTACGCTGAAAAGGAGGGGTGAAAGGAAGCTTTGAGAGAAGGCGGCGTGTTCTGGGGAACGTTAGGCTCACGGTGCATCTTCTCCCCGCATCTCCTGCCCTTGTAGTTCGAGCTCTGGTTGTCGGCACGTTCCTTCTGGCTGCATGCTGCATGCGACACCGAGGGAATGGTCACGGCAGTAGGCTCCCTGCCACGCTCACTTGTGGTATTTTAGAGATCCAAAGTTTTGGAGAGCAGCGCTGATTTATGAGAGGGCAGGTCCAGCATGGTCTGCCTCCACTTGTCTCTAATCTCTGTCTGGAAGAGATAGCCTTGGTTAATTGCTTTCCGTGGCTGTAGCAAAAATGTTGCTGGAGGGAAAATTTACGTGGGTACACTCGTCCATATCTTTTTTTGAGTTTTATTCCTTAGACTAATGGAGCCTTGCGTAGGATCTGGATAGGTTCTGGGTGCTGTGTGTGTGTGTTTTTCTGCGTGTAACTTCATGGGTCTCTCTCAGACTCCTTTTCAGTCGTCAGCTTTGGACACCAGCAGAACAACTCGGCATCACGGTCTGGTGGACAGAGTGTATCGTGACAGAAACCGCCTGGGCTCCCCGCATCGACGCCCTCTCTCTGTGGATAAACACGGAAGACAAATATCCTTTGGCTCGTGAGCTGGCAGCCAACACCTACCTCTTCAACAATACCGTAATTTTCAGGTTTTGGAGTTCCCTTCTTCCTCCCCTCCTCACCTGTCAGTGGAGTTGCTTCCCATTTATCTGTGCAGTTGATGTCAGCTGCTTTTTCTGAACTGGGATCTAGTCTATAAATACCTACTATTCTGTAGAGTAAGCATTTACCTTTCTCTCTTTCCTTGGCTCTAAGTGGGGATAATGATACACATGAAGCTGAGAGGGACTGAGATCCTTTGATGGAAAATGCGAAGCGGTCTCGGCGAAACTGAGTTTCCCTTCAGAACCGAGTAAACCCAAACCAGAATAATTCTTTGCAGTTCGTTGTGCATTTTTATTACAAGTTGATTCATCGGTTTAGCATTTGCCAAAGCGCTATTTCTTCTTGCCGTTTGTGAAAATGAATTAGCTTATTATTTCTGACTGGCTTAAAATGTGCCGCAATCAGACTGGTTTGATGGGGCTAAAGGGGCCGTGTGAGTGGGAGAGCGGGGAGATGATGGCTTCTCAGGGAGGACTTAGATGCTCAGAAAGGGAGAAGGAGGATGATTGTCCTGTTGCTCAAACATTACAATAGTCCAGAAAATATTTTGTTTTGAGTGTCCTTTTCAAGTCAGGATGTTCCCCACAGGGGCTCTGCTTGCCTTTCTGCTGTGAACTTAATGGTTCTGACAGGGTAATTTGAGTTATTCCTTAGAAAAAGCATCCAAATAGGCCTCCTGCTTAAGCGAGCAAGTGGTGTTCTTGCCCTTAACTGATGGAATCACGTGGACAGCTGTCCCTATGGCACTGTGTATCTGTCACCTCCATCGGACACAAGCTGGAGAAGGTTTGTAGCACAATCGTGTGCGTGTGTGTTAGTGTTTGGCCTGTGTTCTCTGACACCACAACGCTCGTGTGTGCCACAGAGGCCTTTATTGTTCCCCACAGCAGCTGGTCGTCTGAATTGCTGTACCTTCCTGAATTTAGAAATTGATTTTTTTTTTTCTTCTGTTATGCTTATTCTTTCAGATGACTCACTTTTAAACTTAAGGTGTGTCAGCTAATGGGATCTTTTTAAGCGTAAATCTTGCTGGGTGGACCCAGGCATACCCCAAAATTGTTGAATTGTAAAGCACTTGGATATTTCTCACTGCTCATTGCCTGTTCCTGCCCCTCCTGCTCCCAACATTGAGGTGCGCAGTTGCCCAAGTGGTTGCCTACATTCCCAAGCAAGGACAGCTCATCAGGAGATGTGTTGAGCGCGGAGGTTCCCATCTCCAACAACATAATTCCATCCTGAACCAGTCATATTCCCTCCCTGTGAAACAGGGATGCTTTTTTTTCAAAGACTAGTAGAACGAAAGGATGTATAAGCACTTAAAAATTGCATTATTTGATCGTGCATAATCTCAACAAAGCATATCAAATTATTTTCTAACGATGGCAACCAATTTATCCTGTATTCCTCTCCGTCCCACTATTGAAACAATTGCTCTTCAAACCTGAACTGATTTGTTCTGCGAATTGATTGTTTCACAAGGAAATTGTGCCTGGTATACGCCATATATAGATTTTGCTTTTTTAATGCAGTGTGTTCGGGTTGGTTATTGAGTTGGTTACATTTATCTGAGGTAAACATTCCCTTATTTAGAGAAACTGACAATAAAAATGTTGGGTTTGCCTCCTTCCTTTCAGGACAAATTCCGATTCTGCCTTGCACCAGAGTACTATGACCCCAGCTCAACAAGAATCCTTTTCAGGAGGGTCACAGGACATGCAGCAGAAAAGAGGTAAATGGAGAAAACCAGTAAAAATATGTGTAACATTGAAAGCATTGTACGTCAGAGTATATGCACACGTATTGGTGTTCATCTATTTCTATAAATACCCATGTGGATAACACTCTGTGGATTCAGTTACGCAGGAATTGGAACAAAGAAGCACATTTACTCTTCTGCGTACTGAAATCCAGAAAAGATGATACAAAGCTCATAGAATGTTTTCCTGAACCCCGTATTCTGTTATTCGAAGACCTTGCCCTATGGGGAAAAGTAGTCTGGCCTTTGGGACTCCGGTGGTCGGGCTGCTCTCGGGGGCACTAGAGGTTTGTAGAGATCACAGGCGTTTCATGGTCAGTGATTTGACATCGGAAAGTAGCAAGACTTCATCTAATTTATATTTATGGGGTTGTGATCACCAGTGAGTACACCCTCGGAGGCAGTGCTGACAAACAGTACTCTCTGACAACATCTCGAGTCAGGAGCTGGAGCAGCACAGCTCCCGGCGCTAACAATTCTGGTGCCCTCTGCTGGCCCTCCTTCCTGCCGCCACTTCGAGAAGTGCATTAAAAGCTCTTAAATCTGTGTGGAGAAATTTAATCCGTAAATAACCACCTGGAGATGGGTGAACACGCAACAGTCGGGTGCGTATGCGCTGTACTGCAGCTCTTCCATGTACTTCTAGAGCTGTAAAACATTAAATAATGATAATCTTAAGCAGTATTACATAAATATGGATTTATGGTCATCAGTGTGAAAGGCTTCTGTTGATGCATCTCTCTGGCTGGGCTGTCTTGTGCTGTTTCCTTGTCACCTTGCTATTAGCAGGTGACATTAATTTCATTAATGATGAAACAGTTGATTGCTTTGAACAAACAAACGTGCTTGGAATATGGAGAAGTAACAGCTTCATAACATTTCTCTGTCCCAGGGGAGATGGTCTGGATTTTTCTCCTCTGGAATCATCCTGTGGCCACCTGTCAGATGTAGTGGGTGTAGATCATTTGTGCAAAATGCAAAAGATAAGAAAAACAAGGTCCCAAGATACACTTTTCCATTTAGATCTAAGCAGACTAAATTGGAGGCCAAATTTTTTTAAACGTATTATTTGAGATTTTTTTTTTTTTAAGCTGATAATGTCTCCTTGCCAATTAAATAGGATTTTAGTCCCTTCTGATGTTCGTCTTCTTAAATTTTGGTTTTATAAGAGTAGAGTGCCACTGGTTCATATTGATTGATAATAGGTTACTTAAAGAGGTTTCAAATGGTTAACCTTCCAATCTGAAAATGTCTTACTGAGAAGCTTAATACATGATAATGTATAATAACAATATATATATATAACATATAATATGATTCCTTTTGTTCTCATTTTTTCCAGTTCTATTACTGACTGTCCCTGGAATGGAGGAAACCACCTCTGAGGCAGACAAAACTCTCTCTAAGCAAGGATGGGACACTAAAAAGGTAGGAATCTCACATTTCAAAGTGTGGAGATTTTGCTTTCTAAATGTATTTAGGTAAACCCATGCTCTAAATATTGTCAACCAAAACAAACTACTTGCAGAGATTAGAGATTAAATGCTATATTTAGCAACAAATCACTAAAGAGTAGATCAGAAAGGCATTTTATGTGTGCGTGCACATGTTTGATTTTATCAGGAGAAACTCTTTAAATTTGAGCCTTGTTGCGCCAATAAAGCAATGAAGTGACAAGTTTCTTCACAGAGCTCTTGTGTAGAAGAATAGCTGTTCTGTAGAAATGTATTAAGTCAAATAAAACTTATTAATTGAACTATATCCTCAGCATTGATCTCTAGCAGTATCTTTGCCTTTAAAAATGTCTTCCTTCTATTTTAGACTGGGTCATCAAGACCTAAATCATGTGAAGTTCCAGGAATCAAGTAAGTTTTGAGAAAATTTTTCTAAAGAGCATTGGGATCTTGTAAGAATTAATGTTATATATTGAATGTCACATATTGAATGTCCTCTTGCTTTTGAGTTTCCTGAGAAGTCCTTAGATGATAGAACACTGCAATAGATACCTCTCTGGGTGACCCACTAGCTGTTACATCTCTGACTGGTTTATCAGAAATACAAAATATAGTTCTGTATATGGCACCTTCCTTTTTAAAAAAGACTTTATAGATCTGTCCAGGCTGAAATTTAAATTGAGATCTGTCTCCTTTTTTTTTTTTCTTTTTCTCTCTCCCTTATTTAGCATCTTTCCATCAGCTGACCAGGAAAACACTACAACACTGATTCCTGCCACGCATAACACGGGTGGCTCCCTGCCAGACCTGACCAACATCCACTTCCCTTCCCCGCTCCCCACACCCTTAGATCCCGAGGAATCCACATTCCCAGCCCTGAGTAGCTCCAATAGCACCGGGAATCTTGCTGCCAACCTGACTCACCTGGGCATCAGCACCGCCAGTCAGGGTAAGAGCATCATCCTGAGGTGTTGGTACAGATTGTCCATAATGTGTCACAATTAGGGAAATTTCTTTGCTGGGTATTACTGTTTTCTCTGAGAGATAATTGCTCTTTGCTGTTGATGGACATTTCTTTGTAAACGAGATTTATCAGGCCATTTCTGCACAAAGAAGTGAGAAAGCTGTATTTAGTTATACGACTTACAAATTGTATTTCATTTTTCTCATGTTCTTGGTGCCTAAATCATCTTCTTTGGTTTTTGTTTGTTTGTTTGTTTGTTTATTTTATGTGTAAGACCCCAGGAGAGACTGGCACCCAAAGCTGCTTCCCTTGTAATTCATTGCCCTTAACCCCACCAGCACTTGTGTTATGGAAATATCTTAAGGAAACCTTTTGTTTTCATTCTTTTAGAATGTTAGGGGTTTTTTTCCTGTGTGAGAATTCTTTTGGAGAGAGAACCTTTCGGGCTTCATCTGAAGCAAGTTTTTTCTTTTGAGCAATCAAGAATGATGTGGAGCCTTTACAAGGCTTGTGAGTTTTCGTAAGCTTAAGTTTTGAAAATATCCTGAATATTCAGGCTACGTTTTAGAGCAGGGCTTTGTGTGCACACCTTAATTTCTCACTGCTGTCAGGGTGGTGCCTTTGTGGTGAAATTGGTGCTTTCCTAGTGAGGTAGGCTTTGTTGCAAGTTCTTTTCAAGGACCGTTGCTGTTGGAGCCTGGTGAGTCCCAGTTGTGTTTGTTGTGCTTTTTGGACTTCAGCAATACTGATAATTTTATTTTAAAATAACCTTAAACCGCACACAAACATTATTTGCTGTGCTGGCAGTTTAAAATATACTGATCACCTGATAATTTCAGGATTAAATTTAACTTTACGGCCTAAACTGGTGATTGCTGTTTTTTTTACATAATTTCACTGGGTCGTACTCGAGTAGTTGAGAAGAAGGTTGCATTTTTTTCTTGTGAGTGACAATTGCAATCGCTTGGTTCCTAGAATAGAAATGAGGTGCTGTATCCAAAAATACAAGTATATTTCCTGTGTTAGGCAGGATTCCCTTCCCCACTTAAAAATCCTCTTGTACATTGGGAAAAGGAAATAATTCTAATCAGGTTAATGCAGTGTTATGGCTGAGGGGTTTTATTTAAGAATGAAGGAAGAATACGGTTTAACCATTGAAGTACAGAGTAGGGTGGCAGCTTTCGGCATCTTTTAACACATTTTCAGGTCTCAAAAAAGACTATATAAAGGTTTCAGAGATGGGCTGTCACTCAAGCAGAACTTCCCGAGTCTGTATGAAGAGAACTATTGTGTGTATAAAAAGAAACGAGCTGCTTTGGTGGAGTTAGGCCAGATCGAGTCGCTACGGTTTTTTTTGCCCTACTCATAATTAGCAAAGTAAATAGTATAAAACCAAACCGGTAAGTATATAATTGCTTTGAAAACATTTCCTGATCTATCAAAGACAGAACAAATTAAAAAGATACACTCATTGATGATTTTCTGCTTCTCTTTGGAGACTGTCCCATGGTTTAATCTTTGGCATAGTCAGTGTTTGGTGCTTTTTTAACTGATTTTTTTTCCCACACCCTCCTTGCCTCTCTTTATCTTCTAGCTCTTTAGCCGAAAACATAAAGGCTTTTGAACCTCTTGCAGGAGCTCTGTGTCGCACAGGCATGTCCTCAGCAGCCCCCAAGAAAAGGTGGGGAAACAAATACCTGTGAGGTTACAGAGAAGTAGCAGCGATTTCAGAGTACGCGTTCGTGCGTTTGAGTCTGTGGGTTCACTGACATGTTCCGTGAGACGGTGTTGATTTTTGAAAACATGGCAGGGGAAGCCAGGCAGGCTTCAGAATCTGCGCAGTTGGAGCCAGTTTGCCTGCTGGCTCCTTGGCAGCCCGGGCTTCCTGGCTCCCTGGCAGCTTGCCTGGAAGCCCTGAACGTTTGCCAAGTGCCTGGGAGCTCGCAAGGCTCCTGTGAATTCCTTCTTTCTGGCAGCTCCGGGAGAACAGCTCACTCGTCAGATTGTCCTGAAATCACTTTCCAGGGTGTCTCGGTTCCTCTAGGGTGAGGGCAGAAAATAGGGGAGGGTTCAAAACTTCCTGATTTTTGCCTTGAATTTGAAGAAAATGACAATGCTTGAATTGTTTATTCCTACAGCCTGCTCGGTCGTGGCTCTTTAGAGTGTGAAGGATATTTCCTGCCTTCCTGTGCGCTGCTATGCCATTAAAAATGGAGTGCTTCCTGTGTAACCAGTTTTTCTTCTGCATTTTCCATTAAATAAGTGTTTGCTTTTATAATATCTCAAGTGCCTTCTGATTAGCCTTGTTATATGATCTGTTATCTTCTTCCTGAAGTTTCAGCCCTTACAAATGGAGCAGAATGTGCTTTTCCTGGGATCAGCGTGTGCAGCCCGGGAGCGAGAACGAGACCCGGGGTTTTTGTAAAGCCCCGAAGCTGCTCTGCCTGTTTTGGTTTAGAGTCAGATTCCGTGCACGAATCCTGGTCCGGGATAAACCACAGGGATCTTTCTCCCGCCCTGATGCTCTTCAGCCTGACAAAATTAATTGTGAATTATCTAACGAGTTTCAGCCTGATTGGTCAAGGCGCATTCAGCACTTTGCATTAAGTGGTTGTCCACTTAGGCCTTTCGTTTTTCATCGTTTAGGCAATTACCTCTGCACAAATATCAATAATCCATCGCTCTGTTCCCGTTCGAGCCGTGTTTTTCCCCTTCCTGGCAGGAATGACAACGACGCCAGCCCCTTCCCAGCAGCACCGCCAGCCGACTGTCAGTCCCCTGTCCCTGGGCACGGACTCGCGGCGACCACAGTCACAGCAGATGTCTCCGACGCTCTCCCCTCTGTCACCCATCACTCAGGTAGGAACTTACTTGGAGAATTAATTTTTTTTTTTAATCCCAGGTGAGTTGTTTCACTCTACCTGGGGAGGAGCCGGCTGTAACTTCATCTCTCTTGTTCTTTAATTTTCTTCTTTAAATGTGTTCATTAATTCAGAGCCTTAAAAAGGGGAGCGGTTTGTAGAGGCGACAGATTTTACTTCTGCTTTTCTAGAACTGTGATAAAAAACATCTATTGGGACACCTTTCTGTAACGGTATTGTCCCAGAGCTAGTTGTGAAATTTGAAAGACACTTCTCTAATTGATGAGGGAAGCTCAATTAGCTTTTTAAATTGATTTCATAAGTGTGACTCCGTGACTGCCTGGGTTGTCAATTCCTGACCTGGGCATTCAGCTGGGCTTTTGGAGTATTTGTTTATTGTACACTGGGGGTGATGTTAAGATTTTTGAAACGTGTTGTTGACTGTTTCTGAACCTTTTGTTAAGATGTTTTTTAAATGTGAGATGAGATTGACTTAGCACTAAGTTCGCTTGGGGTGAAACTTGATGTGCTTGAAAATGAGATGACCTGCCAGCGCGGATGATTTTAATTGTTCTTTTCCAGGCCGTGGCTATGGATGCGTTGTCTCTGGAGCAGCAGCTTCCCCCCTACCCTTTTTTTACCCAGACAACTTCCCAGCAGCAGCAACAGCAGCCCCAGGTGGCGAGTACCCTGCCCCAGAACACTCCTCTCATGCAGAGCTCGGGCCTTCAGCGAGGAACGCAGCTCCCGCCGCTCTCCGTCACCGTCCCCTCCACCATCCCGCAGTCCCCCCCGGGCAGCCAGACCCAGCCCTCCATGGGAATAGACATCAACTCGGTAAGCGCGGGGCAGGGCTGGAAGGGAGCGAGCTTTCCTTTGGAAAACCTGGAAAAATGCAGCGTGGTGGCAGGGAATAGCTGGGCAGCCCTTGTAATATATATATTTTTAGGCAGAGCCTGAAGTAGACATAGAAACATCTTGGTTGAATCCACGTTTAAACGTTTTCTAGAGGAAAATTGGGCTTTAATGTGCGTTTAGAGAGACCATAGTTTCATAAAACGGTGTCCCTTAAAACTCCATGTTTGATCGGACCAGCTTAAATACAGAATCACAGAATCTTCTAGCTTGGAAGGGACCTTAAAGATCATCTTTTCCAACCGTCAATCTAATACATCAGCATTTATTTTATATCTTGCTGCTGCCGTCGCACTGATGGGTTTTCAGGCAGTTAAATGTCACGCACCCCCAGCACAGTGTACGTTACACGCTGTGCTAGAGACCGGAGGGAGGAGCTAACAGAAATTCCATAAAGAAACCTGCTAACAAACATTATCCAAAAGTTGGAGAGAACCGGGTATTTTCTATACTTCCTGTATTTAGAACCCTTTTGTTTTAAGGACTTCTAGACCATACATTATTACCTTCAAAAATTGGATTTGTGGCTGCCTTCGGGTGCACAGAAGAAATGGAGTGTGTGCATTCATATACCGAGGATTTGTGGACAGATTTCTTTTCTTGCTTGTTTTAACATGGTCTGGTATGAAATGTTCTGTCTGTCTCAGCACACGAAAACCCAAAATGCAGAGCAGGAGTAGGGTTCCAGGCTACCGAGGGAAGAATTTCACAGCTTGTTCTCCGCTCCTTCTGCCCTGCTGCGTAGGATCTGGGTTGTCTGACCTCTTGTGTCCCCCTGGCAGTGTCGTAGTGACAGTAATTGGTTTGAGAATGAGAAGAAATCAGCGTCTATTGATCCTAGCACTCGATCGTGGCTTTAATTAGTGGATGAAATTTTTAACGGTTTGTGCCGATTAGTGCTTCTTGAAAGAAGCCGCTTCCCTTTGCGGGTCGGAAGGGGAAGAGGAAAAGACAAATCCAGCAGTGGGAAGACCTCCTCAAAATGTGTCCTCATGGTTTGATTCTAATACTGCCATAGCTACAGATTATTCTGATTTTCATTCTTTGCTTTCTGTGTTGCTTTCCTCATCCTGAACTTCTTTAAGACCTTAACTTTTAGGGTGCTGTGCTTGTCTTTTAAAGCAACTGAAATCATTCATAAATAACCTGAAGTTTAACACTAGTTCATGGAAAAGCCGTCTGAGCTGTGTTACGGTCTCACCAGCAACCTCTAGTTTTTGTAAAGCAATATTGAAATTAATTTTGCTGTAGTTGAGATGGCTGCTTAAAGTGTCTAAGAAGCAACGCAGGGCTAAAAAGATGTATTTTTTCAAGATTTCCAGAATTGGGTGTCAGGAAGCGTTGGTGGGGCAGTGTTCTCCCACACTGCAGAGCTCTCTGGTTAAATTACTCCTTTTCTTAGAACCTGGATTGCAGGTTTTCCTCGATGTTAATTTCTAAAGGAAGTATAATGAGAAAAGCTGTATTGTTTATGTTAATTAGCGCACCGTTCTCCTTAAATGCCATTCAGATCATTAATTTGTTCAAATCCAGGGTTCTTTATGACCAAAAAAAAAAAAAGGTAAATCTTTGAAAATGTATTCTCAAGAAGACTGAGAACGATGTCAATATCAGTAATATAAACCTGCAAAACATCGTGTTAATTCTCAAGATAGTGTCTGTTCCGTGTCCTGGGGTAAAAAGCAGCTTTGAGAAGGAATCCAGGTTACACACTTGTGTCCTGATAACGCACCCAGGCAGTTCAGGACTAGGCAGAGTAAAACAAGGAGGATTTCCCAGAGCAGTGTAAGCACAGGTTAAGGATGTGTGGGTACGGCAGCTGAATTAAAGGATAAATTACATTATTTTTGAATTATTCCCAGCTTTCAAGACCTTTTTTTTTTTTTCCCTAAATCGTTGGTTGACCAGCTTTTTTAATTATTTTTTAAATTGAGCGTAACTGAGAAGAGTGAGGAAACATTTCACCAGTTTTGCTTGTAGGACAGCCCTGCCCTGCTCTCGGCCCTTCGGTCGGACGCGAGAGTTGCTGAAGAGGATGGTCTCTCCCAGCTTCCTCCAGCTGTGCGCGCCAGAAGTTTGAGAATTTTCCAACCTTCCATCAATCCCATGGTCTTTAATTCTGTGTTGTTCTGTAGGCTTCACTCCAGCAGTACCGCAGTAATGCTGGCTCCCCAGCCAACCAGTCTCCCACCTCTCCTGTCTCCAATCAAGGCTTCTCTCCTGGCAGCTCCCCTCAAGTAAGGGACTCTGTGCTTCCACAGGCCTTGCTTCTTGTGTTTGTTTTTAGTTGAGTCTCTCCATTACTGACCCATAGTTGTCTCACTGTAACTCTGTGTGCCTCATGCATTACCGGTGTCTCATCTTGTTCGCAGTTTCATTCAGTTCCAGAGTTTTTCAATAGCTGGTGAATTGCCATTTTGTTGACCCAACGCTACTATTTGAACGCTCTTGAAACGCAGTGATTTCATACAATCACAGACTGGTTTGGGTTGGAAGGGACCTTAAAGACCATCCAGTCCCACCCCCCCTGCCCTGGGCAGGGACACCTCCCACCAGCCCAGGTTGCTCCAAGCCCCCTCCAACCTGCCCTTGAACCCCTCCAGGGATGGGGCAGCCACAGCTTCTTGGGGCAACCTGGGCCAGGCTCTCACCACCCTCATGGCAAAGAAGTTCTTCCCCAGATCTCATCTCAATCTCCTCTCTTTCAGTGTCAAACCCTTCCCCCTCGTCCTATGGCTCCTCTCCCTCCACTTTCTTTGGGGACAGAACCCCCAGGTAGACCCCTTTCAATTAGCAATTTCTCGTAGGAGCTGACAGGTTGGGAGCGCAGGGGAGGGAGAAAGAAGCGTCCCCTGCAGCATGTTAACTCCTGTGGCACTAAATACCACTTGTGTGGCCAAAGGCATTTCCATCAGGACCTTTTTTGACATGGGAGCGTACACTTTGAAAGAAAGCAGTGGAGAAAACACTCTTGAAAGTAGCAGTTGTGTCTTGTGGCTTGCGAGGAAGGGGTTAGTTAACACGCTTTCCTGCACGCTGGCTGGTTTTAATTCCTGTGTATGTATATCCTCACACCTCCCCGTGTCCTGTAGGCAACTCAGACCTTGGTGTGTCTGTAAATGGATGAAAAGGGAATTTTTCTCTGCCAGCAGCCCCAGACAGTTAGAAACAAGGCAGCTTTTGGGGGTGCCCCTAATGTGAGGGAGCAAGTGCGTTTCCAGTGCAGAAATAATCCCACGCTGCTAAACCAGCTCCGTGTGGCTGCCCTTTTCCTAAATCCCACCTGTAGAAACGAGGTTTTCTTCCAGAGCGTCACAAAAGACTCTGAAAATACATTTTCTGTTTCACCATTTACCGTTGAAGGCCGTAAGGAGGATCCTGTCTAAGTAAGTGCTGCCCCTTCACGGTTCCAAAGCAGAAGCTTCGCCTCTCCCTGCCATTAGCCAGAGACAGGTCACTGGTAAGCTCAGCATTAGATCCGAGTGTCAGGACTGTCTGGATTTTCCTAACCCTTGCTTAATTGCTTCTTAACTTCTCTCTCTTCCGCCTGCTTCTCCCAGTTCTGCCGGGTTCTGTGTGTGGCTCAAAGAAAACAAGCGACCTGACTCCTCCAGGCTGTCACGTAGAGCAAAGCCGTTGCCAGTCCTGCTGCAGAGTCTCAGCTCCAGCTCTCGTTTGGGCAGGGCACCTGATTTTTGATTTTTGCATTGATTTTTCTTTCCCCCCTTGGCTTCTCAATAACTCTTTTCTTGGTTTTTGTCCACGGGCTCGTTGCCACTGCTCAGTGCAAAGTGCTGGGGCGCACACTTGGCTGTAATTTTTCCTGCTGGGCCTGTTTTAGCCTGTAAAACTCTTGTTGTTTTCAAGTGGGACACCCTAACTCTGCCTGGAAGGAAGAGGGTTGAGCAGTGGCCCCTTAAAAATACCCACACAATTCTTGTATTTTTGCTAAATTAAAAATGAGACAGCTTTTCCTGCCTCTATCGGTGACCAAAAGCTGGTTGTGGCGAGCGAGCCGTGTGTGGCGGTGGTCACAAGTATTAAGTGTGGAGAGAAGCAACGGGGGAAGAAAAAAAACCAGTTGGGAAGCAAAATTGGGGTTGGTTGTAATTACGGGGGCAGCTCCCAACCAGCAGGACCCACCAGCCTGTAGAGTTTTTTGCCAGGAGTAGAGGCAGGTTGGTTCCAAGAGCAGAACGTGCCCATTCTGGACCAGTTTGGCACCGACTGACAAATGGAAGGTGTGACTGGGTGGGCATCCTTCCCTTGCTCCCCGTTTCTCTGATTAATTTGAGGTGAAATCGTTCTGCAGCGTATCCCTACGAGGAGTGACACGCTCTAAAAATAGAAATCTGCGGTTTGATTTTTATCACGTACGGTTCATTCACCAGAAGTTTTTTGTTTATTTATATAATTAATTTTTTTTTTTTTTTAAATCTTTTTCCGCATCTCCAAATCTATTTGCTCTCGTGTTTTCAGATGTGCGTTTGTTACACGAAGGGCTTCCTGTTCAAACACGAATTGAAAAGCTCTGCTTGTAGTTCTCGCCTTGGTGTTTGCATGGCTTTTCATCGACAACGGCTTGTTTATTCCTACTTTGCTTTTCTCCTCTAACACCTGGCACACTGTTCCAATTAGCTAGAAATCTGCTTTTTTTTTTTTTTTCTTAGTAGAATGGCTGTTTACTGGATAATATGGTATGTATTTTTAGATGAATAATTTAAGCCAGGGGTTCTGTGGTTTGGGTTTGTGTTTTTTCCTTGCAGTCACCACATCATTAACCCCAGAAGATGTACTGTTGACAAAACAGACCTCATCTAGTGGTTCTGGAGGAGCTGGTGTTAGCAAGATGTTTTTCACAGAGTTGTTGATAAATTATTCTAGGACTCTGAAGTGTTGAAGTAATGACATTTCCAGTTGATTTCCTTTGGGAGTTTCAGTGTTCGCAGATGTAATAACCCATATACTTCAGAGCTGAGGGATAAATACGGGCTGTATGTTTTGTTAGGAGTTACTAACCTAGACTTGCACAAATAGATTTAGCTCACCTATTTATTATTTTTCATGTTGCCTAAACTTTTTAGGACGGGAACAATGTTTAGTGGAATGCAAAGACTTTAGTTTTTGCCCTACTTCTGAAAAGCTCCTGTAAACATGAAATGTCAGAAGTTAAAGGAGCAAAAACCAAAACCTTGATCCGCTTTGGAGCTCTCGAATAACTCTGACTCCATTCTTTTTGAAGAAGTAACACACGAAGCAGGTTGAATCACGTGGAGTTTGAGTAGTTGATCAAAATGTGCCTGGGAAGCAAGTAAGATAGTAGCGGTTTAAGGAAAAGTGTGGCTATTTTAGGTAGTGCTTTGCTTTTTCGCTTGTCAGGTGTGAGGTGGCTCTTGCTTGTGATGATTGAGAACTTCCTCATCCCCCTGCCTTTTGTGAGGGATAGCGCAGCCACTGCAGTTTTGAGAACCGGATGATAAATTGGAAAATTGGTTCCAATTACAACCCTTTTCCATTTTTACCTGTTCTAAGGCAGGCATGGAGTGGGGTGTTTAGCTGCAAAGATGTCCTTATTCTGTGGTCATTGCTGTGACGGGTCATGAATGCCCAGGGAAGTGAATCAAAATCTTATTTTTGTCCCTAAAATCCTATTCTTGGCTCTGGCTGTATTTAATCAGTCTTAACGATGAGCTGCCTTCGTTTAGTTAAACCCATTTCTTACCGAGAAGTTACCGCGTGCCCTTCTCCGGCAGAGATTTGGAGGCAGCAGTCGGGTACCGTTTCCGCCTCTGCCGGCGTCGTGCTTTCAAATGCAGCACCTGGAGGTCCCTGAGGCTTCTCCTCCCGCTCCTGCCGTTACCCAGCAGCGCTGCTCCGTCCCAAATAATCCCTTTTCTCCAAGGCCATTCCAACCCTGCCCCGCACCCTCGCACGCAGCCGGAGGAAAGCGATCCGCCGTGATGCCTGGACCAACTGGGATCCGCTCGGCAGAGTCCTCCCGCCGAGTCCCCTCCTCGGGCTGCAAATTCCTCCCTTCGGGCCACAATTTTATCCACAAGCGGCCACGTAATGTGATGGCTGAGGATTCTGGCTGAAGATGGGAAGGTTTTTTTGTTTGCTTTCTTGTGGCTTCTGTCCCCGTAGTCCCCTCTCGCGGAGGTTGTGGGCAATTTAGGCTGGGTTTTTTTTAATACAGGACTTCATTCTTTTCCTTGCATGCACCTTCAAATGAGCTGTGCTGAGATAACGCCAATCCTGTAGGAGGGAGAACGCTTAAAATGTGATGTTTGCTGAGTTTTTTTGTGTTCACTCTTGTGGACATCACCCTGGTTTTGAGTATCTCGATCTTTGCCTGCGTTCAGTGCTTTTAGCTGGGGCGGCTGCTGTGACTCTGCTCTGGTATTTCCTAGGCTTTCGCTTAATTTCATTTGCTGATTAGGTTTCTAAGGGGAAAATTTGTAGCCTTCCTCTTTTAATGCATAGATAGGACAGCTGGAAAATGCTATGTGAGGCACTGAATTATTTTTTTTCAAGATTGACACAAACTCTTGGTGCAAATTGTCTTTTATAGGCACCATCTTTTATAGATGCTGTCAGCAGATGTTTTGTTTTCAGCTGGAATCACAGGCTTTGGGATAGTTTGAAGTAGGAAGCGATCTCTCTGTGATTTCTTTTACATCTGGCAATTCTTTGGGACAGCACCGAATAGTGTTAAAACACTGACCTCAAATTCTTGTTCACCTTTAGAACGACTGATAAACGATGGAGAATAACTGCTAAATGCTTGTCGTGCTGGAGGGGGCAGTAAATTAGCAAGGCTGAGGGATTCCCCTTGAGATTCTTGCCTTCGAACTGCCTCTAATGGGCTTTCCCGGGGCTTTGTCCTTAACTTTTCTGACCCGCAGCTGAAGTGAAATGACTTTAAAATGTCATTTTGCTCTCAGCCCGTTGTTGTCTCGGTGAAGCCGGCTGTTGGTGAGCACGAGGTGGCAGAGACAGTGAGCTGTGAGCGGCTTGGCACCGCATTTGCTTGTAACGTGCACTTCTAATTCTGTGTGGGGTTTGTCTTTCACCAAAAAAAAAAAACCCACCCAAAACCCCCAAAAAACCAACACCAATTCCCAAAGAAGCCGAAGGTGCAGAGCGATTTGATTTCCCGTGTTACCCGGCGCACCCGTCTGTTTTCATAACTCAGAAGTTTTACGTGTTGTACGTCCTCCCCGAGGAAGTTTGTTTGGTTTCACTTGCCTGTATCTTTGTGTCACCGAAAAGGCAGCGTAACGTGGTGGAAGGGTCTGTGTCTCGGAGGGAAACGCTTGACCGTTGGATGAATTTGCTGACGGTTAGTGGTGGTTAATGACGAAGGGCGCTGCTAATTAACCCTGAGAAGAACAGTCGGAAGGCTGGAGTCACTCGCACGCCGTGGGGACGCCTGTTTGTGAGATTTTTGCACCATAAAGACTCTGTTTTGTTTTCAGCATTCTTCCATTCTGGGGAGTGTATTTGGTGACTCCTATTATGATCAGCAGATGACAGCTAGGCAGGCTAATGCCCTATCCCATCAGGTGAGCAAATTCATCTCAGATTTTCAGCTATATTTCGGCCTCTTGCAGCTTAAAATAAATATAGACCAAGTTCTGATTATTTTGTTTGAGATCCCATTTTGTCCATGTAGTTTTACTTCTGTTATTTTTAGTTTTCAATACTCAGGGATTTCTTTTCTTTTTCCTTTTTTTTTTTTTCCTCCTCCCCGGTCTTCCTGCCCCTTCCTCCCTCTTACCCATGTTTTTAAAGGTGTTCTGCCAAGTTTGTTGGATTAAAAATAATGAAAATTAAAGTTAAAAAAAACCAAAACCACTGACCATTGGTTGCATTTGGGAAGGATTCACCTGTAGGTGGGAACGATATTTACTCTTGAATTTGGCAAACAGCTCGTGCAGGGTCCCAAAACCAAGCCGGCAGCCCCGAGCCTTCGTTAGTTTGCAGTGTGTTAATTTATTGAACTGCAAAACATGCTCTGGTACCAGGAAAAAATGAGCTGGCTTCTGAGAGGCAATGCTCGATGGGCAGATACCTGAGGTAGTAGCATGAATTATGGGGTTTTTTGTTTGTTTTTTTTTTTTTTTTTTTACTTTGTTTTAAAGCTACCTTTTATTCTGTTCTTACGGTATCAAAAGCAACGCTTTTGTTTTTGCATCCATCCTCTCCTCATTCCCCCTGCACTCTGAATTTGGCAGCAAAGTGAAATTAGACCGTATTTTGATCAACGAAACCTAAAGATGAATTTGTTTGCCTGTCTCTTGCAACGTGACTCCCCCTACTTCAGCTTTGTATGTTGTTTTTGCTGCGTTTCCCGACGGATACAAGTAATAATTCCTTTGTGCCTTGGTCTTCAGCTGGAACAGTTTAATATGATAGAAAACGCCATTAGTTCCAACAGCCTGTACAGCCCTTGTTCCACCCTTAACTACTCCCAGGCAGCCATGATGGGACTCACCGGCAGTCATGGCAGCTTGCAGGACTCGCAGCAGCTCAACTACTCCAGCCATGGAAACATCCCCAACATCATTCTTACAGGTGAGTTCAAAAACAAAAAAAAAAATCAAAAAAACACCAACCCAGACTTACCCGAGGAGTAAACCCATCCCCCTGTTGGTTTTTCCCTTCCCTTGCTGCCAGCTGAGAAGGGAAAAGGGGTGGTTTTGGCTCTGAGGGTTTTGTTTCCCGGTTGGTGGTACCCATCTGGGGGATTCCCCACCCGACGGCTCTTCCTCGGTCCCACCAAACAGTTAGAGCCGTGACGGCAGCGCTGGTTGTCTCACGGCCCTTCCCCACCTCGGAATTTACTGCCACGATGAGGGAAAAGTGGCGAAAACCAAGCTCTTTCCTCTGCTGCTGTGTTGGAGCTCGGCAGCAAAAGGGGTTGAGTGTCACTGGGTGTCACATGTGGTGGCGGATCTGGGCACGGTTGGGCGTTTGGAAGCAGTTTCTGCACGGGCCACGGAGAAAAGCGGAGCTCAGTCCGTGTTTCACCCAAGGACTCTGCTGATTAGAGTCACGTAAATTAAGGTTATTCCTCCTAAAGCTGAGGGGGAGAAAAATGACTCGAGTGACACCACTTTATGGCCCCCGAGTATATGAATT
The DNA here is from genome assembly GCA_003697955.1 of Calidris pygmaea. NCBI lineage: Eukaryota > Metazoa > Chordata > Aves > Charadriiformes > Scolopacidae > Calidris > Calidris pygmaea. The sequence goes on along the minus strand of QJSC01023729.1, from coordinate 240,332 downwards.
GGGCCTTGTGTTGGGTCATTGTGACGGTTTTGAGACGCTCTGACATTAATTCATCCAGCTGGACATCATGTAATTCATCCAGCTGGGAGGGAGGGTGGATGTTTCTCACCTGAACTTCAGCCTTCCTTCAATAAATTATTCCCGAATGTTTGCGGGCTGTTTTATGGCTCCTCTACCTGGCGAGTGTCACTTGCTAAGTCCTCCCGACGTCTCTCTCTTCCCTGCAGTGACGGGAGAATCCCCTCCCAGCTTATCAAAAGAACTGACCAGCTCCTTGGCGGGAGTGGGAGACGTCAGCTTCGACGCGGATTCCCAGTTCCCTCTGGATGAACTCAAAATTGACCCTTTAACCTTGGATGGACTTCACATGCTCAACGACCCAGACATGGTCCTCACCGACCCCGCCACAGAGGACACGTTCAGGATGGACCGGCTGTGAAAGGCGGAGGGGGGACACCGGGAGCCTGGGAATGACGCTTTGTTCCTGGAGCCCAGCCCAACTGGAGAGTCCGATGGATGGGTCAGTGGTTTGGGAAGAGGAGCTGCCGGGAAGCAGCGGCTCCGTCCTGTACAACCTGTACCATGAGTAAAGCTTGTCGTTCTGAGCTTGCAGCGCTGCAGCCCCCCGCTCCCCGTCGCGCCGTTCGTCACCCCTTACCCGCTCATTGCCATTAACGAGGAAGGAGTTTCCATCAGTTTTCCTCTCCCCCCTTCCCCACCCTTTCCCCCCCCCCCCCCCCCAAAGCTCCAGCGTTAAGTTGTCAATTTATCCTTTGCACTAGAAAAGGGGGTGGTGGTTTTTTTTTGGGGGGGGGAGGGGAGGAAGGTTCAGAGCTAAGGGTCAAGCGATTCTTTCCAACCTACCGAATTATCGGCTGCTGTTTGAGACGGGGGGAGCGATGACTGTGTGTCCCCCTCCCCTTCTTTGTGTGTGTCCCCCCCCCACCAGTGATTGGGAAGCAAATCTCTGCGTTGCCACCTTCTGAGCTGGGGCAGGGGGAGGGGGGAAACCCTTCAGTGGTTTTGACTCTGCTTCGTGACAGCCGCTTCGTAGAGTAAAAAAAGGAGAAAAAAAAAGAAAAAAAAAAAAAAGCTTCTTCCTTTAGCAAATCTGCCCGTGTTTGTCTTCAGGTTGGTTTCCTCGAGTGTCCTCCCGCCCCCTCGGCCCCTTCTCCCGCCCCGAGCAAACGTGGCCAAGCAGAAAAGCAGCCCCAAGGGCCTTCGGTAGCCAAAGGCTAGTCCAAAAAAGGCAACTGTAAACACTATTTTCAAAGCGCTTTTTTTTTCTTATTATTATTAATAAAAAAATATATATGTAATATATATATTTATATATATGTATACATATATATATATATAGCATTTCTGAGCACACAAAAAAGTACTATAATTCATTACTTGATTAGCACGGAGGAAGGATCAGAGCATTTTAAAGCAGCTAAAAGACTCTAGGAGACTAACTTGCAGAGCGTGTTTCTAATTTCACTTTGTGAGAGATTCCTGGGCAACAGGAAGGGCATTTCTATAGCAATGCCTGGCTCAAACCGTGATGACTATTTTTTAATTTTTTTATTCTTATTCATTACTTATTCTGTTACCATTATTTATGATCTTTTTTGGGGTTTTTTTTTTTTTTTTTTTTTTTTTTTTTATTTAAGTATTTGGATATTAGCAAAGTAGCTAAACTACATACAGCCAATTGAAGCACTCTACGTAATACTTGTACAGTACATCTTTTTTGTGTTTTTATTCCAGAAATATATTATATATATTATATATATAGGTATTTTTAACTAACTGGAATTTTAAACAGATGTTGAGCAGAATTAAGGAAGCTTGAGGCAAGTCTAGATGTTTTCCTTTTATATACTCAAAAAAAAAAAAAAATAAAAATAGGGTGGCAGGAACTTAGATATTCCTTCTTTCACCCTGGGGAAAAAAAAAAAGCTTGCTCTGCAGCAAATAGTACCGTGTCCTCCAGCAGGTGAGATTCTGTTAAATTTATAACAGACTTATTTCTGTTAGTCCTTGGTGATATTATGAAATTTTATCAAGGGTAGATTGAAAACCAAAAAACCCCCCCCGAACCCCCAGGCACCCAGTGACTCGCGGTTGGGGGGTGTCACTTCAGTGTCACGGCTGAATTGCTGATGATTCCCCGATCTCTGCGCTCGGGGCTCCCACCGAGATTGAAGAAAAAAATTAAAAATTCTTGATAATCCTTAAAAATTTTTGATGAAGATTTATCGGGAGCCCAACAGGCTTCTGGTAGGTGCCGGGGGAGCTGGTAATCGTTGTCTTCGTGGCACTAAAATCCGCGCCGTCACAGATCCTGTGAGTCCAGGGCCCTTCTCTTCAGCACAAGTTACCAATTAACATTATTTTAAGTCTTATTAACGAGTTACAAATTAGGTTGCGCCTCACACCCCGCAGCGAGAGGGAGGAGTTCCCGCGGGAGGAAGGCTTTTCCACGCGGCAGGGCTTGAACATCCACATCTATTTTTATTAAACACGGCCTCAAGAAAAGACCCACTTTACTTTTCCTTTCCAGTGGTGTTTGTTGACACCCCCCGCCCCCTCCCCCCGACATCAGCCTCGCTCTGCAGCAGCTGGGGTTGCTTTTTATCCAAAAACGTGTCCTTTTTTCTCAGTTATCAGGATTTTCAAGCAGAAAAAACCACCCCTGAGCACTTCTCCCCTTCCCCTGGAGAAAGGGTGTTTTTGTGCGTGCTGTTTTCGGCAAGGGGGGGGGGGATACTTGTCAGCAGAGGAGCTGGGGCGCTCTGGATGAGTTATACTGGTTTGTGTGCTTCCAGAAATAGTGGGGGGGGACGACGAGATTCACCCAAAGGCTGCTGAGCAGGATGGTTGTTGGGATCTCTCTAAATCTCGGGTGCGTGTTTGCTCAACGTTTGTGCCATTAAGTTGGACCGTTTGCACTAAAAACGTTTTCTTTTCCTTTGGATCTTTGAGCTTTTCCCCGTGTCTCGTTCCTTTTCTTTTTTTTTTTTTTTTTTTTTAATCTGTTTTTGTTCCTCCCCACCCCACGGAAAGGTTTTCCAGCATCTTTGTCGGGAGGGTGTTGTGTCGGGATTCCAGCCCGGTGGCACGTGTGAACTCCCGGTGTCGGCTCCTTTCAGATGGGTGATGCTTTTTCCATTTAAGGAGGGAAAATGAAGGAAAAAAAAAAAAAAAAAAAAAAGGTAGTTTCGGACAGGAGGGGAAACCCTGAAAATCGGGAGGAAACCCTTAAAGAACAGGATTCATTTGGGCCCAGGTGACTCCAGCCCTTTGCTTTTGAAGCAGCAGAAGAGGCTCTAGAGCCAAAGCCTCTTGCCGTTCCTGTCGTTCCTCGCTGGGATTTCTGCCCGTGTCTCTCTCTCTCTCCTTGGAAGGAGCCTCCTGCGGGTGTCAGTTCTCGGGTTGTGAGAGTTGGGATCTGTTGGTTGGTTTGTTTTTGTTGGTTTATTTTAAAAAAAAAAACAACAAACCAGAGTCACTTCATTCTGAAGCATCTGAGCAGGAGGTGAGATCCCTCACGGGAGACTTTCCCCGGGAGTTGTTGCTAAATGCTACCTTCTCATTTATTCTGATTTCTCTTTTTTTTTTTTTTTTAAAAAAAAAAAACAAAAACAACAACTTATGTGTATATAAGAGATTTTGTTTATTAGACTTGTAAGTAGACATTTAAAATGGCCTTAATTTAAAAAAAAAAACAAAACAAAACAACAAACCCCACGTCTGGATGCAACTGTTAAAAATTCGGGACCAGCTAGTGGAGAGAAATCCAGGGTTGGTTCCTTTCCTCCCCGGGGGAGAAGGGAGCAGCGGGAGGGGAAGGAAGGGGGCGAAGCCGCCGTGGGACGCGGGCGAGGGCTGGCCAGGACCTGGGCAAGGCAAAAGCTGATTTTTTTATTCCCCCCTCTTTGAGAACCGGAGCAGTTATTCCCCCACCTCCTGCCTTTTGCTTCCCGGGAGGCATCACCTCGGAGCTGAGCTTCCAGAGGGATTTTTTTTTTCTCCTCCCC